>RDPX01000025.1:200431-211177 GCA_003991215.1 Morbakka virulenta
AATACAAAAACACAGCATTATGGTATATGCATCTGTTCTAACAATTGGGATTTTCAAAGACATCTGAGGGCATCACAGTAAGTTATGACACACTTCAAAATCCATGAATATCCTAAAAAAGTTATTCTTGTGCTTTCGACCATTAATACCAAATTCAAAGCTACCCACGTTTACCTGTTACTGTATATTCCTCTCTTGATAACTTCATCTGTTATATCATTCAAGAAGTCTAGGTACTTCTGTTCATCATCACTGTGAAGTACAAAATAAGCAGAGTATCAGCAAATCAAAATAATAAAGTAAAGTCTTCCACCATCAAAAATGTAAACATTCAACTGCCCAACCATAAAATCAAGAACATGCTTATTTGGATATTTGAATTTAGTAAACTGACGAGAAAAAGTGCTCTCCAAATATCGCTATCTTCAGTCATAAATAATACATGTTGGAGTACAGCAGAAACACACATTTTGGAAGCTCTTCGCTCGTTGCATATTTTCATATTGTTTACCGAAAATGTAACAGCTTCTCAGCTTACTAGGGAGAAAAAGTTTATAATCCAAACCTCTGCGTGTTGGTTTTTAATAAAATGTCGATCTCAACGCTGTTTCCTGGTTTATGGTCAATAAAGTGCTCGATACTCAAAGAAAAAGATGGTAAATTGGTATGTAGTTATATGCACTATTTTTGCTATTATGCAGTAATAGCAAAAGAAATCTATCTATCCATCCATCCACCCATCTATCTATCTATCTATCTATCTATCTATCTATCTATCTATCTATCTATCTATCTATCTATCTATCTATTTATCTATCTATCTATCTATCTATCTATCTATCTATCTATCTATCTATCTATATCTATCTATCTATCTATCTATCTATCTATCTATCTATCTATCTATCTATTTATCTATCTATCTATCTATCTATCTATCTATTTACACGTTTGTCTTTTTGTCACACTCACTGATCCTCCAACACCCTATGTCCAACCGGCATTCGACGCTAAAAGGTACACAGACGTCCTTCCAAATAGCACGCGTGTCAAACCTGAAGTGGTACTTTAATGTCACAAATAAGGTCCTCGTTGTTGGCAAAAGCGAATGTCCACTTCCTCTGATAATTACGGCTTCTTTGTGAAAAAAGCACAAGAGACAGGCTGATTTGTCCGACGCCAGCAACAACCCAGAAACTGTGGTGTCTTTGTCCAATTGTGGGGCAAGCGCGTATTAAAGTGCTATACATTTAAGCCATTTGTCAAATGTTTGATGAATGAGAGTTTATGGGTCTTACAGAGTCTTATTTCGACAGGTGTATGCAGTGTAGTTGTTGTGTGCGTATAGAATGTTGTTGGGCTATTGTGAAAGCCCTGCATTCAGAACCATACGGCAGCCCGGATTCTACTATGGCGCCGAATGGGCGTGTTTGAGGTCTGGTGAGAGTAATGTGGCTTTCAAAATTTCCCTGTGCTAGTCGGAGGTTGACCATGCCATTGTTTTACGAATGCTAATGTCCGTGTAAGCTAGGCAAATGAAAATTCATGTCAAAGAACTTAAATATCCCCACTAAAATTCTATAGATCTGGTGAAAGGATTTCCTGTTGGCATTTGTAAGACCAAAATGTCAAATGAGAAGACAAAATTGAATGATATCTAATTAATAAAAAACCTAAGATAATCGAATATTCCCCACTAAATTTCTGGAACTAGCTGTCTAAAAGAGACAAGGATAATACCGTGAGAATTCTTTCTTTTCATCGCTTCTCTTTGTAAACAAAAAGACATAGTGTATGGCCTTCGATCACTTGGAAAAATCAATCACAAAACGGGTAGCCTATTTTAAATGCCACTTGTTTTTCACAAATAAAATACTACTCGGCTTGATTCTTCTCATTCTGTCACCCTGCTCCAGTCTATTCTAGAATTAGCTCTTAGGCTCATGGTGAGTGTGATCCTAAAAGCAGCAGGCTACATAAACAATTTGAATCACCCGACTAAATTAATCCTTACTATTTCTTTAGGGCTTGGAGAAAAGAGGAAAACAGTGTAAGGGTTTCGCTTAAACATTTTCATAACATTTTCATATTAAATTAACTTACAGTCTATCGTTTTTCTTTTTAAGCAGCTGAAATTCAGGGTAGACACCATAGTCCTCAGGTTGCCAATGTAATGAGCTATACCCGGTAGCATTCGACTTAATAGGATTCTGTTGTTCAGAACGCCAGCTATCCAGACTATTACTTTGCGATATTGCAAATCTTTTTTCTTCTTTTTGAAGGTCAAATATATATGCGTTATGGGCACGGACTGACGATCTTTCTGTTTCCATTGGATATGTATTCAGTAAAGGTGATTCTCTCCCATAACGGCCAAAATTTAAAGAAGGAACCATTTGTGACCCCTTGAGTGTACTTCTTGTTTTCACGTCATCCATGCTATACCCAGCGCCTTCTGGAGGAATCGGATAGTCAGTATTTTGTACCTGAGGTCGTATTCTTGAATTTGGGCGAGGTACCTATTGCACAACATTTGTGACATAACAGAATAAATGTTTAAAAAACATAATTGGAGCAGTAATACAAACAATTCAAACAAATCGAAAAGTAGTGAAAGAAACTTAAAAATAGACAAGTAATTTTCAAATTAATCTAAAAACTAATAAATCCAGCAATCAGTTCATTTTTTTCTCGATTTGAAGAAACAAAAATCTAAATTATATATAAATTTCAAACTGGGTTTTCTAAAAAAAGAATTACTACCTTTCATATAGATAAAATTGACATAAATATATGCATTAATATAGTTGTATAGGTAGGTTGATAGAGATGGATAGACAGCCATTTAAATAGAAAGGGTAGAAAGGCCTTGATCAGAGATATGCTGTTCGTAGATGACGCTGCTATCGTGACCTATACATAGCAAGTTATTTAGAGGCTGATGGACCGATTTTCCCAAGCATGCATGTACTATGGAATTGCCATCAGCCTGAAAAAAAAACAAACGTCCTGGTACAAGGCACAGATGTACCACCAAGTATCGCCATTGATGACTACGAGTTGAAGGTCATGAAACGAGTTCATGTACATGGGGTCCACCATCAAAACAAACTCAACCTTGACTATTTAATTGGAAAAGCAGCCACCACACTCGTTCACCTTACCTCACGAGTGTAGGAGAACCTCAAACTCGTCAAAGTAAAGATGGCAGTGTACAATGCCTGTGCCATTAGCACAATGCTTTAAGAGGGTGGGACACGTATGCCGAGCAGGAAATGAGACAAAACTCCTTCCACTTGCGTTGCATGCGCCACATCCTGGAAATCCTGTACTGTGCTAGTCTCCCTTCCACAAACACTCTAATTGGCGGCTGCCAAGAGAAATGCTTACCGTTCAAAGCTGCGCTCCCGAGATGTTTGCAATAGGGGCATGGACGCCCCGAAAATCAAAAGCAAGGGCTGAGAGGATTTCCCAGTAGAACAATCCAAATAGTACAGACAGTTCCAGACGGGACAGGGAGAAACTGACTACCGCAGCAGAGAAAAAGCAATGCCGCAGAAAAGACCGCTATAGTTTCAGCAGAAGAGGCCATCCACAAGTGCGACATGTGTGATAGAAACTGTCATTTGCGAATCGGCCTGTTCAACCACAGGCGGCGCTGTTTCAGCACAGCAGACACAGGATTCTTTCCAATAGTCACCACAGACCGACGGTGACCAACAAAAAACAAGAGAGGTTGATGGTCAGATATTAGAGTAGTACCACAAGTGCTTTGTATCATGAGGGCACTCCAACTTACGACGACTAGAACAACGCGCTGGAAAACAAATCATTTTTGGGTTCTTTCTTTACTTTTTCGAATTCCTCGGCCCTGTGATGGTCCTAAAAGCATTGCAAATAGCTTGATTTAAAAAAATTTTGTTGATCAATTTTTTTATTTCAAATTTTTTTGTCATAATTTAGAAAAAACGAGCTTAATTATTAAATAAGCTGAGTTACAGAGCCAACTTATAGTGAGGCAATCTGAAGGAATACAATGAGAATGAGCACAGTTATTAGGTCAATATATTTAGCAGCAGTATTATTATTAGACAACAATAACTTGTTGAGTGTGACAGCAAAAAGCTGTTCACTTCAACTTATTTATAATAAATATACGTCTTTTCAATAAAATATTTTTTCTTGAACTGGTTTCTTGAACTTCTACTCAAGTTAGCCGTGAAAACAGGAGAATCAAAGAGGTGGTAAGAGTGAATGCTTTCCTAACTAGAAAAAGAAAATTTAAAATAAAAAATTCGTCTGAGGAAATGACATTGACATTTCTGCAAATAAAAAGGTCGACAAATTGGTATAAAAATATTCTGAGGTAAGCTGAGGAAACCTAATTCACATTGGAGAAAACGCAGCAGAAAGCAGAGTAAAGTCATCGATTTGTATCAATGTTAACCATCGGTAATGCCACTCTGTACGTAAAAACTTATTTTCCACCTAAATTTATCGAATATTTTGGAAAAGCATACTTTTGGAGTTGTATATTCGAAAACATAATGGTATTCTGTCTTGTATAAAGCCAGCAGCAACAAATAACCCCAATGGTAATAGAGGTATAAATGCAACAAAACAAATATTCCAACACAACAAGAGACAAAATAGGTTTCTTTCAAAACAGTTCAATTTATGTAACTCATTATTTACTACAAGAAACATCAATTACACACTGAATTCTACGACCATTAACAAGGCAAAACAGCGATCTTCTAAACAGTTTGAACCGATAAAATATTGTCAAATGTATGTTTTATAAACGAAGTAAAAAAATAAAGTGGAAGCATGTCAAGAAATCATCGGCATTCTGAGGAAAGACTGCAGGTACGTCTGGTACATTTATTACACAAACCGTATCTTCGTATCATACACTCTCCTAAACTCTCTCACACAACGTAAGGCCTTTCTTTAAGGCAAAGGGTCTCATTTGTACCGCATCACATGAAATAGAAAAGTATATTTTCTTTCTTTTAACGTTTTAACTCTGATGGGTGTGATATATTTCTGTGCCAATATGTCCTGGTTTATTTGTCTGTCGGTAGGGGAGTGTATTTTTCACCTGGCCAACTTGAAATAATATGAGAGTTTTGTTTTGAAATTTTCAGGCAACATATGCAGTAGTTTACCAGAGAAACGGTTCGGTTTTGGCAACCATATTCCTTCAAGATGTCTGTTACAGCCAGTGTTGTAAAAAAAAAGAAAGACTTCTGGGGACAGAACTCAAAATACTATTTCCGAATTTCATTCAAACTTTCAAAAAGAAAATATTAAATATTATCAAACGGGTCAATGCTGTGAAACTAGAAATAAAAGAATAAGACCTATTCTCTTTCTCGGAGGTATTGTTCTTTACTAACTTGTTTCCCATTAGTAACTGCATGAGAATTTTTTTCAGCGGAGACGTTGCCAACTCATCATAACTAACTTAAAAATTGCTTAACAATAAATACCTTAATCCTAGAAATGCACAGACGGCAGATTTTCCATGAGCAGAGAACTTAATTGGAAAAGACAAAATCATTGGAAAGGACGATTGAGATAAGGAGAGAAGATGACATAGCGGGAAAAATGTTGGAAGAGGGAGGGAGGCTGAAAGTGGGAGGAAAATTGAGAAAGGAACGGAGGTAGGGAACAGGACGGGGATTGGGAGAGGGACGGCGGTTGAATGAGGGGTTGAGGTAGAGAATAGAGCAGAGCTAGGGAGAAAGACAGAGTTCGGAAAAGGACGGAAATTGAGAGACAGACAGAGATTGGGAGGGAGGTGGGGGTTAAACGAGGAAGGGAATTTGATAGGAGGGGCAAAGATAACTGTTTAATTCTAAACAATCCAGATTGTGTTTTAAAGCAAAACAGCCTGCCGAAAAAGATCCTTGCCTTAAATGTTGAGAAATTTACTTAGAAATAGTGCACCTTATAAAACTTGGCATAAAACTACACAAGGATTCACTTCAACCACTTCGGAAGAGAGTATTTAAAAAAATATTATAAAATTAATTAAATTTCATAAATAAGACTTGTAATTTTGATACTTAAAAGAAAAGTAACAAAACCTCATGATAGTCAACAAAAAACGTACAAATTTTCTGTACGTAAAAATATACAGCAATAATCTTTAAATATTCAAAAAGCAACTAGGTCATCACTGACATTAGCAAGATTTGTTAGATAGTGAAATACAAAGTGGAATTTAGCATTACCGTCAACATGCTCCATGTATCAGTCATTAAAGCTTTCTGATTCTTTGCAACACTCCTGGACTTCATTTTATCTATAAATTCCAAGAATGATTTCTATCACGAATATACTTTCATACCTATTTATGTATGTACAACGTTATTTTCTACAAATAGCTACAGCAAAGAAATTGAAAAAAAACAAAAATTATTAAAAGGCGCGGCTGGCACAAGAAATGAATGAAAGTCGTTGACATAACAAAAAAAACGTGGTAGAGTGACCCAACCGATTTTGGGGAAGAAGAACGAGTACGGTGGTCAAGTGGTTGCACGAATGGTGAAAAAGAAACAACGTAAAAATGGTACAATGGAACAAATATTGGAGGTAAACGAGAAATTCTAAGCAAAAGAAGGCATTTGGGTGAAGCATAGATAGAAGAGGATTTAAAGCAGCAAATCACAGAGCAAAAAATGGTAGTACAGGAAAGAAGGATAGCAATGGAAACATTATATGAAAGCTAGAAAAGTCACATGATGAAGACAACATTTATATGATAGCAATAAATTGAAAACTTTTACTTTCAAAGCATTCATTTTCAACCTATTCCCCTTACACACTATTTTTCTTTTCGTTTCGTTCAAATTTCTTAGCAGGTCTTTCGTTGATAGCAAAACTTGTATTCTGATGGAGTAAAGCTGTAAAAATTTATTCTTCATACAAACTAAAAAGAAAATGGTGCATGCAGGTTTGACACCAGAATCAAGAGAAAAAAGAGACAGAAAAACTAGAATACTATAACAACTGGAAATGTGAAATTCTGAAATGTTGGAACAAAGAAGATGACAGCGTCATGATCTTACCAATCATCATAGGGGCTTCGGGAACTGTGACAAATAATTAAAGCAATAAACTTGACAAGCTATACCTGCATCTGGGGATGGATGCTCTGCAGAAAACATGTCTTCTTGGGGCAGTGTCAATTATCCGAAAAGTTAGCGATGCCCCTGATGTGCAGAGTCGTGGGTTGTCCTTGGACAAGCCACAACACCCACATCAGCCTCCCTAATCAAGGTTACGATGCCACGGGCTTCTGGGGCAGGTCTGGGAATACCTAAGTCTAAGGGAGAACACCTTTACAGAAAACAGAGCTCATGAAAACTTGATGAACACGAAAAACAGTATTACAACAAACGACGTGAATGGCACCACTCTTGCTGCAGAGGACGGTTCCTTTCCCTGCACACGGCTTGTGGGTGACCAGGCAAGCACGGGTCGTCATCCTTTGACTGGCACGAGGAGATGATTTTCCAGGGAAGATAATGTTAAGATCATGCAATGTTAATTTCTCAGTGAACCCAATTGTAGTGGACAAGAGCTGGAAACTGAATGTTGAAAATGATTAAAAGATGGGACACTGAAGAAGAAAACTGAAGGACTTTAGATGACAGCTCAAGACCAAGCGCTACTAACATTAAAAGTGGAAGTGATGGGCCATGCTGAGAGAATAAATACGCTCTTAAAGGATATTGACCATGTAATGGATGTTTTTTTAAGCAATCCCTTATAGACTTTCGACCTTTAGTTTTTGCTTATTACTTAACTTATTTTGCATATTTATTAGTATTATTATCATGTAAATTTATAACCACACACACCACACATATTTTACAATAAATAGTGGATATATATCCATGGCTAGCTTCTTTAGCTAACTCGTTTTGGTAGCTAATTTAAACATCGTTCGTCCAATTAATTCAGATAATACTTTTCTAATAATTGTTTCGCTTTCCCATAACACTGTCTTTTGCATTTCGTTCGCAAGTTTATCGGTAACCTTTTCATCAAATAGTCCATTTTTCATTTCTTTCATTCCACCGGCATAACATCCAATCACTATTGATATAACTTTCACCTTGAACCCTTGCCTTCTCTCTCTTAGTTCGAAACACAATTGTTGTTACTTCCTAATCTTTTCAGGTTTTTTTCCCTGTTTGTTTCGTTCTCCAGGGAATGCCATACCCACAATGTATATTTCTTTTTTTATTTCGTCCTTCAAACTCATGTCCGGTCTTCTTGCTGTACAGTGCGTCCTCATCTGATGTTCCCAAACCACAAGATCTTTTTCCCATTGTTCTCAAACACGTGTCCTTTCCCCCACTTTTCCTTGTACCACACCGTCATTTCTTCAAATAAACCTTTCTTTCCCCATTCGAGTGCCAATATCTTTAGTGCATTATCACGTCTCCTTATATACTCTGACGCTGCTAGCTTTTTTCATCATGATAACAAGTGTTGTACCATCTCCCTTATTTCACCATATAATCTGCAACTGTCTACTTCAACATTTCCTTTACTTTTTTCCAGGCTTTTGTTTCTATCATCTCTTACAGCATGTCGAATATGTCGGGTGCCGCTTTTCCAATCACTTTCTTCGCTCGATTTTCAAAACTTCTGAATTTCTCTTTCTGTCTATTCGTAACAGTTAATTTTATTGTACCGCTGTACGTCAAAATCAGCATAATCATCATTGCGTATATTTGATAGTCTGCATCAATGATCAGATGTTCTTGATTACGCCCCAGAATTCCTTTGGAAAGCTTTCTTGCAAAAGTCTTTGATGATACGTAGCCTTTTCTTTTCTCAGTTGTTTATTACACGAGTTCCTTAAATGCTTGTACAAATCCCAGTCAGCAACCAATTTAGATTTCCGTGCTTTCCGAAAAACTCTCTCGCGATTGTTCATTTTTCTTTTCAGCTCAGTTGTAAGTCGAGGACATTTTCCTCCTTTCACGCGCTTTCTATCGGTCGTGCATGTTGATCAAGAACATTTTTCACTGTTTCAGTAAAATATTCTAAACATGCATTAACATCCTTGTTTTGATTCCAATTCACATTTTCAAAAGTTCTGTTTAATTGCTCAGGATCGTAATTTGTATAGTCGCAGCAATTCACGATTTTTGTGTTCCATTTTGCATTATTAATCTTTCTATTAGGTGCAGCAATTTCGTGATCACTGCTGGATGTTGAAACAAAATTACAGTCCGAAATATTGAACTCTTTATTTGTTAAAATCAAATCGATAGTTGTTGCGGTATCTTTTGTTATGCATGTTGGCTGGTTGACAATTTAAAATCAAATAACTTCATTGTTGTTTTAAATTCCTGATTATAATTTCGTTCACTGTAATTAATGTTAAAGTTACCTAACAATATTGTATCTTTGTTCTCTGCTGTTGCGTTTGATAATTGATCGTAGAACTTTTCGTTGTAATCACTTGGCAGATAACTGGAACTCTCTGGGGTACTACAAAAACATCCAACTAAAACGGATTTTGAATTTTTTATCAAAATCTCGATCCAAAAGATTCTATGTCTGATGTTTCGAGATTTACTCGTCGCTTGAAATTTATATGTTCGTCTATAAAAAACGCGACACCACCTTCTTTCCCAATAGCTTGGTTTCGACTTATCAATGTAAATCCATTTAAGCCATAGCAATCATGATTTTCTTGTTGTAAATTTGAAATGTGCGTTTACGATAAAGATAATATATCAGTATTATCATGCTCATAAACAAGTTCTTGTAACAAATCAAAATTACGATTTAATCTACGTATGTTTTGGTAGGTTAACTTCATGCCTCTGCCATTTAAAAATTTCTTGAATTCTGATCTTGACAGTTCTTGATATTTCTAGATCTTGATATTTCTAGCACACAAGCCTCAGGATTTCCCAACGACAAAAGCTAAAACAAAATACAAAAGACCAATCTTGTTGCCGCCATCTTGCCACCTCCAATTCACGATATCCTATTAGCAATAAAACATAGTCTACTGAAGAGTCATAAGATAATAATAGCTAGATCTGACCTGAACAATTATCACTTCCCAAAATCCTGAGTATGAAACGGTATGAATACAGATATATCTTTCAAATTCCAAACAAATATATTTTCCTGGTCCAAACGTAAACAACGAAACAGAAATAGAGCTTCTCAATGGCACAAACGTAAAGGTTAATTAACCATTTTATTTGCACGGCTTCTACAGTTGCATTAAAACCCGTGGTTTTTATCTTATCGGTTGCTATTGTGAGACCATATCGTTTGAATATCGTCATATCGCTCTTCATCGCATACAAGAAATCCTTTACCGAATTTCATCTCCTTACTGTACATCTGTAAAATATCTTCAAGCTCCGTTTTCAATGACTTCTATTCCTTCTCATATTTATCCTCCCATGGTTTCCCTAACCATTCATTTGTTCCTGTTGCCAAATAACATGCAACTCTTACTCCTGTCTCAATGTACACGTCTTTGTAGCTTTTCAAACCTCTTCCTTCTTTTTTTCTATCCGTTCATAGTCTTTTATCACTAGCTTGCTTCCCGTGGCTGTCAGCATCCCCAGGCTCATCTTTCACTATTTTATCAAAACATTCTTCATATTCTTTTCCACGTCTACAAACAATCATGACATAACCTACCACTGGGACCACTCTTGGCTTGCACGAGAGAAAGAGAGAAAAAGA
>RDPX01000025.1:221098-251191 GCA_003991215.1 Morbakka virulenta
AAGGAGTGGGTGTAAGTGCATTTCTATCTCATTCTTAGGCTACACACTCAATTACTATTGCTTCCATCAGTACTTGCATCTATGTTAATGTTATATCGCGAGGTGCCGAGAATGTAATATAAAAAGGTATAAAAACTAAGAGAAAAAACAAAGTGAATTGATGTGTTTTAACTCCACTGCTTCTAAATCACAACTGTGCAACTCGCACACAAAATTAGTATTTACAAGGATTGATTTTTGCTTAGTCATGATGACTTGCTTATTATTATGAAATGTCTATAATTGGTATGCTGACATAATGATATAATAGTTAAAGATGTCCTTTTCTTTATAGCCAGCTATAATTTTGACGACCTCCTTTTTCTGTTTGTTACTGTAGTTTGTTAACAGATAGAATTTTTCCATAAATGCTCACAATGTTGATGTTGTGCCTGCTCTTGACATGATCTAACCACCTTAAAACAACTAAAAACCTTTGACACCTAGGGCTTCCACAATGTCTTTTGCCCTCTCCTGCAGAAACTGTCCAATCACTGGTAAGGAATGGCCTTAAATTTTCTAAAACCATTGGTACATAAATCTGTTGATATCCTTGTTATACTGTGTTGTCCTGAGTTTAACTTGTTTTCTGTCTCCTTTAAATTGTCTTCATATGCCACCAGCCACTCCACTTCCCTCTTCAGTATTGTATGAACTTGCATTTTCAAAATGCCATAAGTCTGCTAGGGACCAGTAAGATTTTCTTATACTGTAGTTGATGGGGCCCACTTTCTCCTTGATATCTTCTTGTACTTCTTCCACTGTGGAATTTACTATGTTCCTTTGAGGATGTCACAGAGAAAAAACCCTAACTATTTTGTACAAGTAGTGAGAAAAAATCCAAATACTATCTTTAATTTGTCTCAGACCTTTGCATGATCTCAAAAAACACCTGAGCCCAGCCTCTCAGTTGTGCTCATGTTACTGTGGTTCTTCTACTGTGGAACTTAGATGTTGAGCACCCAAGGCAGTGTTTGCATTCTAAGTAGTGAGTGGACCATGTTGGTGATATTAGATTAAAAGGAAATTAAGTGGGAACCATTCAGGATACTGGAAATGTGGTAATCTCTGTAGGATGTCAGTGTTAGTGTGACAGTCACCAACCAGATCATCCATGATATATAGTTTTAAATCATATTTAAAGATCATTACATCCAAATATGCTTTTGTTTTTTAGTATAGACATGTAAGCAAAAGGGCTAACAATGTTGACATTTTTATTTCATTTATCTCCTTTCACCACCAATGCTCAGATCCTGGTTTTGCTTCAGTTGAAATGAATGGCTCTCTTCTTGAAGAAGCCCCTTGCTTTGATAAGCTACCAGGACTGACTTTCACTCCTGATCCAAAGTGGAATACTTACATCCAATCTGTTGCTAAGGCTGCTGCTAAAATGGTTGGATCTTTCTACAACTCCAGAAAGTATCTGATGTGTGATGCAATCCTTTACTTGTACAAAAGTCAGATAATCCCAAGATAAAGTACTGCTGCCACATCTGCGGAAGTGCTACCCAGAACACTCTTTCTTACCTTGACAGAGTTCAAAATTGACTTCACAATCTTGTTGGAGATGATCTGTTCAGTTCTCTACAGCCCCTTTCTCACAAAAGAGACATTGCTAGTCTTTCTCTACTCTATCAGTATTTCTATGGTTAGTGCTCAACTGGGCTTCAATCCTTAGTTCCTCCTCATAAAAGTTTTACAGCAAGAATGTATCTTGCTACTACTACTGCAAAGAATTTTCCTTTCTTCCTTCATGTGCCAATACTTATCATCATCTACCTGTCAGTCTATTTATCTCATTAAACCTCATCCATGAGTGGCTTTTAGCCTTGATGTGTGGTGACTTGCTAGTACATACAAAAAAAATTCTCTCCTGTAATACATTACCTTTGTAATAACCTTTCCTGTCCAGGGTGACTGTGCATTACTTACTATGTTGAAGAACCAAGTTAGAACTCTAGTAAGGGGAATATACTTCTTTATGCAAGCATCCCTAACATCAGGGGTAATCTGATCCTGAGAATCTTCCACATCTATTCTCACCATTTTATGTTCCCATTCATTACATCTGCCAAAGGTCCAGATTGCGTTATGTTATATCAAATATGTTCTTGGTGTCCATGTCTCTGATCCATATATTAGGTCAGGTCTGATCACAACTTTGAAGACTTTTATGGCTTATGTTTATTAGCATTCACATGTCTGATATTATCCCCTTGACTTCCCTCTGCCTATTCAATCCTGACTCAATCCTTTCTGAGTACCTTTCAATTTCTTTAAAGGTCAATTTATGGTACCTGAATTGCCTGGCTTGCTTCAACTCTATAATTTACGTACGTCCCCAACTATGGTGTATCCTTCACCCAGTTTCAAGCATGTGAAAATATGTAAAACCTTTTGCTTCAAATTTTAGAGTTTGTAAAATGTATGTTGCACTTAACCCCCCCCAACCCCTGCACTAACCCAATTTTGCCCAAGCTTCTATAACAGCTAGCCCTGGATTACTCAAGGGCAAGAATCCCGCTGACTACCCCAAGAGGCATGCAATTCCATTGAAAATAGTACATCAAGACAGCAAAGATAAAACAAAGGGACGTGAAAAGATTATGTCTTATGGTGATTCTTCCAACTACATTGTACCAAGACTTAAAAGACTAGTTAGTTTTGAGTATCTTCGAACCGTCTTGAAAATACTATCGTAGCAGGCTGTCGTAAAATCTATCAACCATAATTCATTTCAAAGTGTTATGGTCAAAGGCACAATAATGGTAAACTGAAGCCAATGGTATTTAACGGGGCGGCCCAAGTTGTCCCTGCTAAGAATACATGCACGAAACTGTGGAAAGTAATTCCAAAAGTTTACAGTCTGTGGGTAAAAAATGAACTTGGCACAATTTTATTCAGGTATGGTTTAAATACGTGGTTCAGCAATGTTGAAATGCAATCATGAGAGCTCCATTGTGAACTTTGCAAGCTTACACAGATAAAGTTGTCTAAAAATTATAACTGGTTAAAAGCTGGTCGACAACACGGCTAAAAGAAATGCAAACATACAGCAACATCAAGAAACTCCTTTTGTCGCTATTTCAGTCTTCAATTGCCAAACCTGAGCCATACCCAGAGAAATAAGTTTCTCAGTAACTTGTTGTTACTTATAGCAGCCTACTTCTGTATGCCACTTGCAGCAACGTTCCAAACACTATCGTTCGTTTTTTCAAACTCCATTTCCTTTTCTATTCTTTGAAATAAAACAGAATTTAAAGAGCTTTAATATGTTAATCATCCCGGCAAATTCAGACTTATGATTAATTTGTTTCTTTGTTATCGGCATTTCTTGTTAATGTGCGAGGTCTCCCAAAACCTGCTGTGTAATAGAATTGTGACAATAGCATCGCGAAAATCATAATCTCAAAATACAACAAGCAATACCTCGATACTCTTGTGGTATCCAACTGCCAAAAATATGGGGATTTTTTCTGTTATTTAGCGGTAACATGTCCTTAATGTTCCATTTTTTCACCGGTACACCACTTCCATGACCTTGGAATCTTCAGATTATTTTGGCCCT
This sequence comes from Morbakka virulenta, assembly GCA_003991215.1. Lineage (NCBI taxonomy): Eukaryota > Metazoa > Cnidaria > Cubozoa > Carybdeida > Carukiidae > Morbakka > Morbakka virulenta. The sequence continues at coordinate 224,709 of RDPX01000025.1, forward strand.
TTTATTCGACAACCTCGTACAACAGTTTCCATGGTGATCCAATTCAGGTGGCTGGAAAAGACATGAAATCGGCATTCTTTTCATCGTTCACTTTGAGCAGGGATGGAGGAAGCGTCTGAAAAGTGTGTGCGGGGGGAGGGAGGGGGCACAAAAAAGGGGCACACGAGCAACTTGAAGCTGTTGTGGGACTGACTCCTTGTAATAAAGCATTGGAATATAAACATACCTAACAATTGTCATCGCCAAACTTCTTCTCGTTAACGGTGCAACGACAGCAACACTTGAAAGATCCTTTTCTACCGCACGAAGGTTGAAAACGTGGCTGCGTTCGACCATGAAACAGAAGAGGTTCAACTCACTGGCAATCCTGAACACCTAAAAGAATTTAACTGATAAAATTGATTTTGTCAAAGTAGGAAATTTTTTTGTTGATTCGCAAGAGATGTGATATAATTATTTTGGAAAATTTGTTACGGAAGATCTTAAAAAAAACCTTAAAAAGTCTCTTTCTTGCTTCATTTCTACGTTTTCTTTGCAAAGAAAAACCCATTATTTTTCTGCAAATCAAAACAAAAAGGACGCGGTTTTAGCCAAATGAGACAGATAAAAATCGAAAATTCCCCACCGTCGGCGCAAACCATGGTTGCGCCTCCTTAGTCACTATATCGGCTCCCCCATTTTCAATATCAAGGCGCGGGCCCTGATTTATGGAGATAAACATGAGAATGTACTACTGATTTTTATGGAGATAAACATGCGAATGTATTAGTTTGATTCTGGATAAAGAATTGAGTATATGTGTTTTGGGATATTGGACCCTTTCGGAAAGACCTTTGCTGGTGAAACTGAAAGGACAGCCCTTCGATATGTCTGTAATTTAAGTATATGCATCAACAGCTGACAGCAGTGAGAGGACATCGATATGTGCTATGAACAGTTTGAGGGAGCTAGGAAACAATGCAAAGCCTAAGATGTAAGTATAGTGATGGGAACTTAAATGCAAAGGTCGGAAACCAAAAGGTAGGTAGGAAATGTGGTGGAAGAGCATGGACTGGGAATGTAGAATGAACAAGGAAAAAGGTGGGAAAATTGGTCCACAGCTCACAAGGTGATCATGAGCACAATGGTTAAAAAAATCATAACAGGGGTCTGTAGACATGGAAAGACCCCAGAGGGAGATATAAAGATCAAATAGATTATGTGACTATAAACAATCGATTCAGAAATGTTGTTCAACAAGCGAAGTCCTACCCTGGAAAAGACTGCAGGATTGGCCACAAACCTGTTGTGTGCGCTATTAGCCTAAAGCTTCGGTGATTAAAGTGTGCATCACCAGAAGCTAAAACGATGAACTTAAAACCAGAAATCTTACAAAAGATGAGAGATTGACAGAAAGTGGCAGAAAGAGACTCAATCTATTGAGAAACCTTGGACCGCGACGTAAGGAATGAGTGAAGAAAAGGGAAAGAAACTTGGATGAATGAATAATGCGGTAAGATAGAAACCTGCAAGGCATCCGATCAAAGACTGGTAAAAGGATGTGTTCTTCAAGCGGATGTATCAAGACGAAGGATGGCCCTACGATCATGGAGGTGGATGAATTGATAGAGCATTGGTAGAATATGTAGACAAGTTGTTTTTTATGGATGTAAGGGACAACAAACCTACCATCAAGAAATCCATCTATGATTCGAGAATGCTATCTTGAGAAGTAAAAGCAGCGTTTAGGAAGATAAAGTTTAATAAGACCACAGGTCCTGACAGAATTTGTATCGAGATGATAAAGGCACTTAGAGTTAGACAAGGTAGAGTTTTCTTTTCCGACTTATTTAACCTATACAGTGAGAACATTATGAGAAGCATTAAATAAAAAGGTTATACGACCCTAGGGCACAACATAAATAATATACTATACGCTAAAGATACAACTGTTATACCGATGCTCAAGAAAAACTACAACAACTACCAGTCACAGTTGTGAAGAAAAGTGTTACAAAGGGTCTTAGAATTTGTCACCAGAAGACTTTTGGCATGGCTGCAAGCAAAAAAAAGAGAGAGAATGTGGTCTATGAACTGTAAAATTGATGGTAAAGACATCCAGCAGGTAAATAAGTTCAACTGTCGTGGTAGCATGATTACCTCAAATGAAAGGTGTGTGGTAGAAATATGGAAGCGTGGAAAAGTGGTATTTTAATGGATGTCCAATATATTGAAATATCTGACACTTTAAATACCAGGTTCAGAGTTTATAACTGTTGGGTCATCCCAGTACTTACATATGGGTGTGAAAGCTAGACCATCACTCCAGACCTGGAGAAGAAGCTAGACGCTGCAGAGATGTGGATACTACGCCGAATGTAACGAATATCTTGGACAGATCATGTTAAGAATGAAGAGGTTTTGAGGAGAGCAGGATGTAAAAAGAAGCTATTGTGTATCATTTGAAAGAGACAATTGTCATTCCTGGGCCACGTAATGAGAAAAGAGCAGCAGGAAGAGTTTACACTGATGTGAGAGATTGATGAAAATCGAGGAAGAGGAAGGCCAAGAATTACATACACGAGAAGCATACCATTATGGTAAAAAAAGCGCAAGCTATAATTACTGGGGGCAGCGAGGGACAGGAGTCTCTGGAGAGTCATGATCGTCGACATTCTGGGAGGACTTGGTAATTAAGAAAGGAAGGGAACATTCTGACGCCATCTGCTTTATACTAACAAATATAGTAGCTAAGGCATATCCTGTAACAATTTCCTGCCAAAAGTGAAAAAATATATTAATAAAATAAAACAAAACAAAAGTGTGTACGCCTAGTAAATAAAACAAAGTGTTATATGCTGTCGTCATCAGTATTTAATGACAGCAAAGTGTCTCAATCTTTCTGTTAGCTTTACACTGCAGCTTAGTCTTTGTTACGTGACAGGTTCCAGAGTCTGTTGTTTTCACATTAGTCGCCTGTTGTGTTTTGCTCGGTTCAATTTGATTTACGTGGTTGTTTGGTTTGCTATTTCGGTTGATAGATGTATTAATATTTATGCTGTTGAATATCTTTCTTCTATTAATGTCTTCCTCTGTGGCGAGTAGACTTGCAAGACCTTTGCATTTTTCCATTCTTTGTTTCCCTTTTTCTCGGTGTTATACTGTTCCGTTATGGATTCATTTATTCGTAGTTTTCTTTCTTCGGATTTACTTTGCAGTAAATGCTTATGTGATCTCGTCAGCGTGCCCAGGCTTTATTTCAAAGCAACTGCTCTTTCTGTAAGGATCAGTTGTCAATATCCATGGAGTTGGGAAGGTAAAAGATGTAAAGCACTGCACTAAGACAGTCACCCTATTTTTGTTTTTATGTTTTCACCTGTGTCTTATTGGACTTTGACTCGTACGTTTACATCCGTTACCAAAATAAACATGATTTGTAACTTATCAGGTTTGTGGATTCCTTGCAGGACTTGTATATGTAGATGCTGTAGTTGCTAGATGTAACAACTTTTTCTGCTAGCATCTTGATTGTGAAAACCTGTTCGGTGGTTTTTCGACCTACTTGGTAGACATACTGTCCTATTGGGATTTTAATACTGAGGCATTTTCAAGATCTCTTTATCCTACAGATGGCAACCAATTTTCTTAGCACAGATAACAGTATGGTATGTCGTGGATTTGAAGGAGCTCCTAGCTGTATCTCTGGTTTTTGAAGAGGTTTTGGGATACCTTTTTTGATCTGCTCTGAATATTCTCCGGTTCTTGCCAAGTTATTCAGTAGTTCAGCAACGCGTTCATGTATTTTTTGTAGTTCTGACTTTACTATTTTTTGCACCTTAGTTATCGCCTTGCACACCTTTCCTGTTCTTCAAACTTTCTGCTGCCTCTTGTATTTCTACGCCTGGAAAGGGTGTTCACATGGTGATATTGTTGGGAGTAATTCTTTTGTTTCCATTGTGAACATTCCTTTTAAACGTTTGGTGTTTAAAGCTATCTGGTTTTTCTCGGAGCCAGCAATGTTGCAATCCTCTCCTTGAAAGATGAGGGGTTTCTTCCTTTTTTCAAAGGCCCTAACCTGGTAACATGTTTGAATAATCCTTTTTTGCTTCTATTTATGCAAGTTGCTACACGTATTCTCACTCTTTACCGTATCTCATTTATAATTGTACTCTTATTTTCCCAAATCTTGTCCCTTTTTTTCTTCTTGAGATGGACATAATTGATTTTTAATAGTTTTATTTATTTGATAGATATTCTAACATGGCATCATTATGGTGTTTTTCTTTCAACCTTATACAAATGATTTCTTTCCAAGCAAGTAAGCCTGATTTTATTATGTGGTCCAATTATTCCTGTGGGTTTTCAAAGCTTTGTTTCTCCAAATAGTCTTCTGTTTTTTTTCTGATTAAATTTTTCTGTTGCGACTGTGCTCTCTAGCTTTGCAACATCTATCTTTGGTGCTTTGACTTTTGCTTGTTTTAATTTCTAAAATGTGACTTTTATTCCCATTTTTACCAATTCATGATCTGTAATAATTTCTATTTTTCTATAAGAACTCGAGTTTTTGATGGACATATTGTTCAGGTTTCGTTTTTATATGATGCATCTGGTTTCTATACCGATTTCGTCTGACTTTAATCTTGGGAATCATGATTGTTTAGTTTATATTTTACAGTCTTTGTCATTCTGTGGGCAAGTATGTGCTTAAAAAGAGCGTTTGAAAGCACAAGGTCGTATTTTGCTGGTAGTTTCTAAAAATTCTGCTGCTGGAATTCATGAAGTCTTTACTACATTTACCCTTGTTCTTGTAAAATTCTCTCCAAAAGGAACTTGGTTTTTTATTAAAATATCCTACCACTACCAGTTTGTTTCGACTTCTTAGTTTACTTATCTCTCTGTTCAAGTGTTCACAAAATTCTTCGTGTAATTCTAGGCTTTGTTGGATGATTCAAAAGGGTAGGAGCACAGACTGGGATGACATTTAGCGGATAGTTTTCCAAGTTTAATTTTTGCACTGCAAATTCTCTCCCATGTCCTTTTATCACTTAACTAGCACCTCGAAATCTGCTGCTATCACTTCCAGTATGAAAGAGAAAATAGTTTTGGTCCATGGTGGTATTTGTTTGTCTGCAGCATTTGCTTGTTTAAACATCATCCAGATCTTTTTCCGACAGAGATGCGTTTCTGATAGTTCTTGGCTATCGAGGTCGGATAGAAGGGTATCTTTGCAAGTGTTATCCGATGCTGCCTATCTTTAGCCTCGACTTGGCTTTAGGACAATGACTAGTTATGAACCTAAGAAAACCTGAAGCACTAGAAAAGTGATAAACAACTTTTAAAATTTTACCGTTTCTGTAAACATTGACAATATCTCATTAACTAAGGAACACAAATACAATGAGTTCCTCTTGACAGTTTTTAGACTATGAACACATTCTTCAGTAAATGCTATAGGCAAGGATCAACACGTATAAACTTTCCAGCCAAGATGATAAGTGTTCTCGACATGAAGGTAGCAAAAGCAGTGCACCAAAATGATTATGGTAATGCCAGGCTTTATTTAATTTTTACCCTCTTGGATCAACTGATACACAATCGAAGAAATTGGAATCTTTCCACTAAAATGCTGAACGTATTGTTTTTGCAAAAGAATAGAATGTCATCCACCTTACAGTATTATGAATTATGTTGATTTTATCATTTAATATTAATTCTCAAAGGGGGAGTTGAAGAAGAGCCAGGAGATGGTGGGAAGAAATAGAATTCTTGGCGTTCAAGCAGAAATTGGAGGAAAAAATCTCTGAAAGCAACGAAAAGGGTAAAAAATTGACTAAGACAAAAGAACAGTTGTTTCAAATCAACAAAAAAAAATTTAAAGAGCTTATGAAGAACATCTAAGATCTAGGACTATCGCAAAGGTTTTGATGCCGTCTGCTAGTGTATTATTCAATACTTGAAATCTGTTGCTTAACTCCATTGCCAACTGCACCTTCATCTTGAAATCGTGCTCACTGGTTTTTTGGGCCCTTTTAATCTACAGGTGTACTTTGCACGGCATTGGATGGTAGGCACTGCCTTTATCTGCCTTTTCAACGCTTTTACATCTTGATCATCTAACTTTTCGAATGATAGCAAATTGGTCCAGCTTATTGCTATTTTTTCCCCTTTGCTGGTGTTCATGCAAACTTGTGAATGGTCTTCTGCAGAAAAATTGCACAGTCTATCACTACTCTGGTCTTTAGTTATTGGTCTTCAAAATACTTTCCTTTGTGATTTCTCTCTACAATACCTACTTATTCTCTGCATTCGTCGTAGCAATCTCTTTGTAATTCAACATTTTGGTTGAAATGGCCCTTCAGAAGAAGAGTGTCATGTTGTGGCACCTTATCGATCTGTTTATGGAGGTGTGGCGCAAAGCTCATATTTCTCTTTCGTCAAAAGCTTTTCTTATGGACTCATTTTCTTCTCATTGATAATCTCCATTTCTTCCAGTCAATATCAAAGTGCCTCTCTTAAGCTTAGGGTTATGATACATGAGGATGTATACCCAATTTTACTGCACCCAAGAATGTTCATATTGTAGCTTCTTATGTTTTCCACAATCTTTGCTCTTTTTTATTTTAAAAACAGCCACAGTAAGTTTTATGCCATTCATTTATTATTTGGGTTTATCCAAAGAGTCGAAAATTCTATCCAGTTTTCATGCTTCATCATCTTCCAATCAATTACTGAATACATTTTCTGAAGATGCCTATCACGTTTCCATGGTTTATTTATTTTATTTGGCAGGGGTTGCCCTACCAAATCAAACACCTCTTTTCTCATCCTGGACTTAAAGTCAGGGAATGTCAGATTTCAAATGGTGAAAAAGCTCCTTTATTTTAGTGATAGTTGTACTTAAATTCATCCCCATTCCCTAACTGTTTTTTTGTCATCTGTTTTGTTTTGCAATTAAGAACGTAGAATGGTAGCTCATTTGATGAGGCAGTTAGCAATGAAATCTGTAGGCACTCTTTCCAATTACGTTTAGCAAAACACACATTTTCTTTTTTTTCCTGTATTTTTGTTATTTATTTACTTCCAATAATAGTTATGTAGACTTACAACCCATCTTTAGTCCATCCCTACAAATTATATAATTCCATGAAAATTAAGCATTTAACAGAAGATTTGATATACTTGGCCTACTGTACACAATCTATGTTGTTTCTTAGTAGTTTCTTAGTGTTTATTAGTTAAAAAGTCTTGTTTATAGATTTTAAACAGAGATTTAAATAAACTTTGTATGAAAAAGGCACAACTGTGCAAGAGAGTTACGAGTTAAAGTACACATCAGCAATTTTTTAATAGAAGTAAAGTTGATAAAGTAGGTTATACCTATAGATACATAAAAACAACTGTGGATCATCAAAATGCCAAGTTTTGACCAGTAAACCAGTCATTCATGCTCACTTTTGTGCTCATTACACTGCTGTTAAAGCTAAAAAGGTTGCAATGCTCTATTTTGACGTCCTTAGAAAATTGGGAATTCATTTCAATTTGATTTTTTGGCTTTTTTTCACCGAGCTTGATCTGCTCTGCTTGTGTATTTTATGAAAAAACTACAAATAAAATCTTCAGATCAAGTAAGTTCAATACCCGGTAAATTGTAGCAAAGTTCTTTTATAGAGAACAACCTACCTTTGATGAAAAATTATGAAGGTTCAGGTGTTTTGCTGTTTGTGGACTGGGAAAATTGTCAGCCTTTATGATCTCAGTACAACAGGTATGATTGAATGTGTTAACGATATTCTGGTTTATTATTATTGTTTCCAAGTGGAAAGTTTTGTGAAAGTAAAGTGTAGCTTAAAGAATTTTCTCTTATTTACATAGAATATTAAGGTGGTGGAATTTATCTTGGTTTTACTTCTAGAACCCATAAAAGTTTGGAGAATTACTATGACTAAAAATTCCCAGAAGAAAATATTTGAATGTATAAACCGAGATTATCACCAGTCATTTAGGTTGTTTTTGGATAAATATTTTATTTCTTTTAAGCAAGCAGCTAGTACTTAAATGTGAAAATCATATCTTTTTATTCACCTTTCTGTGATTAGAGAATCAGATGATAAAAACGCAGGTGATTTACTGTAATTGTTCTAGGGGAGATAGAAGAAAAAGTTCTCTTTGCAAACAACAAGAAATTATTGAATAATAAACCATTTGAAAGATTGGCTGTCTGTCTGAACCCAAACTCTTCGAAGCTGTACATTAATCTGATCTCGCATAGGCCCTTTGTTGTAATACGCTTAAGTAAAGATGTTTTAAGTCTGCGTAAAAACAGTTAGTTACAATCAGTGATATTCAGGATCTGCAATGAGCAAGGTGAACCTTGATATGGAAAAGAATAAATTTCAAAGGGGAGTTCCATTTACAGTTACAAATGAAGAGAGTTTAGAGGTAATGTCGCTGAAAAAATTTTAACTTTTAACATTTTAAAATAATTTGCTCTCCTTGTTTTTACTCTTAGTATGTTGAAAGTTAGCAAATCGTCTGACTTTTTTAATACTGTAGCAAGAAAAACAACCTAGCAGATATACCATTTAAATCAATGTCAGTTATATCATATAATACTGAAGAAAAGAAAGATTCACGTGAATGCATATGAGTAAAAGGGTTATATGATATATATATATATGTATATATATAAATGAGTTTATATACATAGGAGTTTATATGAGATTAGAATGTATATATACAAATGAGTTTTTATTAGTGATTTTTAACTCCTGTTGTTGATTCTCTTAAACCATGATTTTACTTACAGAGCATCTTTTTTGACTTTGCACTAATTACTTCTCGTTTTGATATACTTATTTTGGAAGATAATATTTGTAAAATTATATATTCCAGACAAAAACGTTTTGAGCCAAAGCACGTAAAATTTATATATTTATCTATATTCTAAATTATCTCTTTAAATACGGGAAAACGTTGGGAAAGACATGAGGAAGAATACATTGAAAAATAGCTTGTTCGGGGTAGTAATGTTTAAAACTCAGCTGGTAGAACAGAAGATCTTGAAAAGCAGAGTAAGTTTTTCAGTAAGACTTCACTACAATTCTCATTCAGGTTTTGCAAAAGCAAGATTCAAACTACTGAAAAAAAGGAACTAAAATACAGTTTTAAAAGATACAGGTTCAAATCCAATATGATACAATTTTTATTTGTCACTTGTTTGTTCTCTATAATACTAAGAATTGATATAATTAATAATTGATAGCAATAGCTATCAGGCAGTCATATTATTTATCGAGCCAAGTATTGAATAAAGGGGTCTGCTATTACATTTTCTTCATAATGCAGAGATCCCTTTACTGGAATTTTACAAAGAAGGTATTTTCTGTTCGTATGACAGCATTCTTAACAACCTTGTATGTCAAAAGAAATATGTTTCATGACTTTTTATTTATGCTTCTCGGTCTCTATACTGGCAGATACTAACATCAAATTGAAACTGAAAGTAAAACTAAAACTAAAGTATAATGAATTGGTGCGAGCACTTTACGTTACCCTGTTGGGGTTTTTAGAGGTTTATGAAGTTATTATTCATTACATGCGGCATGAAAAATTTTTCAAGTTTTAATGTTTTTGGAAATAAATCAACGTTTTATGATGGAAGACTTTACTTTTTCGTTCAGTATCAATTCAGAGCCTCTAGGATCTGCTAAAGCTCGGTAGAGCCGTACGTTTGCAGCTTAATGTCTCTGCTACTGTGAACTTACCACTGTAGATCTTTATACTCCAGACCCTTTCATACCCTATGTTAGTGTTCCTCTGTGGGAGAGCTCCTTTGCTGTTTGTCCCTATTTACTACCCCGCCTTAAAATCTGCCTTCTCAGATTCACCATCCCACATGATTCCATTCACTTTGCCACATCTAATCAATTACAAATCCTCTGAAAATCTTTACTACTCTAGATCTTCCAAGATCTGGTACTGTTTAATGTCCTGCTTTTAACAAAGACCTNGACCAAGGCACAGTCCCCCGCTAAAGTTCAGTATCAATTCAGAGCCTCTAGGATCTGCTAAAGCTCGGTAGAGCCGTACGTTTGCAGCTTAATGTCTCTGCTACTGTGAACTTACCACTGTAGATCTTTATACTCCAGACCCTTTCATACCCTATGTTAGTGTTCCTCTGTGGGAGAGCTCCTTTGCTGTTTGTCCCTATTTACTACCCCGCCTTAAAATCTGCCTTCTCAGATTCACCATCCCACATGATTCCATTCACTTTGCCACATCTAATCAATTACAAATCCTCTGAAAATCTTTACTACTCTAGATCTTCCAAGATCTGGTACTGTTAAATGTCCTGCTTTTAACAAAGACCTTTTACCTTTTAAGTAACCACCAAGATACCTTTTGGACATTTCAAATCTGCTAAATGTATCCCTATTTGTTACTCTCGCACAATGCATAGTGATATACTATGCGCTTATGAGGCTTCGAATCAAAATGGTTTACCAAATTCTTAGTACTGCAAAAATTGTCACCTCATAAGCGCATACTCATTTGGTACTTAACCAGAATTTTCCTTTAGTTCAGTTCCCGGCCAAGGAGAATGTAATAATAATAATAATAATAATAATAATAATAATAATAATATTAATAACAATAATAAATGTCCTTTGGCATATATAACAACATGGCTCTTTGTGTCTATTTATTGTTGGGTTTCTTTGTTTTTTTCACCAAACAGGACAATAACAAATATCCAGTCTGAAATCAATGCTGCAATACCAGACTTAGTGCTAGTACTTAGATATCTTTCCATGTATTGTCAGCTCTCAGACTAGCAGTGGGGAGTGCTTTAGTCATGAGTTGTTGTCATACAACAACAACCGCTTGAGCAATGTGCCTTTCCTCACTGATTGTGGGGCGGCATTGGCAAGGTTGAGGTGATGTTGCCAATTTGATTTGGTTTTCTATTTATTTCATTCTTGTGGCTACAGTATATGTGCCTGCATTCAGCTTACCTGGCTTGTTGCTGGGCATTGAATGTGGGTTTTTCATCCATCCACCACTAGATGGTGTGTAACCACTCGATAATAATAATAACAATAATAACAAAAATAACAATAATAATAATAATAATAATATCCAGTCTGTATTCAATGCTGCAATACCAGACTTAGTGCTAGTACTAAGACATCTCTCCATGTATTGTCAGCTATCAGGCTAGGAGTGGGGAGTGCTGTAGTCATGAGTTGTTGTCATACAACAACAACCGCTTGAGCAATGTGCCTTTCCTCACTTGTTGTGAGGCGCCACTTGCAAGGTTGAAGTGATGTTTCCATTTTTATTTGGTTNCATGTGCTGTTTTTTTATGTACATCAATATCGCACACACTTGGGTGTGATGCATGCACCCAGTTTACCCTTATCGGGCTGGTAGTCGGATGGGTTTGCTGGGGTTTCTACCCCTGAGTCCCCCATGGGCTCGTATTGCTCCACCACTCAATAATAATAATAATAATAATAGTAATAAAAAAGCACCATCATCTCCCGAAATGTAATCTAGGTTAAATAATTAGTTTGATGACATAATAAACGACAACTCATCACTACGTACGAATAATAGATACTGTCATTGCCAGATTGGGAATACTGAAACTAAACCGTACACAATATGGTTTAAAATGTATGTTGCTTTTGTGAAATAAAGAACCAGAGAGTTCTTTCAGATCTAGTAAATGAGCAAAATTCTATGCAACTAAGCTCAGTTAGCATATAAAATATCATTCAGTTATTTGTTATATAATGGTATATAACATTGTGTATCTGCAATATTCAGATCATCTTTTTGGCCCTTTTCATAAGAATATTGCTAGTATCAGTTACTAGTGTCAGCTATACAGTTTGAATTTTAACTTTTCATGCTTGAGACTATTGCGAAATATCTGTTATTAAGTCACTGAGTGTGAATGAGTGCGAAGTTCCTTAACGAAATTTTCAATACTTTCATTAATTTACTAGGGGTTTTGAAATGACTCGTTTTACATATGTATATTAGGATGTGGAATAATGGAGCAAAGTCTTTAAGTAAGGGAATCAGCCCTTATGTAATAGTGTATCTGTAACACACTCTGTATCGTCAACAGGTTGTTCCCCGTGTAGCAGGTGTTCTATTGAGGAGGGTGGACATTCCTGCAGTCATCACCGATTTTGTACAAATACTTTCGTTAATACAACGTTCATCTTATATTCAGTTGCAAAAAAATCAAGACCGGACTGCGCTGTTGCATTAACATAATAATGATCATCATCATCTTTTTCGAGGGCTTGTTTGTTTTCAAACTTTGCCATACATGTCTTTCGAAAACTTTCTGTCTGCTTTAACACTAAATCAATCTTAACTCCAGGTTACAGACGTGTTCTTAAGTCAAAAATTGAACCTGTTTTTAGATATTCCTATTCTTCTTTTCACTGCTGCATAACTTCTGCCATCTGATATGACAATGCCCAAACATTTGAATTTTAAACATTATGACCTACTGTCATAACACAATGGTGTTAGGCCAGTTATTTAAAAAATGGTGTGTATGTTTTAATACAAAATAGCCCATGGCAAGATTGTGCGAAGGCTTGTAACTCACAGATGTTAGCAACTGAAAAATACTTTTACACTTGCATTTCAAATTTGCAACTGTACAATAGCACCTGGATGGCAGGTGCTTTTAATTCGTACGGATTAAATTTCACCCTATGTTCTTTTTGTTGTTTCTTCTAGAAGCAATTGAAATCATTTCTGAAGTTGTTATCAACTTCTCAAATAATCTCTAAGTTGGTGTACACTGTAATTAGCGCGAGAGAAAGTTAGGTACTTAAACATAACCTCCTTTGTTGAAATAGTAGCTGTTGTAGGCATATTACATGGCAAAACCAAAGCACGAGGAAGAAAGTTCACAGAGAAATAAATGAACTAACTGAATAACTACTGAACAAAGAGTTCATGACTGAAAACCATGTGTTGTAAAATCAGTTGTTCACAATTTATGAAGAACAAGAAAATAGAAGCAAGTATTACCTGTTCTCATGTTTGTATGACAAGACTCTAGTGACCTAGTTAAAGATGTCTAAAAGTTACCAAATCATCAATTTCATTTCGGAAGTAGTTACTGATAAAAAAATTTAAAGGATAAACACTATTTAAAGTACTGCATCCTACTGAGTTGATAGAAATGCCACCAGTGTACAACAACAGAAACATGTGTACAGTCCTGTAAGCCTGTAATAAGTTAGGTTTGTAAGAAAGTCGATAGAGTATCTCTAGAATACTGATAATGGGCGAGTCTACCCGCGACATACGATCAACATGCCTTCACACCAGAGTCAAAAACACGGGTTCTTTTCAGAACCGGCACTGGCTGTCGTCTCCTTTAATATTGAAGGATATACAGACGTGAAGGAAGACCTGCTTGGACTATCAAAGACTATGACATTGTGTGCCTCCATGAGACACACCTCAAGAACACAAGCCGACGACCGGCCTTGCCCGGAATGAAACTGATTGCTGAGATACGACACGAGACTGATAATGGGATTGTAACGAATATGTATGAGAATACTGCATAAACTGATTAACAATAAATACATTGTTTCAATCATTGATTGGAGTTCTGCCTTCAGTTTTGATACAAGTTTAAAATATCTTTAATAGGGTCTAACCATTCTTTTAACTTTCAAATAGCATTTCTTTTGACAAATTAAATTTTTCTCAGTTCAGAAAATATATCAGAACTTCATGGCTGCAAAGTTTAGCAATCTTAGCAATCGCCAAATCTTGTCTTATCTTATTATTGTAAAAAGCTTCGTCAACAATACCTTGATAAACTTCGTCATCCTGCTTAATTTTCCTCTTTACACATTTTCAAAAAAAATTCCCTTTGAAGTAATTGTAAAGTAAGCCCTGAAATAATGTCCTAAATTGCCAATACAGACTTTTCAATCTTTTGCTGTATGCTCTTTTTTTTGTCAATTTAGCACAAAGGTGTAGAATTAGGACTCACATATGAAGAAGTAGAAGGTAGGTTGTTATAGTAAGTATTAGAGCAATAATAAAATATTGTTTTTATCATTTAAGAGATTTATAAAAGTCATTCAAAATTCAAATATTAGGTAAAGTTTTATTTTTCTGAAGAAGAAAGTATTTTTAGAAAAAGAATTAATCATAAACAATACAGAGTGCATAAATAGCCACGTTGCATACTATTTCAGTGACTGTTATTGGCAATATATTATTTTGGTCAACGAAGAAAGACCATCAAAGTTAAGGTCGTCAGTTCAAACATTTTTGTTGGCCCCAAAGAATTTTGTTGAACTTAATTTCCTATTTCGGATTAGCTTCTCAGATTTCTTCTCCTTTTCATGACATGTTTTATTACTTACTAGGAATAGACGATCTTCCTAATAATACTTTTCCATATTTCCATTCTTGTATAATATTGTTTGCAATACATTAATACATCAAATGCAATGTAATTTAAGAAATAGAGTGTAAACAAGCTACAGAAAGAACTCCAAATGTCTATTCAAAATATTAAAATAAAAATGACACAGACTATTGAAAATATTCTAAACAGAAACAACGGACGTACCATAAATAAATTATTGTTAAAATACAGTGAACTAAATAAAAAAAATGTTATGTCGTTAGCATAAAAATATGATGCACTATGCTCAAATATCGAAACTTAATAGCTATTCAGTATTCAAAAATCGGAAATAGACAATAACTTAAGTAATAAGTAGAAAATACCATCTCACAATAACTTTTGTTATAAAGGGCGTATCATTTCTCTAAAACTATATCAAAAATATATATTTTTCACAAAACATTTTCACAGTACTTTTTGTATTAAATTAAGTTGTTGCTATACTCAGAAGATATTTCTATCAGGAGCATACAAGACCACTGCACGTTTTAAATTTTCCGTTAGTATTTCTTTAAATATCAAAGCAGTTTTACTAAATGATAAACACTTTCTAAGGGATCTGATCCAAAATTGTTTCTGCTATATGGAGTTTGACTAGGTTTAAGTTAGTAGAAAGAAAGGAATTAAAAATAGAAACCACTTCAACTCTTCATCCCAGTCCTAAGGTCTATGCTCTTTAAGGACACTCTTTAAAGAGAGTTTAATGTCCCTTTGATCATGAGCTGAATCAATTACCTAAAGGTCGAGCAAATCATAAGAGTCTATTTGATACTTTACTTTTTAAGTTCCTTATGAACTTTCACAAAATGTAAAAGTTTAATATTAAAAAATATGATATTAAAAAAAATCTTTACATGCATCCTTGTATCTAATTCGAAAACTAAACTAAACTAAAGCAGTGAGATAAGAATAGGAAAATCAATTAATTGTGCAACTTACAAAATTTTCTTCGGTTCGAAAATAAAACAAATAAGCATTGCTATGAAGTCATAAAGGTTGCAGTCAAGGCAACAAGCAAGCCTTAAAATGGCGAAACAAGCTTTATATCTGCCATTATTTTAACTAAAATTTAATGCTTTGATATTTGTAAAGTGGTATACAAAAGTACTGTGAGAAATGTTTTGTCGTCAATGAACGTGACTATTTTACTTTTCACTGCACACGACTTTAAATAAATTTTGCGTGATTCCATTATGTTTTACTTCCCCACGATTCCGATATTTTACATTTCCTCAGCATTATTTGTTTTTTCTGAAACAAAGGATCGGCAGAAAAGAGAGAATTTAAGAAAGTATGAATATCAGCTGAAAACAATTTTTCCTTTCAAAATGACAACACGACATGGCTAACATCACTTCTTCACCAAAAATAAATAAAATGTTTGCTCCTATCAACCAATACGTTGATATAAGCAATAACAAGGTAACACAGCTTGGTGAAGGTTCACATGAAATAGAATATCCTACAAAGAGTATCTTATTTCTTCTTTTCCTGCTCGATAAACTGTTATTTTCTCCCTGCAGAACTTAAAGAATCATTTAAATTCGTTGACATCAACGGTGGAGGTTCCATTGCAGTGCCTGAACTTCAAGCAGTTCTGAAATCTATAGGAAAGGATCCAACTGAAGAAGACGTACGAGAAATGATTGCTGAAGTTGACCAAGATGGTATGTTCTATTTATTACTTGGAATTAATTCTGCAATTTTTTAACGTACATAAAACCAGTGCTACAAGCAGTTACCTGTATGTTTTAAACTCTTATTAATTATTTTTACAAAAGTAACACAGTATTTTCATTTTACTGATGAGATACATTTTTAAAAAAGAATATTTTTTTGTCATAATACTATGTCTGATCTTGTGAGAGAGGATATCAAACGATGCTTCCTAACAATTTCTTAATCCTCATTTGCTCAAGAAGCTACTGCCAGTTTTAAGTTTAGTATACCTTCAGTTCTATTCCAGAGACCTGTGGGTAGTAAAAATCTAAACAAAGTTCTTATCATGAAATAAACCAAGAGGTCAGATCAGATAGTAGATCAATGTTAAGATATATGCACCTAGTAAAGGAAGACATCAAAGACACTGATATCCCTCATAACAGGCTAAAGTGAAAGGAATATATACGTGAAGGCTTGAAATCCTGTTTTGTCAAGTAAGAAGAAGCAGCTTAAGATAGATTTGAAAGAAAATACAGAGTAAACCAGTGGAGACCACCTGATGCCTTTTCTTTCTATTGTACAAAATGCCGCCAGAAAAGTTCATCAAAAATTGAAATCGACAGTTTGATATGATATTATCATGACACATGCATATAAACTTTGACAAGATTAAAATTATTTTATGTTTACTGAAATAAAGTTAACTGCAATTTTGATTCTCAGCTCAAAGATAATCACTTACTAAACATACCATTAGAATAAAAAGCTCACAATGTACATAAATAAAATCAGTAAGAAGGTAGTACTTTGAGTACCTGTCTACTGATGTGAAACAGACAGAGTTTGTAATAGAATTTCATCTAATATCAAAGATAGGATAGTGAAAGAGACGGATTAATCACATAAAAATGCGCACCAAATTTTTGGAAATATTAAAAACATGTTGGCAAAGATTAGAGCTTTATGACTTATTCAAGATTCGTGACTAATTTACAATGCTTATTCAAAATTGGCAAAGGAAAAAAATAAGGAACAGAAAATTTAATAGTACTTTTTCTCGTTTTTTATTTAAAAGAAACCAACAATAAACTACTGCTCTTAGTAAGTAAAGGAAAATGTTCAGAATTATATTATGCAAAACTTTTATGTTGTACGTTGTTTTTGTGTTTTAAAATTCGTGATATTTGAGAGGTTTCTAGAGTGCTCCTACACGTAATTCATTAGAGCTATTGAATAACATCAAAAACCATTTATAAAGGCCAACTTTCGTATTGTTTCTCATTAATATTAAAATCTTTCTTTCATATTTATAATTACATTTCGGTTTTCGCTCAGATATAGGCGTTGGTGAGACTGATTTCAATGCATTACTTCAGGTCATGTCAAAACCGATGAATGATCCAACTTCAGAAGAAGATATTTCGGCTGCATTTAAGGTATTTGATACAGACAGTGATGGATTCATCACAGTAGCAGAGCTCTAGTGCGTCTTCATAAGTCTTGCACAAACTCTCTCGCAAACTGCATTTCCTGAGCTGNATTCAAGATTCGTGACTAATTTACAATGCTTATTCAAAATTGGCAAAGGAAAAAAAAAGGAACAGAAAATTTAATAGTACTTTTTCTCGTTTTTTATTTAAAAGAAACCAACAATAAACTACTGCTCTTAGTAAGTAAAGGAAAATGTTCAGAATTATATTATGCAAAACTTTTATGTTGTACGTTGTTTTTGTGTTTTAAAATTCGTGATATTTGAGAGGTTTCTAGAGTGCTCCTACACGTAATTCATTAGAGCTATTGAATAACATCAAAAACCATTTATAAAGGCCAACTTTCGTATTGTTTCTCATTAATATTAAAATCTTTCTTTCATATTTATAATTACATTTCGGTTTTCGTTCTGATATAGGAGATGGAGAGATTGATTTCAATGAATTTCTTCAGGTCATGTCAAAAACGATGAAAGATCCAACTTCAGAAGAAGATATTTCGGCTGCATTTAAGGTATTTGATAAAGACAGTGATGGATTCATCACAGTAGAAGAGCTTCAGTGCGTCTTCATAAGTCTTGGACAAACGCTCTCGGAAACTGAATTGACTGAGATGATACGTGAAGTTGACAAAGATAATGATGGGCTTATAAGTTTTGAAGGTAAATTGTCCCCAAGTTTCAACTTTAAATTAAAGGTGTTTCGATAAAACCAAGAAAAAAGAAGTGAGAATGCTCTATTAACTTCTTATTAAAATGCATGAAACACGAATTAGGTATGAAAAAAATCACATAATAACTAACTAGGTTATTTTTAACGGTTTACTTTTCGACTTAGGTTACCTTTTCTACTCTCTTTTTATGTTCCCTTTTCAAATTTTGCATATACTTTACGGCAGAACAGTATCTCTTAGCTTTTATAAAACCACATTAGTAAAAAGGAGATGTTTAAGTTTTAAACCTCTCTTTCAGGGTCCTGAAATAGAAATTTGTCTCAGAAGTGCTCACTATTTTTTGGCAATAGCATGGAGCGACAGTGGGCCGAGCGGTAAATAATATATATATATATATATATATATATATATATATATATATAATATAGCGAGCATAGTATACAAAATAACTAAAAAATAACAATCTTCAAACTGCAGTTGAAGATTGTTAAGAAAACATGAAACTAGTAGTAACTGCTAAATTTGTCTAGTTATTTTGTATACTATACTCGATTTATAAACGCTCTGGAAACATTGAGCACTCTTAGTGAACATTGGTATACTTTACTACTATTACTATATATATATATATATATATATATATAAAATATCTTAGTAATTCATAAGTATTTGTAATAAAAGAGACCTCCTATTACTTTTCAAAAAGCAGTTCTGCCAGGAGTCCCTAATTTACAATGAAGTCTCTATCTCTGTGTATATATATATATTTGTAGCAGCAGTCTACTGCTGCAGTTTACAGCTGGTCAAAATAAAACTCTATAAAGCATATGAACATCTATTATTGAGAGTATTCTATTGACTTTTATTCCCCTTTGTTCTTTCATATTTTTCAGAATTTAAAGAGTTTATTCTTCACTGAGGAAAAGAGTATAGGGGGAAAAAATGACGTAACTCTAACTGGATCATTAATGTTCTGATATTGAAATTTATTTCATGAAAAGGAGAGTGCTCATGATTCGTCGTTTTAAAGAATCGGAATATTTGGAAAATCTGGAAGATCTGTTCGATTAAAAGATATATCTTTCTATAATGTTTAAAATTGGTTAAATAGGCTAAGGAGAGGAAAAATAAGGTTGCTTCATGGAAAAGGAAGCATGGTATTGTTAGTTTTCTTTTATCTTTAGAAAATTTGCTGAGAGTTGAGAATAGAAACTGGACACAAAAAACACTGGGACTGGGTACAAATTGATTAACTACAACTGCTTCTGTACCTGGTAATAACTAATTTGAATTGCAGATGAAGAAATAAAATGCTCGAAAATTAAATTTAACGAAAAGTAAAGAGAAATAACATATGTTCATCCTTTTCGTGTTTATTGGTAAGGCAATTAGACTTCATTAATAATACTTTATTAGTTATTTCCACCCTTGTAAAGACTAAATTAGCTACATGACTGATAAATTATACTTTTCCGTGCATTGTTTCTGAATAATGAAAAATTATCTTAGATTGTTAGATTTGTTTACTTTAATGTGAAACGTGTCATTGCTCTGTATCTTAAACACCTTTATTTTGAATATATTTACCTATGATATTAAAAGAAATAATGTAGAAAGGTGCCAATAAAAAGAGGCAATTGAAACTACGGTATTTCTTTGAAAGAGAGTGCCCCTTTTAAAGGCCAATTATTCGATAGAACGTTTGATTAAAATTGGATAGATAAACAAAATAAATGAGCAAAAGCACTTCTGTATATGTATTTAAAGAACAGTACCTATTACATAATTCAAGAAGTTTCTCTCTCTCTCTGTGACTGCTTTTATTTTTATATCTAGACATTTCTCTCATAAAAGTTTGGATATATTTAATCCAGTTACTTTTGTTGTTGGTATAATTAGTATGCTCAACTGGAAAGATAAGTCGCGCGATTTTACTGCCAGTAACGTTTGCTTTATTACTATTATTTGAACTTGTTTCCAAATAAAATAAGAATCCCCTCTAAGTGCCCCTCCTTTCTTTTCCCTCTCCATATCTCTTCTAGCTACATCTACGCCATCTGAGTCTCTGTTTTCCTCTTGATCTATATATGTTACTCCTAAAACTCCAGCAGCACTCCAACTAGCACATATAATTATGCTGCTAAGTGCTGGAGATACCAAATGATGTGATCAATTTGACACTTTGATTCAATCCATATGTAATTCAAAATATAAACATGATACACCACATGAAATTCTATCCATCGAACTTAACATAACTACCAGGAAGGAAGAAAACAATGTTTATTTGTGTATACTTTCACTTCCATTTAAAAAGATTCCTTCACCTATTTTAGATGCAAAGTCTTTGACCACATCCTCAAAACATATTTTACGTAACATATTTGCCTCATTACTTGATAGAAATAAGGCATCGGGCCTGCCTTTTTCATAGTTACTTTGGTTTGATTTTAATCATGCTTAAACTGAGAAAATAAGCGCTCTGCTGAACAATTTGTGACTATTCATGTTTAAATATACAAAAGCCAATGTCTGCATATAAAAAAGCACACTTATTTAATCTTCTACAAGTATTTTATAAAGTTTACCACGAGAAAATCTCCTTTTCACACTTGCAGTTTTACTGAATTTTTAACACACATGTAAATGACACTGCTGAAGATTAGCTAGGAGATAACTGTTGAAATCCTTTGAGTAAGCTTCCATAAGCTTTAGACAGCACAAAATACCTTTCAGTGGTAACAGATAAAGTGACATTTTGTGGTAATGATACATTGCTTAGAATAGACATTCTCTCTACTATTTCTCTCTATCTCTCCTCTTTTTTTCATCTGAGTTTCAAGTATGTCAGCAATTGTATAAAATGTGGTGATACAAAATTTCTCTCTGACATACAAATATACATCTGCTACTTCTCCTTTATGGACCTTAATGACCTTCTTTTTGATACTTTTACGAGTTGCAGCTGCCTTGCAATCAACATCTGGTAGGATTTTCTTTGCAGCTGCTTCATAACGTTCAAGTTCATTTCATAAAGTGCACAGCTGTTTGCCTAATGATACAAATAATCCTGCACTTGTTTTTACGTTCATATCCTCATTTTTCAGAGCTTTATTTACTTTGTGAAAATTCTGCAATATCTCATACAAAAAAATTTAACACAAAAACGAATTCCAGCTCTTGCATTTTATCAGCAATATTACTTGCTTCCCTTTTAGTGTCTCCTTTTGCCACTGGTGTTCCTCTACATATTTCAGTGCTTTTAAAATTCTGCGGAAAATATTAAAAGTGCTGCTGTTGCCACAGAATATGCCTTTCATCTGGTATCGGGGAGAAATTTAATACACTTCTATTTCCAATGCACCTTTTAATAATTTCTATCGGCTGGCTGAAACTGAAAAAAAGGTACGGAGTAATTGTACTGTAGAAAAGAAATTAAGTGTCTCTTGACCACAGTCAAATAAACTTCATCCTACCAGATTAAGTGAATTAGCTGCATATGTTACATATAAAATGAACATATTTGTTTCCCAATTTTTTTTCTAGCATTCCTTTATAACGCATAGACTTATAAGCAGTGTTGTCATAAGACTGGCTTCTACCTTTTCAAAAAGTCCAACTTACGAATTTCATCTCAGTACTTGATCACCTGATTTGCCATTTTCCTCACCAGTGTGGCTTTTCAACTTCTGAAAAGTTAAGAAGCTTTGGATAGACTGTCCATCTTTTTAGCACCTAAGTACAACACTTTACTGATCGATATGTGATGGAACTGGTGTTGAATCAACTGACAAACTGAAACTAGAAGATTATATCTACTACAACAATGAATTCATGAACCTTTTATACCATTTTTAAATGAGTTCCTCACAGACGGCTTTAATCATGTAGGAAGGACTTCCTATTCCAGTATTTTCACAGATCGAAATATAGCCTGCCAAAAATGGATCAAAATGGCTCACGAGTTGAAGCAGCCCTAAAAATGTCCATTTTGAAATTATTCAAACCTTTCTCCTGTTCCTCGAAAGCCAACACACGTTCAGCTAATGCTTGTTGTGTTTGTTGTGTTTCTTTAGTGCTGGAAGCCATATTTCTGGAAGGGTGTAAGATATGCTGTTGATGTGATTGCTATGACACGCTTCTCGACTTATTTCTAGTGATCACACTCTTCCTGAATTTGTTTCTCCAACTGTAGTCCCAATCCCCCACCCTTTTTGCGATTTAAGTATGTTAGCATAGAGTTTTGGCGAGTAGTGCATTTTTCATGATTATCAATTACAATAGTACTTCACAATCCACTAAACCCTTCTCTTGTAGCAAAATTAGAGAAATTATTTGGAGCAAACACTTTAGAAACAATACAATAAATTGGCTTGTTGATGGTAAATACTTTAACCACTGTCTTATATCCCTCACCATTGGCGTTTGTTTCAACAAAAAGTCTCTGCGCACAATATCGTACTGGTTTGCTACTACTGAAATGCCGATCCGACGTGTCGAATGGTTCATTGTGATTTTGTGACTTAATGGGTCCACAAGCAATCCAGTAAGCCAAATCATCAGCAAAGGAATCAAACCACAACCCTGGATCTTTTACTACACTGTGATCTACTTAATCTATTGTAGATAGATTACTTAATCACGTAATTAATTGTAAGTTATCGCAGTTGTGTCCACTACTGATGACGGGGGTTGATTTTGACCCGGTAACGGTAAATAATGTTGTGGAATTTGTGTGAAGATCCAAGTCTTCTCTTTTTTTTTCTTCCTTGCTAGTTTGTTCTTTGTGCTCCACTTAACTAAACGCTTTTCATCTTAGATTTTGAGTTCTGTGAAAAAAAAGAATCGAAATAAAAAGAAAAATTTATTTACCTTCTTAATAAGATCCTGTCCATTTCATGCAAAAAAGTACTTATGCACTGTCAGTTCAAGCCAGGAGAACGCTGAGTGGTCCAGAGGAAAGTCAGGTTGTGATTACTCATTTTGTGAAAGGAATATAATACCATCGGTTGCTACGAAATTTCGTATTTGTACGTAGTTTTCCTTTATGCGCCTAAATAAGAATGACAAAATCCAACATCCTTTACTACAAAGCAGGTAGCCCTTTTGTAACTCGTTATCCCTTTTGTTCAAAAATTTAACGATTACCGTAACAGCGCATGAATGATGAACTGTGGCGTCTCTTTTTCTTGACGCCCTAAGCAAGTGCTTATTTTGCTTAATGATTAATCCAGCACTGCCTGCACAAAGGACATTTCGTGCTCTCTTGAAAACTTCGATTTTTCTTTTACAAATGTTCCCAAGTTTTTAAATCAGAGTCAGAGTTGGCATTTTAGCACTCATATTGACGCCATTGGGCCTTCATTTAAGACAGGAAGATGTAGACCAAACTTTTAAAGAAAATAACAGCAAAAAAAAAATTGCAGTAAATTTTTGTTGGTACTTTGTTCAATGTCAAGCACATAAACAATTGTGATCAAGCTAACCTTGCGATATAGTTGCTTTCGTGGTCATAAATGATGTAAAATAAATAAAATTCTATTGTGCTCATTAGTAAAGGAAGGGAAACGTAATGACTAGTCCACTTCCTATTTTGGTATAATCAGTCTTTATCTCATAATATCTGCAAAATAAAAGTATTATAACCAAGGCTTCCCGATTTTTGTAAACGTACTTGTGGTATTGAATCAGAGTTCATTCAAACCAGTTGCGTGATGAAGAAAATGCTCTGGGCTATCACAACGGTATTTCATTCCCAATTGAAAAAAAAATATTGTGAGCAGAAAGTTCATGTTCCTTTATTATAAAAAAATGTCTAGGATGTATTTTTTAACAGAATTTAATTAAAGAATTAAATTCTGTTAAAAAAGGCTATAAAAGGTTATAAAAAGGCTTTTAAATTGAAGGAAGGTTTAGCATTGGAAATTGTAGCTGGCTATTTTAGCTGTCATGGGGAAGTCCGTTCCTGGCTATTTACGATGGCTATTTGCTTTTATAAATAACAATCATTATAGATTATTATTTCTCAAAGAGTTGTTCTCAAAGGAAACTTGGAGCAAGATCAGAAACAAAATTCCAAGGTTAAGTCAAACTCGATAAATTGCTATTTATAAGAGATCCCTTTCCAAAATGAGCTCAAGCTTGTGACGTGAAAGCAAACTTACTGAAGACTGAAACCACAATCTCGAAGCACAATGTAGCCAAAGTACCCAGACATTCCAGGACAAATACCTCTGGACAGACACCTCTAGGTAAACTGCACGGCAAACATCCGTGGACAAGAAAAGCTGTTGCCAAACCTCCTGCCCAAAACCTACTACACAATAAAACTGGTGTTACAGAAATGTAGCTAAGAATTTCGACATATGAAAAAAACCCCAACTTTTAATTAATCAAGAATTAACCAACTAAGTTAATTAAAATATTCCAATGTAATCCGTAGAAAGTGCAGAACAAATACTTAGACTTGAACAAAAGCAATATTCAAACAGTATAGTGTCCTGACACACCATCTACAATGTCGCAGTTTAAAGAAATCTACTATCATTTATGCCTTTCCAGGGCAAGGGAAAAAGTGATGGTAGATTTCTTTAAAATGATGGTAGTATTTGGCAAACCACAATTACATGCATCAGATTCTTTGACACTTTGATAAAGCAACATTCAGAAAATTTAGTTCTTTTGTATAAATAAGGAGTAAAGTATGAGTGTTTAACGGAAAATAGAAACACATAAATGACCAAGTGATCATTTACATTATACAGTTAAAGTAGAAATAGTTGGTCTCTTCCTTTTTGTTGTTACGTTCTTGGACTATTATGAGAAAATTCAGTAGAACTTTCAGAAATGTTTCAAAGTCAATCCAATAGCCTTTTACCATCCTTTGTGCAGGAACGCTTTTTCTCAACGCCCTTAAAATTTTTTTTTGGTTATTTTCGTCAAGAGAAGAGTTCTGCCTTGATTAGATTGTTAAAGTTAATAAAATACAACATCCTTAATATACTTGTGTAAAATATTCCTCTTCTCATTGCATATAAATTGATTGATTCCAAACTCACTTGCTATTAAGCACATCGCCAAAAAGTCTACTGCATAAATTGTAATTACATTATGTCCGACAAATTTTGAGAGGCGTGATTAAAATTGTCTAGACTAAAGTAAAACTGTAATGCATTCGTATAACCATGAATCTTAGAGTTTTCTACCTTTGGTTTATGACCAGCCTTATGTCCAGCCAAAAAAATTTTTAAAGTGATATATGTGAACATAATCTAGGCTGGTATAAGAGCCACTGCAACCAAGCTATTTAGTAAGGTTAAGGTAGTTTTTAGTCAGGAATTGGCCAATGTTTTTTCTACAATAATCGTTTTGTACATAAAAAAATTGTACTGCTTATTTGCTAACTTCTTTTTGAAAATATGGGCGAATATTATAGGAAAAAACATTGTGCAATTTTGTACAATTGATATATAATCAAGCCAACAATGTCACTCCATAAATTTTGCAATATATTTCGAAGTTACTACTTCATATTCAGGCTACAAGGTAAAAATACAAAAACAGTAAAACTGCTGAATACAATATTTCCTATCTCATGTCAACATCTCTCTGATGTTGATTAGATTGAGTACAAAAGCCGCGAATTAGTCATATGGGTTTAACTTGTCGACAAGGTCCCTCGAGGGAGGCTTCTCAATTATCATAGTTTATTCAAAAAGATTGAAGAGTCGAATTCACTGTGTTAGATTTCGTTAGATTCGAATTCACTGTTAGATTTCGTTAGATTCGAATTCACTGTTAGATTTCATTAGATTCGAATTCACTGTTAGATTTCGTTAGGTTCGAATTCACTGTTAGATTTCGTTAGGTTCGAATTCACTGTGTTAGATTTCGTTAGATTCGAATTCACTGTTAGATTTCGTTAGGTTTGAATTCACTGTGTTAGATTTCGTTAGATTCGAATTCACTGTTAGATTTCGTTAGATTCGAATTTACTGTTAGATTTCGTTAGATTCGAATTCACTGTGTTAGATTTCGTTAGAACTGTGTATACACGCAGAGAGATGTTGACATGAGATAGGAAATATTGTATTCAGCAGTTTTACTGTTTTTGTATTTTTACCTTGTAGCCTGAAGATGAAGTATTAACTTCGAAATATATTGCAAAATTAATGGAGTGACATTGTTGGCTTGATTATATATCAAT
>RDPX01000025.1:251406-261804 GCA_003991215.1 Morbakka virulenta
AAAAGTGATGTGAATATAATTAGTTAGATATATATATATATATATATATATATATATTTATATAGATATATAAAGCTGTCGATTCGGTTATCCGTATTAAAGTGCTCAATACATAAATGCAGAGCGTAATATAAGGT
The DNA here is from genome assembly GCA_003991215.1 of Morbakka virulenta. Taxonomy (NCBI): domain Eukaryota; kingdom Metazoa; phylum Cnidaria; class Cubozoa; order Carybdeida; family Carukiidae; genus Morbakka; species Morbakka virulenta. The sequence goes on from RDPX01000025.1 coordinate 251,544, forward strand.
TTATTTTTAGTTTTACATTTCCTGAAGAGTGAATAAAATCACGAAACAGGCTTGTCGAAATGGACTGTGTAGTTTTTTTATTCTTTCCAACTTATCATATCTTATATATATATATATATATATATGGACATACCTTTTTGGGTTTTTTAGAGGATTGGAGGTGACAGTTTGACAATAAACAACTTCGACTGAGAATTAGAGCTGGGTCAAACTGGAATTTTGCTAAGAAAATACCACTAAGAGTTACACTTGAAGGAATATCAAGCCATCTGCGGATATATTTGGAGACAAGGTTATTCAGATTCTCCGTGACCCATGTTTTTAACAGATTGATCGACTCAGATTACATGAAATTAAAAAAAATTATTTGGCATTCATACAGTAGTAATTTTTTATTTTGAAGAATTGATAGAGAAATTTACAGAAGTAAATCTGAAATCAGACTACAAAATTACTTCTTAAAGTAGTAGAAAATTATTTCTACGACCTTTATTTACTACACAGTTCACCTTGCTGTTATTTTCTCTAACACCTTAATGTTGAGAAATAATACCCTTTTTGATATTGTGCTAAATGAATTTATTTTTGGTAATATCGTTGTGCCAGGAGAGCAGAAAGAGGAGCGAGGGACATATCTATGCATGCGAGGAGCAACGATGGACCGGATATTATACTCACCACCGAATTGGAAGTAAAGAAGATGCGAAGAGAAAGCTAATGCAACTCTTCACGTGGAACATAAAATGTTTTCCAAATGAAGTAAAATAGCTCTGGAAGAATGTCTGGAGGGCTTCAGAGCAAGCATATCTTTGGATCTGGATTATGAGGGACTATTCAAATTAGTCGAAGAATATTGGTGCAGCAGAACAGCGAGAAGTTGCTGTTAAGTAAGCAAATCCAAAGAGCATCGACTTACACACTAACAAGGTTTGACCATCAAATCCAGTCAGTACTATTGTTGAAAGGGTCCTATTGGTGAGTGTCCCCAATGTATCAGAAATGCTGGCAGGAGGGTAGGAGCTGAAATTGTGCCACGGTGCATCTGACGAACCCAAAAAATGTTGGTTCGAAATATAAAGATGCTAACTGGAAAGCTATTGTGGATACCATGGTGTTCAACTCTTCTTCAATGTAACCATTTTGAATTAACCACTTAAAAAAGTCAACCATGGGACAGGATGGACAAGATATCAATGTTTTAGTAGGAGAACATTAACAAGAGATCAGTCCAAAAGTAAAAGGTTCAACTATGCCACCTTTTGTGAGAACAAAATGACTAAAAACAATTTTTTAATTATGAGGAATAGAAGCAGATACACATATGACACAGGCAATTTTAGTGTACGTTGTACCTTTTTTTATTCTTGGATAAATGTTGGCTCTTTAACGGCTGTCATCGTACGTTGGTTAGAAGTACTACATAAGATTTTCGTAACGGTTTGAAAAGTTTCTATTCTAACGTAATGCTCCTGGACGGGTAGTATCAACAAAGTTAATGATGACAGGTAATTTAACAGTGAAAAGGATAAGAAAGATTATATATATATATATAAATCCACTCAATATATATATATATATCCACTCAATATATATATATATATATATATATATATTGAGTACAAATCAGGATGGCCAAGAGACCTTAGAATATGAGACATGGAGATTGCTAGATGCCAAGTGAGATCAATGGCTCTGTTGTTAACTTCCCTCTCTTAATTTACTGAAAAAAGCCAGAAAACCCTAAGCAAGCGATGTGGGTGCAAGTTTTCAGCCTTATCCTCAGTGGACTGAGCAACTAAACAGTACAAGTTGTCTAAGCTGCCTCCAAAAACGTTTGATGATAGCCTCATAAAGTGGAAGATCTTCTGGGGAGCTCCATTGTAACAATCCATAGAAATCCCTCATTCAGCGACATTAAGAAATTTCAATGCTTGAGGCATTAGCCAAGCGGAACTTCAAAGGAAGCCATTTTAGGACTAGGTCTAACTGGAGTAAACTACCAGCATGCAGTTGATACACCAAAAAGAAGTTTGACAGAGATCAGGTGATTGTAAATGCCAACATATCTTCTTTAATAAAACTATTTTCGTAAAGTTTTCAAATCAAATTTCCATCATTAACATTTCGAAACATTAACATTAACATGACGAAAAATTCTCACTTTCAGATATTAAAAGAACTAATGTGTCCTAATGTTGGTATGGTTCTCTTTTGTTGCATAGTAGTTTAGAAAAAAGTGTAAAGGTTGTACGTCTCTATATTAGTCATTGACTGAAGGATGATGAATTAACTTTTATTAGTGTTCTAGATGACTTTTTTTGTTTGCTTTATGAACGAAGTCAGACATCGTGCGACTTCAGTAGCTTGTAGATCTGAGCTAATGCCTTTTAGTGTGTGTTGACCAATGGTTTCAACATGGATGTAGGTAATCAGAATCGTGAATCTGGTATTACACGCTTTTATTGTAAGAATAATCATCCATGGTTTTGGTGCAGTTTTTTTCTGACTATAGAGAGTCTGGTTCAGTTTATTAAAAGTAAGAACTTATTCTTTTTAATCACCAGACCTTATTTGGGCCAACTGTAGTTCTGGTAATAAGTGTAGAGTTTCTCAAGATCCCCACCACGTTAGTGTAAGTAGGAGGGTCGAAGGCACTAGCCAGAAAAATACGAACAGCCAGCATTCAGATGTAATACTATCGAAAATGAATGTCGTTGTGACAAATGGTGTGCCTTCTTCCAGAAAGTTATCTCAGTCTAAAGCTTTTAGTTTACTAGATACATAGAGGAGCGAGGTCACTCACCGCATTTATTTAGATAAGAGAGCACACAGCTCACTTATCAACCAAATATTGCGGAATCAATTAAGCTTGAGGAAAGAAGGGCGAGAAGTGTGCATGTTTGCGTGTTTGAGATAACTTCAACTTTTCATGTACGCATGTGTCTAAAGTTATCTGGAATTGCCGAGGGGTCATTAAAATTCCAGGTGGAGGTTCTTTAAGTAATATCAATTTTCTTTCCGCCACAGCCAATTGTTTGGACGTAGTAAGCCTACTATATTGCCAAGGAGCAAGGCCCACCATTCCTGAATTAATGAGTGAAGGGTCTCACAAGGTCAAGGTCNGTCGAAATGGCTTGTGTAGTTTTTTGATTCTTTCCAACTTATCATATCTTATATTACGCTCTGCATTTATGTATTGAGCATAATTTATTTTTTCACATATATATTTTCAGCCTTATCCTTAGTGGACTGAGCAACTAAACAGTACAAGTTGCCTAAGCTGCCTCCAAAAACGTTTGATGATAGCCTCATAAAGTGGAAGATCTTCTGGGGAGCTCCATTGTAACAATCCATAGAAATCCCTCATTCAGCGACATTAAGAAATTTCAATGCTTGAGGCATTAGCCAAGCGGAACTTCAAAGGAAGCCATTTTAGGACTAGGTCTAACTGGAGTAAACTACCAGCATGCAGTTGATACACCAAAAAGAAGTTTGACAGAGATCAGGTGATTGTAAATGCCAACATATCTTCTTTAATAAAACTACTTTCGTAAAGTTTTCAAATCAAATTTCCATCATTAACATTTCGAAACATTAACATTAACATGACGAAAAATTCTCACTTTCAGATATTAAAAGAACTAATGTGTCCTAATGTTGGTATGGTTCTCTTTTGTTGCATAGTATTTTAGAAAAAAGTGTAAAGGTTGTACGTCTCTATATTAGTCATTGACTGAAGGATGATGAATTAACTTTTATTAGTGTTCTAGATGACTTTTTTTGTTTGCTTTATGAACGAAGTCAGACATCGTGCAACTTCAGTAGCTTGTAGATCTGAGCTAATGCCTTTTAGTGTGTGTTGACCAATGGTTTCAACATGGATGTAGGTAATCAGAATCGTGAATCTGGTATTACACGCTTTTATTGTAAGAATAATCATCCATGGTTTTGGTGCAGTTTTTTTCTGACTATAGAGAGTCTGGTTCAGTTTATTAAAAGTAAGAACTTATTCTTTTTAATCACCAGACCTTATTTGGGCCAACTGTAGTTCTGGTAATAAGTGTAGAGTTTCTCAAGATCCCCACCACGTTAGTGTAAGTAGGAGGGTCGAAGGCACTAGCCAGAAAAATACGAACAGCCAGCATTCAGATGTAATACTATCGAAAATGAATGTCGTTGTGACAAATGGTGTGCCTTCTTCCAGAAAGTTATCTCAGTCTAAAGCTTTTAGTTTACTAGATACATAGAGGAGCGAGGTCACTCACCGCATTTATTTAGATAAGAGAGCACACAGCTCACTTATCAACCAAATATTGCGGAATCAATTAAGCTTGAGGAAAGAAGGGCGAGAAGTGTGCATGTTTGCGTGTTTGAGATAACTTCAACTTTTCATGTACGCATGTGTCTAAAGTTATCTGGAATTGCCGAGGGGTCATTAAAATTCCAGGTGGAGGTTCTTTAAGTAATATCAATTTTCTTTCCGCCACAGCCAATTGTTTGGACGTAGTAAGCCTACTATATTGCCAAGGAGCAAGGCCCACCATTCCTGAATTAATGAGTGAAGGGTCTCACAAGGTCAAGGTCATGATTGGATGTGATCAGTTCTGGCACACTTTGACTTTAGATAATGTTAAGGGACCTAGCAGATCAGTCACTGAATTTAATATTTTAATAATTGCTTTCTTAGTTACCTCTTTATTTATTTTTTTTTTTTGGGGGGGGGGGGGATACCGATGGTATCTCTACTGATGATCGCAGTTTGATTGTTTTGGACTATTTAATTCCAACTTTAAGTCTGACTTCCTTTAGGCTTTTGTTCAAATCCTCTGTGATAAGGCAGATCACAATACAACTTGTTTCTTGTGGGTGGATAAAGGAAGTGGGGAAAAGGTAGTTTTAAAAAAATGTAGGGTCATGCTTAATCTAGCTCCAAGTTCTTTTACTTAACATTGTCCTACAATATCACTTGCAAAATTTTATATTGGAGTACCCATGAACCACCATCAAATTTAGACTCATTTCACGCGGGTGATCTTGTTGCAAGCACCGATTCTACTGATGAAGAATGGGATCTTGTTCAAGTTTGAAGTGTGATGTCATAAGCCAGTATCAATTTCCAGAAGTTTGTATCAAATAATCCTGACCTCTAAGCAGAGCATCCCCTAAATCAATTTATTCTAGAGGTTGGAAAGCATACAGTTCTCGGTATTCTCTAGGATTCAGTTTCTGATTGACTTCAGATCTCTATTACATTCTGTGTTAATAAGCCTTTGGACACATTCCAGGCAGAGACATGATTTAGCATAGCTGCTGGAACGCTTCTTTCTTTGATTTCATCTGTACCATGTGTAGTTACTACCTGTATTATTTTTCAAGATACGTTATAGTCCAAGGTAGAATCGGATTACCCATTGCCACCTCAATTACAGTTTGAACTCAAAAAATGGCTTATCAGTATGCAGACATTAAAATCAGTTATCATTCCAAGATGTGTGTTCGACAATAAAATTCATGTCTTTTGTTGCCGAAAAAAAAGGTTTCAATTCTTCTATACAGAGTATTCCACGTTTAGAATAAATGGAAGGTATTATTGCTTCCAGCTAAGTTGACGTCAAGAAGGCATTACACTCATTACCAATTACTTAATTTAATTGCTGGGCAGACACTACGAATGTCCAGTATTCGAATACATTTTCAAAACAGTATTTGGTGCCCTTCTGTATGGTCCCATTGTACTGAGATTTGTAACCCAGTTGACCTGCCCTTGCGAAGATTGCCGGGAGGCGCACTATGTTCTTCACATGTTAGGTGTCATGATCCAGGGAGGACAGGGGTCAAAGCGTCTCAATTGTCCCTAACGACTTGCCCTTCCGATATTTCTGAAGCATGTTTAAAAGAGAAAATAAAGTCTCGTCACTGAAGTAGTAACAATAGACTGTATATGACATCGCCAATGTCATCAATAATTCCACATACAATATAGCAGATAGTCAAAGCTGATCAGAATCACTAGCTATGTATTACGGTTTGCCCACAGGCTGCTGGAACATTCAACAGAGGCCAATTGTGTGTTATGAAAAGACGATTTTTGCCGGAGGGCCATTTAATATTTAAAAAGTCTAGGCCAGTAATTTGTGCCATAACTATACAGAGTTGCAATCTTTAACGGCCAAAATCATCACTTGCTTAACTTACCCTTTCTTGAAAAAGAGGGTTTGATCGGCCGTAGGAACGAATTCAAAATGTTCATTTACACTTCAATTCCAACCATCTAGTTTTTCAGCCCTATAAACATCACTTAAGGCAAGGTCCATGTTTCAACCGACACGTCTTACTCATCAATAATGGCATCACAAAAACATCAAATCATTTGAGTACCACAAGGTCGTTAAAACGTGAGATTACTAATAAGTTAATATTATACTTGCAAGAAGTTACAGTAAAAATTTTTGGCCTGACCGCTGCATCGTGCACTGCCAGAGTTCCATGTGAAGGAATACATTGCTTTCAAACATATTGGCGTATATTTTGCTGGACCTTTCTTTGAGTATCCTCCAAGCAGCAGCAACAGGAGCAGAGAACCCAAAAAGCTTACATTACTCTATTCAATTCGGAAGTTACGAGGTGTTTGCATACCGATACAGTTGGGGACTTAAGTGCACTTACATTTCTTCCTTGTTAGGGTTTTGTTCATGTATGGCTATTGTCTCTAAAAAAGCCTTTTTTTAAAGCTGATAAAAATCTACCTAATATGTTGTGTGATTAGTAATCAACACGTTCAAAAGTTTCCTTCAGTTCGGCATTCAAAACTGGATTTAAGCATTTAAGGGGTAAGCTGTAAGTTTAGTTCCTGGGAAAGGCTGATGCTGGGTGTTTAGATATGTGTTAAGGAAGTCTGAGAAATGCAAAGTTAACCTTGGATAGGTGAACGACCATCTTGATCGAGGTTGAAGCAGTTTTGAATTCCAAATCGCTAACATATATTTGAGATGATCTGGGCGAGGGCTATCTTTGTCAGTCACACTTTTTGACAGAAAATCGCATAAATTCATTCCCATTAGTCACAGCTAGATATATGTTTGCAAATTCGTATTCGCCACAAAACTGTGTAGAATCTTTATTCAACCACCTTCGATACCAGGTATCTATTTAAAAACATTTTTGGAGATGGCAGACTCTTTTGATCTTATTTCTTATATAGCAGTTCGGTGATCGTTAAGCTAAAACGTTTTATTTAGATGTAGTAACGTTTTGTGAATTTGTCTTGTCTTTAAAGTATGGTTTTAGCCCATCTGGTACGTTGGAAATAGTGAATGCATAATCAACTGCTTTGCAACAGGGTTTTTCTCTAATTGTGCTATTAGAATCAATACTATCTAATGTGCAAAAATAGCATTCTCTTATATCACTGGCATATGGGCTTAATGATCTTTCTGGTATGTAATACTACCATTATTGAAATTACTGGGGACAATAGTTCCAACATGGAAAAGTCATGTATTTCTGACTTGAATAACATCAATAACATATTCTACATCAATCTTTAACAAATAGTTATCAACTAAGTTATCTGCAGCTGGTTTTATGATACCGACAATGTACAGCGGCAATAATGATGATTTGGGTAGCTAAGTCATAATGGTCAAGTGTAGTAAAACAGCTTTTGCCTTTGACGACTGTGACCACAAAAGCGATGGCGTCTACACTTACTGATTCTATCGTATAAGTTAAAAATTTCTTTAAAGTGAAAACTGAGGTTGCCATGTCACAAATCACTTCTTTCACAATCTTATAATAAAATATTTAACATTCCTGGTTTGAATCTTAATAGATCGATGTTTATTAATATTCTTTATCTATTAAAATACCGAACCGATTGTATGTATGTATGTATGTATGTATGTATGTATGTATGTATGTATGTATGTATGTATGTATGTATATATTAGTATCTGGAATGCTGATTAATATGCAAAGAATGGTAAGCAGAGAATGTAAACAGCATCAAACTGAATTGGAACAGGCATCTCAGCTCTTATGCTAAATGAGCCATCAGTGTGGACCAGGTGCAAAACAATAACGTTAGGCATGGTACCAGATGTTGAAAAAACTAGGAAACAATTGCTTTTCACCACAGAAATACAGAGAAAGAAAATCTGCATAGATGTCCCGTCAAAAAAACGTAGTTTCTGGGTAAAAAATCGGTGTCATTGATTAAATTCTCCATGAGAACCCTGTCAACCATTTACCCTAGGAGCATCACACTGAAATTGGGATAGCAAGATATTCCACGAATTACGGTACTCCAGGTATGTACACTTGCGCCCTATAATTTAAAAATTTGGTACGCAATTTTGACAGTTTAAGTCTCCTGTTATGTAAACCTTGGTGATAATGCCGACTGTTACTACCTTAGCATCCTCTTTAGAAATGACTGTCCACAAGAAATAAAAAAAAAGCATTGAAAGGAAGGTAAAATGATTCGATTGCTATTCAGAACAGTTAGGAAGGTAGTACAGTTGTAGAGTCACAGTAAACTGCTATTAACTTTGTGCGATGGAAAGGCAATGAATGACGCATAATTTCATTTTGGTAGCCAGCCAATCTTCCTTCACCTGTTAGCGCCAAACTTCCAGAATCAAAAGATACACATAGGCAAGCAATTTATGAGTGAAGGGAAAAGGTGCACAAAATGATAGTCACAGTTTGTGGCGAGATGCCTCAAATAACTGAAGGCCATATACGAATTCAGCTATGTAATATAAATGACGATATTTGGAAATAACTAGCCTCAAAAATTAACTTTATTATCACTTTTAATTAGCTCTGAAAAAGCAGGTGGCTTGGAGCCTTCTGCGACAGAAAAAAAGAAAAACAAACTTGATTCAATTCTATGTAAATAATTAAATAAGAATATTTGCTATTAGCTAACATGACCATCTTTTAAACGTCCAATTCAAATTGATCCTCAAAAATTGCTCCCATAGCACTGAAATCTACCACATAACAGCAGCGGGAATGCGACTCCTACATTGCAGCAAGCGTTTCTTTTCGGAAGGTTATCTTCACTATCTTCCAACTCTTCCTAATGATTCATCTGTTTTAGGGTTAGCAGTAACTGTTTGTGCAGAGACAATTGCTTTATTAACGTGTGTTTGCAGATTTCGTAATTCTCTTAGATGAAGAAGACGAAGGATTTTAGAAGCTTCGTCGATAGCAGAGTCTATGGGGTAAAACATAGATAGAATATAATGCTTGTCACATTTTTAAAATAATTAAAGCATTTTTCAAGCACAATTGAGAAAGGTATAATGGGTATATAGTACAGGAGCTTTATCATGTCATGCGCCGTAAACTTTTTCTGAGCACAGAAAAAGCTTACGACTTTTGACTTGGCAAAGCTCCTATACCATGGTTTCCAGAGTCTATAAAATCAAGAATCTTCAAAACGTATAACTTGACTATTTGGTAAAGGCAAATGTCACTGCTATTCATCTGCAGCCAACAACTTTTTTGTCTACACATGGGAAGTCACAATGCCTATATGTGAACAGCTTCTAAAGCTCCTAAGCGTAGAGTAGTTAGGCACTACCAGTTTAATTTCATTTATGGTTCACCAAAGGGTGATGAGCTTAGGAAGAACCAAAATTAAAATTTGATACATATTTTATACTGTCGTTTTAGCTGAACTCATGTAAACACCACTTTTGCCTGTAATAAACAAGCAAATCCTGTTTTATTCTATTGACCACTTTCAAGGACCTGCAGCCTAAGCCATACAAAATAGGAAACAACAATACCTACCTCCCACCCCCTTTCCTTCCAAGACACACTGAGGCACATATACACCAAACAAGCGAATATCTACACATCACCCTCTTTCTCAATCTCCATCCCTACCTCTGATCCATAAAAAACAATTTTATCAGTTGGAAAGCTAAGCAATAAAAATTAGTTCATTTTGCAAAAGGCCACCACGAATTGTGCACTGGTATTATAATGGTTATTACTCATTCTTTGTGGCCTTCACAAAGACTCACTCACTCACTCACACACTCACACACACTCTCTCTCTCTCTCTCTCTCTCTCTCTCTCTCTCTCTCTCTCCCTCTCCACAAAACCACACACACGCCTACGTAGAAACAACTCCGTGCCTGTATATGCAACAGCACCGAAAGCTACAGAACAACAAAGAAACACAGTCTATAAACAACACAAGCAGCAACTAAAAAAAACACAAAAACCCTCAAAAACACATAC
>RDPX01000025.1:294568-305710 GCA_003991215.1 Morbakka virulenta
TGCAATGTGAGGTGCCCATTTCTTGTCTTGATCACCAACAGGGCATTTAAAGTATAGTTTGTAGGCCTTTTTAACATTTTTTGTGATATAGTTTTTCAAGGTTTCAGGTGTAAAAACTCCACAGATGTAACAGAAAGTATCTGAAGAATTAATGCATTTGCGACGTTCCAATCTTGATTAAGCACTCTCAGTAACCTTCATAGAATAAGCAATCTGAAATAAAAAAAAAATTATTTTAGTATTCGGCATATTTTGTGTTTATTGTATACATGTCATCATAAGATCAGAATATATATACATATATATATTACTTTTTAAGTATTATATAAATGCTTAATTTTATAGTGCTTATTACTCTCCCTGTCTTTCATACACACCCGAACACACATATAAACATATACATAAATACAAGGCAGTAAGACATGAATAGGAAAATAAAGAATTTTAATAATACCAAGACTTTTCTTCCATAACTGGCGTTTTTACGAAATTCATGGTTCTCGAAAACTAGACGTGATAGAGAAAAATCGAAAAAAACGAAATTCATCAGCGGTCTGCCATTAACTTGTTTCTTTTAATCCTAATGATAAACAATGCCTTCAAATAGTTTAGCTGTAACCCATGATGGGACCTTCTCTATGTAGATAATCTTGCTACTATCCCTACTACAAATGAAAGTTACCAAATAAGGCTGCAACTGTTGGACCTACTGCTAAGTATTAATGGCAAAAAGATAAATCTCGCTCAGACAGAGAAGTTACTAATAACTTCATACAGCGATGTACACCTTAACTATATCTAAGCGGTCCGTTGTTAACAGGAGTTGAAAATTTAAAAGACCTGAGGTTAATGGTGGATAAGAACTGGGTTGTGGATAAGAAAATGGACTCCGAAATGCATGTTCTTAGACAAAGGAGGGCAAGGTTATGTTAATAATTTTCAGCAGTAGGATGCATATCAGACTAAAACCACTATATACAAGATAGTTTTCAGAACAGAATTCCTGGTCTTACATGAGCGCCAAGGAAGGAAGGTCAATATGTTGGAATTAAACTTACGAGGGTAGATTATGGGTGTCACAAAGCTGTGTTACATCGTTAATGTTAACAAGATCATCAGGTACGGCAGTCGCTTATGTCCTGATTTCACAGATGAAGGGATGACGATAACATACTTTGAAGAATTACATTACTGCCTACACCACCAAATTAAAAGCATTAGGACCAAGAAAAGTATGGAAGAAGCAAAAGAGAAAAAGATATGAAAAGGAAAGCCCTCACTTCCCACCTGGCAATCTGAATGAAGAAAAAGGGGAAGGTTGACCCTTAAAAGTCAGGCATTTGGTTGCCCAGAATAGAATTTAGTTCTTCGAGTGAGGGTACATTTGCCTGTCTCAGAAGCTACATATATCATTATTATGTACCAAATATATCGTTGGTAAACTGTAGAATTGCTTGTCCATTTATTTTCTTTCTTCTTTACCGCCTTTCAATCTATTCTTGCAGAACTGGAATGGTAGAAAACAACATATAGACATAGTAATATAAGAGAAAAAGCCAAATTTAATTTATGTGATCAGAAAAAATTTGTCTCCATTCTCTATTCCTATTCACAAGTGATTATCAGTGCACAAAGAATGCATTTTCTGGATTGTTATTTTTTTGTAGTCAATATTTCAGATTGCGATGTACAATTATACGTCTAATTTCGTATAATTATCTATTTATTTATTTATCCATCTAAAACATCTTGTTTGTAGTGAAAATTCTGAACTTTATGGACTCAGAGGAAGCCATAGATATAAGAGCTTTATCATGTCGTGAGTCGTAAGCTTTTTCCGAGCTCGGAAAAAGCTTACGACTCATCTATCTTGTTTGTATATTAAGTTACATGTTTAAATGATTAAACGCACATTTACTTTTCTGCTCATGGACAGACTCGGATATTTGTTCCTGGGCACAAACAGGATGTCTGCATTGGTCGACCTTACAGGCGGGGACGGGTGTGCCTTCTTCGCCTGTAAGGTCGACCAATGTAGACATCCTCGAAGTATGCACACAGTTGCTGCATTGAGTCTCCGAGAGCCAGGTTCTCTTGTTCCTCATCGATAGCTTCAAATGCTTCGACGACCTGGTCCTCCTGCAAAAATGGAAGGGAAGCCAATAGTTTTATGTAGAGACGACAAGTAGCATCATCCACATAACTGTTCTGAAGCAGCATCCGGAAATAATTTCCTTGGTGCATCAATGGCAGCCATTTCGAAATCCATGCTGATGCTTCGGGACGCAGCTACAAGTGCGCGAAGCTTTATGCAGTTGAACACTCCGTTGTAGGTTGTTGCAGTCTTGTTCGGCAGTAGGCAATGTACGCAGGGTAAGATATAATTTCCGCGCACAGCGTGTAATGCGTACAGTTGGTAGTACAATTTGGGGACCATTTTAAAGGTCCCATCAGCCATCCAGGACCGCGAAGTTGCCAGTTGCCGCAGCATAAAATCAGATGCAAAAATTATGATGAGCTGTGGATGGTCCGCGTCATCGTGTAGCAGAAATCGATGTTGAACTCCTGCTACATTTACTGTATGGAATTGATTGGGTATCACAAACTCCTGTAGATTTTCTGGGTCGGGCTCGTATCCATCATCTATACGGCGACGCTTGCGCTGAATACTTTTCATCATGCTTCTTCTAGCAGTGAGTCTAGTTAGCACCTCTTCATCTAGATCTTAGATGGCTGTGAAAATAAGCCTCCGAGGGGGCATGCCAGTCCCTACCGCTTGTTATGCCATATCTTCCATAGCCCTGTTCACCTTTTCGGATGCCAGATCAGGAGCATGGGTGTGTCGTCTGCCGATCCGTACCTGTTGTTCGGCAGCGTTGTTCAATGCTGTGGAAATGAACCCTCCACAGTCTTTATGGACACATCTCCACGTTTGTGATGATTTGGTTGTAGTGTTCTTACGATACTTGTATCCCCTGGGCCAAATAAGGTCGTTTGCACGTTGGGACTTGACAATTTCCATTGCTGAAATTTAAGATAAAAGTTTGAAAATAATTAATTAATTAATTAAAGGTCATGAAAGTATTAAAATTAATGATAAAATTGGTCAATTTCCTTTTTAAACCCAGATTGTTTCAACGTATGACATCATAATTATTTCAGNTTTTTAAGTATTATATAAATGCTTAATTTTATAGTGCTTATTACTCTCCCTGTCTTTCATACACACCCGAACACACATATAAACATAAACATAAATACAAAGCAGTAAGACATGAATAGGAAAAAAATGAATTTTAATAATACGAAGACTTTTCTTCCAAAACTGGCGTTTTTACGAAATTCATGGTTCTCGAAAACTAGACGTGATAGAGAAAAATCGAAAAAACCGAAATTCATCAGCGGTCTACCATTAACTTGTTTCTTTTAATCCTAATGATAAACAATGCCTTCAAATAGTTTAGCTGTAACCCATGATGGGACCTTCTCTATGTAGATAATCTTGCTACTATCCCTACTACAAATGAAAGTTACCAAATAAGGCTGCAACTGTCGGACCTACTGCTAAGTATTAATGGCAAAAAGATAAATCTCGTTCAGACAAAGAAGTTACTAATAACTTCATACAGGGATCTACACCTTAACTATATCTAAGCGGTCCATTGTTAACAGGAGTTGAAAATTTAAAAGACCTGAAGTTAATGATGGATAAGAACTGGGTTGTGGACAAGAAAATGGACTCCGAAATGCATGTTCTTAGACAAAGGAGGGCAAGGTTATGTTAATAATTTTCAGCAGTAGGATGCATATCAGACTAAAACCACGATATACAAGATAGTTTTCAGAACAGAATTCCTGGTCTTACATGAGCGCCAAGGAAGGAAGGTCAATATGTTGGAATTAAACTTACGAGGGTAGATTATGGGTGTCACAAAGCTGTGTTGCATGGTTAATGTTAACAAGATCATCAGGTACGGCAATCGCTTATGTCCTGATTTCGCAGATGAAGGGATGATGATAACATACTTGGAAGAATTACATTACTGCCTACACCACCAAATTAAAAGCATTAAGACCAAGAAAAAGATGGAAAAAGCAAAAAAGAAAAAGATATGAGAAGAAAAGCCCTCACTTCCCACCTGGCCATCTGAATGAAGAAAAAGGGGAAGGTTGACCCTTAAAAGTCAGGCATTTGGCTGCCCAGAATAGAAATTAGTTCTTCGAGTAAGGGTACATTTGCCTGTCTCAGAAGCTACATATATCATTATTTTATACCAAATGTATCGTTGGTAAACTGTAGGATTGCTTGTCCATTTATTTTCTTTCTTCTTTACCGCCTTGAAATCTATTCTTGCAGAACTGGAATGGTAGAAAACAACATATAGACATAGTAATATAAGAGAAAAAGCCAAATTTAATTTATGTGATCAGAAAAAATTTGTCTCCATTCTCTATTCCTATTCACAAGTGATTATCAGTGCACAAAGAATGCATTTTCTGGATTGTTATTTTTTTGTAGTCAACATTTCAGATTGCGATGTACAATTATACGTCTAATTTCGCATAATTATCTATTTATTTATTTATTTATCCATCTAAAACATCTTGTTTGTATTGAAAATTCTGGACTTTATGGACTCAGAGGAAGCCATAGATATAAGAGCGTTATCATGTCGTCGTAAGCTTTTTCCGAGCTCGGAAAAAGATTACGACTCATCTATCTTGTTTGTATATTAAGTTATATGTTTAAATGATTATACGCACACTTACTTTTCTGCTCATGGACAGACTCGGATATTTGTTCCTGGGCACAAACAGGGTGTCTGCATTGGTCGGCCTTACAGGCGGGGACGGGTGTGCCTTCTTCGCCTGTAAGGTCGACCAATGTAGACATCCTCGAAGTATGCACACAGTTGCTGCATTGAGTCTCCGAGAGCCAGGTTCTCTTGTTCCTCATCGATAGCTTCAAATGCTTCGACGACCTGGTCCTCCTGCAAAAATGGAAGGGAAGCCAATAGTTTTATGTAGAGACGACAAGTAGCATCATCCACATAACTGTTCTGCAGCAGCATCCGGAAATAATTTCCTTGGTGCATCAATGGCAGCCATTTCGAAATCCATGCTGATGCTTCGGGACGCAGCTACAAGTGCGCGAAGCTTTATGCAGTTGAACACTCCGTTGTAGGTTGTTGCAGTCTTGTTCGGCAGTAGGCAATGTACGCAGGGTAAGATATAATTTCCGCGCACAGCGTGTAATGCGTACAGTTGGTAGTACAATTTGGGGACCATTTTAAAGGTCCCATCAGCCATCCAGGACCGCGAAGTTGCCAGTTGCCGCAGCATAAAATCAGATGCAAAAATTATGATGAGCTGTGGATGGTCCGCGTCATCGTGTAGCAGAAATCGATGTTGAACTCCTNGTCTAATTTCGCATAATTATCTATTTATTTATTTATTTATCCATCTAAAACATCTTGTTTGTATTGAAAATTCTGGACTTTATGGACTCAGAGGAAGCCATAGATATAAGAGCGTTATCATGTCGTCGTAAGCTTTTTCCGAGCTCGGAAAAAGCTTACGACTCATCTATCTTGTTTGTATATTAAGTTATATGTTTAAATGATTAAACGCACATTTACTTTTCTGCTCATGGACAGACTCGGATATTTGTTCCTGGGCACAAACAGGGTGTCTGCATTGGTCGGCCTTACAGGCGGGGACGGGTGTGCCTTCTTCGCCTGTAAGGTCGACCAATGTAGACATCCTCGAAGTATGCACACAGTTGCTGCATTGAGTCTCCGAGAGCCAGGTTCTCTTGTTCCTCATCGATAGCTTCAAATGCTTCGACGACCTGGTCCTCCTGCAAAAATGGAAGGGAAGCCAATAGTTTTATGTAGAGACGACAAGTAGCATCATCCACATAACTGTTCTGCAGCAGCATCCGGAAATAATTTCCTTGGTGCATCAATGGCAGCCATTTCGAAATCCATGCTGATGCTTCGGGACGCAGCTACAAGTGCGCGAAGCTTTATGCAGTTGAACACTCCGTTGTAGGTTGTTGCAGTCTTGTTCGGCAGTAGGCAATGTACGCAGGGTAAGATATAATTTCCGCGCACAGCGTGTAATGCGTACAGTTGGTAGTACAATTTGGGGACCATTTTAAAGGTCCCATCAGCCATCCAGGACCGCGAAGTTGCCAGTTGCCGCAGCATAAAATCAGATGCAAAAATTATGATGAGCTGTGGATGGTCCGCGTCATCGTGTAGCAGAAATCGATGTTGAACTCCTGCTACATTTACTGTATGGAATTGATTGGGTATCACAAACTCCTGTAGATTTTCTGGGTCGGGCTCGTATCCATCATCTATACGGCGACGCTTGCGCTGAATACTTTTCATCATGCTTCTTCTAGCAGTGAGTCTAGTTAGCACCTCTTCATCTAGATCTTGGATGGCTGTGAAAATAAGCCTCCGAGGGGGCATGCCAGTCCCTACCGCTTGTTATGCCATATCTTCCATAGCCCTGTTCACCTTTTCGGATGCCAGATCAGGAGCATGGTTGTGTCGTCTGCCGATCCGTACCTGTTGTTCGGCAGCGTTGTTCAATGCTGTGGAAATGAACCCTCCACAGTCTTTATGGACACATCTCCACGTTTGTGATGATTTGGTTGTAGTGTTCTTACGATACTTGTATCCCCTGGGCCAAATAAGGTCGTTTGCACGTTGGGACTTGACAATTTCCATTGCTGAAATTTAAGATAAAAGTTTGAAAATAATTAATTAATTAATTAAAGGTCATGAAAGTATTAAAATTAATGATAAAATTGGTCAATTTCCTTTTTAAACCCAGATTGTTTCAACGTATGACATCATAATTATTTCAGTTTCTTGACATGTTCAAGCAAATTTGTTTGTTGTGCCAGAAATGCTTTAATTATCTCGATACGTTTCAAATTGACTGGCTTGGTTAGCTATGTTTTCTCCTAGCTCTAACGGATCATAGCTCAATTGAGGTACTAGCTATATTGTGCGCTAGCTCTAACGGGAACTAGCTCAGTTAGACCTAGCTCAGCTGGTCCTAGCTCAGTTAGCACTAGTTCAGTTGTCGCACACTCCCCTGACTCACTCATCTTCTGTTGAGCTTCTAGTCGAAAATACATTTTCGATTCTGACGCACGCTGTCTGCTCCCAGTAAAGATTGATGAGGATTCTAATATCATTGCTGTCTATACTGAGGTCACAAGGTCTCCGTGCTTAACTCTGTCAAAGGCTGTACTATAATCTATAGAGCACAAGTAGAGGCCTTCTTGGTTTTTGACAGCTCATTCTGTAAATGCTCGTAGTGGCACTTCTTGTTCTAGAATCCTTTGTAAACCTTAACTGCACTGGTGATATATCGGGTAGCCATACATTCCTTCCTCTATTCATCAGTATGCGTATGAGTACTTTGGTAATGTGGCTCATAAGGTTTATAGTGCGATGGAGTTTGCACGTTGTAGCTTCTGATTTCTTTAGGATGCAAAAAAAGCACTGACTTGTTCATGTCTTCAGGTATTTCTCCAGCGTGTTATATCTAATTTAGAAAGCTTTCGAAGTCCTAGATCCTCCAAAGCAGGTACCATCTCTATTGCTATTTCTTCTGTGATCAAGGATTTGTTCCTCTTCTTCTTATTGATAGCTGCGGCAATTTCAGACTAACAAATCTGTGGTCCTTCGGGGTTTCTTATTACTGGTTTAGAGTCTCTATCATCAGAGAATAGCTCTTCAATGTACTCTCCCTATCTTTGAAGAATATTATCTTGTTCTCTATCTTTTGCTTTAATGCAATCTGGAGAAGAACAATTTTCTAGATGGCACCTTTTCCATGGCTTGACATTGTTTGTTGAGGCATTTTTCTTTTAATCGTTGATATGTTGCGTCATCTCTTCCTACCTTGGTTTAACTTCGGTCATTCATCAGATTGAGGATTTCCTTGCAGTACGATGGTTTTCTTTCTGTTCTCTGTTTGGACTCAGTGACGTGTCTGGCACTAGCGACTATGGTGTCTTTGAAGATCTTTCGTATATCGTTCTCATCTTGTAGCGCTGTAAATCTGTTCCCTTCAGCAATCCTGTATATCCTTTTAAGCTCTTCCTTCTTCAAACGATCTAAGTTAAATTTGGTAGGTGTTTTGTTCTTTCTTAGCTTCATTACCTTTAGTTTGGGATTGCAGAGGACTGGATTATGATCACCATCGTGGTTATGCTCTAGAATATGCTTTGCAGTCTTGGACGGCGTTCTCATGTCGTTTCTTAATTGTGATGTAATCGTTTTTGTTCTTGATTTGGCAATCTGGACTTTTCCATGTCCAGAGTATCCTTAGATGATATTGAAATAAGGTGTTTGCGATCACTTGATCACTGGGGATGCACCAGTTTACAAAAATTTCTCCACTTTCATTGCGGTTACCGACCCTTTGGAGCTCAGTGATTTCCTCTGTTGCGTTTCGTCCTACCTTGCTATTGAAGTCTCCCATGCCGATCTCTTTTAAGGAACAATTGGCAGTTTGGGCTTACACTTGTATGAGCGAGATATCAAACAGTTTTCCCTTACATTTGACCAAGACCACATGGTCTGATGTGGGGCAATATTCTAGCAGATCCTTCGTCACGTTTTGGTCAAGTATCATTCTTACTCCACTCTCATGCGTTTCACCACCACAATATGCTACTGTATGCCTTTCATGTATGAATGTCTCTGAGGTGTTCCATCTAGTCTCACATACTACAAGGATATTGACTTTTGGAAAGTCCATTTCTTGAATAACGTTGTGAATTTTTCCTGTTTGACATAGGTTTCTCACATTCCATGTGCCAACCAAAATGATGCTTCGGCTGCTGAGGGTGACTGGGTGACTGTCAGGCTCCACCTCTCGCTTATGGAAATTCTGAGCGAGCTAGACCCTGTCCTCGAAACCAGGAACCGTATCTTTGACACTGTGTATCTAGTTTCTGATAGTGTCTTCTTTCTGATTGTCTTGGCATTATACAACATCAGCTTGCAAATTGCTTTCTGTTGGGTGAACTAAGGAAATAACCTTTTCTCAATTTAAGAGTTTATCCGCCTGCATGAGCTGTTGACGTCTCGAGGCTCGAGCTCATCTGCTGCCTTCACCATTGCTGATGAAGCGGTCATTGGCTGTGATCATTTCACCCATACCTGGAGCATTGTTATATAATAGCTGAGGGTAGGGTTAATGAACAGCAGGGCGTGTTCCACTTGCCATTGGACATGGCCTGTTGCACCTCTGGGGCCCCTACCTGCTCCCAGCCTTTCCAACTCGGTTTGACAACTACGAGTAGGTCATTAACGTGGTGTACCACGAGAAGGTGTTGAGTAAGGCTTGGTGCTCTATGCTAAACTATGCGGCTTGGGACTTACGCACTCAGCCATTCTTTTTTATCTGCAAGCAGACTAGCAAAGTGACAATCTGTTAACCGATACGAAAGCATACCTGGAGTCACAGATACCCAATTAACCATTTGGCTCCCCTATGCATCACACATCACTGGTAAGGAAATTAAAAGGGGTCAAATATTATGAACGAAAACTCACAATCGAAAAGTGAATTTAACCTGGCAACCTTAAAAGCTCGATTTAGCTTAAAAATGCAGGGGGGATTAGAAAGAACAAGGCAAGAGAACTAGCCATAGAGATTAACAATTAAAATTCAACCCTGCCGATTTCAAATATAGGTTTAAATGGAGTCATAAAAATGGGCCACACTGAGCCCCAAATTTGCTAACATAGTTTGCTAAAGTCAACAGCTACTAGGATGGCCAACACAATCCCATTAAATATGGATGATTAAGAAATTTATATTTTTGTAGTAGTTCACAAAGTTTGAATAGGCTAAATATGCTATTTGCATGTTAATTATGAGATTGGTACGTTAAATAATAAATTTACAGTCGTGTCTAACCATTTTGTTTTTAGCTGGATTTTGATGATGAAATTTTGTTGTAAAGCAAGTAAGAAATAATACAATTCTTTCTTGTGAGCCTTTGCATAACTTTTATTTTAGCAATCATGAATTCTAAAATGTATACCTAGTTGGATATTATCAGAGGTTGTTCGCTCAAAGTGCTAGTGGCTTTTTTGTATGGTGCTCTTCTTCATAAACCCTATTGATCTTTGAATAACTGAATACGGTTGAATACAGAAAACATAAACTTTCATTATTGTCCTTATATTGTGCTAGGTCATAATAAAATGATCATATTTCTCTTGCTTGATTCACATAAGTTATTTATAGTCCACAATTGCACACAAATTGTAATAGGAGTCATCGAATTATTGGGTTATTTAAAAACTCTTTTTATTTGGTAAGTATATTTATAGTTTATTAATTTTCCAAAATTAATATTATTGCATAACTATATCAGAAATTGCGATAAAGCATTACCGATTCCACCGACATAAGAAATTTTGCATGAGACGTAAATTAAAAGCTAGAAAGTTGTATTGTTTATTTTAGTGCGTATTTAGTGCATTCTGTGTTTCTTCTGGTAATTTCTAAGTTGTTCTCTTTCTAAACTACCCCAAAACATGGTAATTCTAATAGTTTTATGAGATGTCAACAAACCATTATGTTTCTTATAAGACTTTTAGGGCTGTATGATTTCAAACAAAAGGTTCATGTGGATGAAAATATTTCCAGGAAAGTAAGTAACCCAGCCAAAGCACTCATAACATATTTAGACAATGTAACGCTAAAGAGTAGCAATAGGTTAAAGAGTATATAATTATACTGAAATTTAAAAAAATTGTCTGTTGTACGTCCAGCTCATTACAAGACTGAAAAACCTTCAGTCTGTAAGCGCGAACCTAGTATTTTATTTATTTTGTTTTGCTTTGTTACTGAGCAAAGAAGTGTCTATAAAAATAACTGAACTTTACTGAGAAAAGAAGTGTCTATAAAAATAACTGAACATTTCTGAGCAAAGAAGTGTCTATAAAAATAACTGAACATTTCTGAGCAAAGAAGTGTCTATAAAAATAACTGAACTTTACTGAGCAAAGAAGTGGTTATAAAAATAACTGAACTTTACTGAGCAAATAAGTGTATATAAAAATTATTAGCACATACTTGACACATAAAGTG
>RDPX01000025.1:305951-324235 GCA_003991215.1 Morbakka virulenta
CTGAGCAAAGAAGTGTCTATAAAAATAACTGAACATTACTGAGCAAAGAAGTGTCTATAAAAATTACTGAACATTTCTGAGCAAAGAAGTGTCTATAAAAATAACTGAACTTTACGGAGCAAAGAAGTGTCTATAAAAATAACTGAACATTTCTGAGCAAAGAAGTGTCTATAAAAATAACTGAACTTTACTGAGCAAAGAAGTGTCTATAAAAATAACTGAACATTTCTGAGCAAAGAAGTGTCTATATAAAAACCTCTGCACTTCACTTAAGACAGAGATGGGTGACCATTAGGTCCACATTCAACTCAGTTTCAGAATTGACCAACTTATTGTTCTCTTACACAATGGAGCACGTCTTGAAGACTAGTCTATTAGTAGGTCAATTGTCTATAACGAAAAGATAAATCGTCTAAGAACAAGAACAAAGAAAATACAAAGATGAAGAAGGGCGCCAAAACTTGCTCGCACTTAAAAAATCCCCTCAAACAGATAACTTCATACGTGGTGACAAGTGTAGTGATAAGTATTAAAGATCTGATATACTGATCTATTGTTAGACCCTAAATGACAGCCTTGCACGTTTATTAACAAGATCATCAGAGGGTTTAGCAACTTTTACATCTACTTTTTAAAACAAATTTCAAAGACCATTAACTTAAGGTTGCATCATGCTGTATTAGAATTAAGACCATTACAAAATTTGTAATAGCGAAATCAGATGAAAAAAATTACAGTAAATGGAGAGGATAACCTATGGGCTTCAAGATGACAACAAGGTCTCAGGTGATGGAACTGGCAATTTTTCTTGCAGCCACTTTATCCATAAAACAAAAATAAGCAAACACTGAAAGTTAGTTTTGTGTACTTTTCTTCCAATCACCCGATAATTTTATCGAACAGAAAATTCAATAGCCATTCAGAGAGAAGTAGATTATTGCAGATATCACAAACGACAATGGCGATGTAATTGTATTAAAGGGCATACGAAATCATTGTCTGTTCATGTTTAGATCATTATGCAGTTTTATTGTAATAGGCTTGCAGATATAGTTAACATTCTTATACCTTCTTTGACTGGTAAGCAATGTCAAGGGTTTATTTTTAGAAAGCCCATTTAGTAAATTAGGACAGCTGAAAGCCTGAACCACCAAGCTGTCAAGAATTTAGCAACTTATTTTTTTTACTTTATTTCGTTACTCAGTCATAGACACTGTTTCAACTTGGGTGGCTTTTGACTTTTTTAAATTTACTTTTCTTGACATGTTTTTACAAAAATGACTCTATAGCTTGTTTCTGTCTCTTTGATTTCATTCACTTTTAACTTTTAAGGCCTTTTATTTTATTGGACGGTGTACATTACCACTATTTCCAGCGGGTGAAATCTTTTAAAAAAAATTGATGGTACTCATCCTAGTTCAGAGTATATGATAAAAATACCTTTCACTGAAATTGTACTTCTAACTTCACTCCTCTTCACTGACATTTCACTTTAACTTTCATTTGCAAGAATTTTTTACAAGTTATATGCTTTTAATTAGATAAGTTTCTTTGAACATATTTTCTATAAAGGACCACTTTTTTCTAAAATCTCTGTCTATCGGCAAGAAACCTACCCCTTCTCCAAAATTCTAGTTCCTAGGGCTGACATAAATTTCCACCCCTTTGTCAGTGAATTTAGGAAAAAGGATGTGTACCACTTTTTATATGAGTGTACCTGCCGGGTCACTATTGCACACGAGCCAACCTTACAATACCGGAAAGTTATGTCAACATTTTGATAATCAAAAAACTTTGCATGAGAAAAACGTTTATTTGTAATTTTCCATAAAAAATCTTGCAACTTGATTATGGCAAAACAATCTGCTGTCGTATACTTGAGATATCTAAAGTGGTGTCCAAATACATAAAAGAGATAATATTACAGATCGTATTGTAGCAGAATATTTGTCGTTTACAGCCAATTGCCTGTTTTTCAAGTCCAATTTGTAAATCGCAGCAGGGTTTAGTGTGTCCAAGAATTACGTGATTTTGGACCAATTTTTGTACATGATGTGTCTTCTGACAGCATTACTAATGTAACTTTCATCATAAAAACTAAAAACTATAAACAAATTTGCTAAATTCACGATAAGTAAAGTACTTTTAAAAACTGAGTGCTCCACATGATAAAAACAACTAACTTAGTCCATGTTACACTAGTGAAATAAAGAATAACGAAATACATGACATGTTGAAACTGTATTGGAAAGCTGCATAAAGTTAATGCTCAAATGAAAGTTCACAGTTGATTTCAGCAGCAGTTTTCTTTTTGAATACTGGTGGCTTCTGAAGAGAGAAAATCAAATGGAATGGTATCCTATGACTTCTGTTATTTAATGCCTCAAGTAAGCATAACATGCGTCAAACCTTCTACCAAAAGTCAAGGTGGTAACAGAGAATTGTGAACCTACAGGAAAATCGGTCATATTTGTGCAGGTTTCTGCAATATGTTAGTCTTTGAATGTTATTTGAGAAAATTGAGAAACCAATTAGCAGTACTAATCTTAAAATTTGTACTGAAGCTCAAAGGTAATATCTGCTGGTAAACTAGTACTTGTGCCTATACTTGTTTACCATGTTGTGCCTATACTATGTTTACCCCTCCGGTAGCATTGTTGCTGATGAAAAGTATTAGCTCCAGAGTACTAAAAGCCAGTTACCTTATGAATCCCCGAGGACTTACCGAGACTGCCAAAGACAAAGAAAGTAAAGTGATGCGGAAAGGGATTAACAACAATAAAAAAATGTGTATTATAAAATTTCCTAATTAGAAATAGAGTGTTATATGGCAACAATTAAAACCAAAGTTGAAAGAGAACATAACAAATACTGCAATTGAAAACTGTACAGGCAAGACCATGTTCGTATAGATTTGCAATAAAAATATGAAAGTTTAAAAAAAAACCCACTTGAAATGGGCTTACTATAACAAAATGTAACAGCTGAAGGACAATAAGGGTGTATATACCTAATAAAAACAATGAAAAGAATCAGGAGGAAATGCTTTGGATGGTTAATATAGCATAGCTAAGCAAAAATGAGGTTTTTCAATTGGAATCTGCACATGTTTTCTTGTCAATGTATAATGCAATCACTTTTTTGGTATCTTTAGAAATATTGTTTTGTTGAAGAGGTGGTAATATATTTTAGTGCTATTTCTTTTTGCTTTGGATCATCTTGCTTCAACATTTGCTTCTATAAATACCAACCAATCACTTACTATATCAAAAAACTATTAGCTTCTATATATTAAGACCATGACAGGTTATAATTATGAGTTTCAATGTTGTAACATTGTAATCGTGGTATTGTAAACTGTCTTATCATTTGTCGGAATCACACAACTCAATAAAATTCTTTCAAAAATTTTGGTTGCCAATTCGAATCAATTAAACGTTTCTAAAATGCAAGCTAATCCACCAGCTTTAAGGATATTATACAAGGAAAAGACTGTCAGATTATTATGCTACCTATTGTGATGAATTGATTTTCTGACGAGAAACCTGCTCAGTGGTCTATTTTAGTGAAACGTATTCTCTGCATAATTTATAACCAGGATACAATCTTGCTGATACAAACAACGATGTAATAAATGAGCTAAACTTACTTCCATTCTTGTTTTGTAAAGTTGCTTTATTGTTTTTAGCTAGAAAATGTTTAAAGAAATTTAAAAATAGCTCCTTGCAAAACTTTTTTAATTAGAGACTATTAAGTGAAAAATACTTATTTAGAATTTACCGACATAGGTGTTTAAAGCGTAGTGATAATTAAAGATGGAAATTTAGTGATGATGTGGTCAATAAGTAATGTTTTCTACCAACATTTTTACTTAACGTGAATGCTGTACTTAATATTCAAATTTTTATTTCTTACAATTCTTAATCTCTACAATTATATAAAAAAAGCAAATAAAAAAGCATTTTTTGCACCATTAGCCTAAAGTTAAACCAGGGCCTATGAATTTTTTGGTTTTGACTCATTTAACTTTTGACAGCTTCTTTCTACTTCTTATTCAGGTGCCGTATCTAGTGACGTAGGCGATCATTTCCTGCCATACCCCTCTATCTTTAATCATCCGCAGAAGCTCTGCTCCGCCATGATGGTGTCCATACTCTCCCAGCCATGCTCTCATTCTGCTCATCCACATCACTCTCCTCCTTCCTCTGCTTCTCGTACCTGGTACTTTGCCTGTCATTGGCAACTCTTCCAGTCCTTCCTTTCTCATGACATGGCCTAGAAAACTTAGTTGTTGTATGCGTATCCGCCTTTCAAGTTCCGATGAACTCCTGCTCGCCTAAGTACCTCTTCATTCGTGATTTTGTCTGTCCACTTGATCTTCATCATCCTTCTAATCAACCACATCTCACAAGCTTCCAGATTCCTTCGAGACTCTGATATTAATGTCCATGTCTCTGATCCGTAGGTCAAGACCGGATAGACACAGCAGTTCATCACACGTAATCTTATTGATTTTTCAGTATTTTCTCAAGATTGGTAAAGCTTTTCTTTGCCAAGGCCACTCATCTCATGATCTCTTTAACACATCTCGCATCGTCGATAATGAGACTACCTAGATAGTTGAAAGAGCTGACTTGGTTGATGGTCTCATCCTTTACTTTCAGTGTGCATACTGGACTGTTCCTTTTTGGTGTTATCATACATTCTATCTTCTTGCAGTTTATGTTCAGACCTCTCTTCTCACTCTCCTCCACAACAATATCCAGCAGCCTCTGCAGGTCTTCTTGGGATTCGGCCATTAGTACTGTGTCATCTGCGTATCTGATTTTTGTGATATTTTGACCACCGACTCTGAAGCCTCTCTCGTTTTCCAGATGTCTCAGTATCAGCTCGTTGTAGAAATTGAAGAGGTCTGGTGACATGACACACCCTTGTCGAACACCGCGTTCAATTTGTGTGTATTGACTACATTCTCCTTCAATGCGCACACACGCTGATTGACTCCAGTACAGGTTTTGCATAAGTCGAAGATCTTTTCTGCACATGTCCAGCTTGCCGAGGTCTTCAAAGAGCTGTACATGACAAACTTTAGCAAATGCTTTTGCATAGTCAATAAAGCACATGTACAGGTCTCTCTGCATTTCCACAGCTCTTTCTGTGATCATAAGGACAAACAGAGCATTTCTTGTCCCCGCGTCAGCAACAGATAATAAAGAAACAAAAGAACAAAAAGGAACGCGAAGTAAAGAACGTTATGACCTCTGACAGTGCTAGAAAAATGGTGCTTGGTGTGTCAAAGCATTTTGAACGAATATCTTGTGCTGGACATGATTTGAATTTAGCCGTTAAGTGTGGTGTAGAACATAGTGATAAGAAGATAAGAGATACCCATGCTTTGTGTAAGTCATTAGTCGATCATTATACTCGATCATCAGTTGCAAGCAGATTATCAAACAAACTGATCGTCCAATGTGATACACGATGGAATAGTCACCTCGGAATGTATCAATCAATTGTTGATTCCTGGGACAATTTGATGAATGTGTTATTGGCGCGAGGTGAATTATGCTATCTTGCCAACACAGATAAAGATTTGTTAAACGGAATGTTTAATTCATTGAGCCCATTCTTGAAAGCCACCGAAATATTATCAAAAGACAGTGAACAAACTATTCATTTGGTTCACCCTACTTACGCGTGGATACGGCGCCAATTAGAATGACAAATTGAGCGAAAAAATGATGGTGTTTCTTCTCTTAGAAAATCTCTATTGGAAGGATTAAATTTGAAATGTGAAGCCAATTTAGTATGGTAGCATTTTGCTGGGACCATTCTGGACCAGACATCCAAAGATGACGAAATTAAAAATGCTTCTAAGCATATTCCCAAAGAATTAAAACAAGTTAAAAAATACTTTGAAATAATTGTGAATAAACTGAAGCTGAATGACGCTCAAAAGGGAAGTGACAATACACTCGATAAGGACGGAAAATCACCGCCACGAAAACGCAGAAAAATTGGACGATTTTATGATGAGTGTAGTGATGACGAAGAGTCAAAAACTTATGATAACAAGGACAAACTAAACTCTGTTGACGAATACTTTAATACTGATATGAAAGGTCGAGAGGTTGAAATTCTACCGTGGTGGAAGACACATATAGTTTTTGGAAAAAATCGGGGATCGGGGTCCCCGCGTGATCATCAGGGCGTGGCGGGGACAGGGCCGGTTAAAATTGTTCTAGGAGGGTATGGGAGCTTATATTGTATCCCCTGGACATACCTATTTCATTCTGATTCGTGATGGCGAATCCATGTTAAATCAACTATAACAATAACTTATCTCTTTGACTTTGTTCAAGAAGCTTAGCTGGTGTAGTCAGCTAGCTAGGTATACAGTGAAGCAGACGTATTAGGAGTACTTCCATGGCCGATTTCAGAGGTTTTTGCGAACTCCAAAAGAGCTTTGTACCTGTTAACTGTGATGAGAGCTTGGGCGTTTCTTTTAATGGCAGGGTTTACTGAAGTAGACGGGTAGTAAAAGGGGGGGTTATCAGCGATGGTCACAGTTCCTAGGGTATTATCGTTTAGAAGACAGACCCACCTGAATATATTGCTGTAATCCAAAGCATTGCTCTCTAAATCCTTTAATCGTCTGTATATTCTAAGCAATAAAGAAATGTATCAGTTACTTTTGTTTTTAACCAGCTCTATTGGAGGAGCTACTTTGAAGCTTTGTCATCAGTCTTTGACATAAACATATCTAACTATATTTAAATAAGTAATTGTTATATTCATTACTAGGCATAATTTCAGGTAATGGACCTTAAACCTTGTTTAATATAAATAAAATATATCAAGTATTTATTTACTCTCGTGATACATCATGATATAATACAATATAATATATAACGGTATAATATTCAATATTTTAATTTTCTTCCAGTAGTTTGCATATTTCATTCACATTTATTTTACAGGAGCACCCGAGATTTTTTCTTCATGTCTTTTTTTTTCTTTAAAAGTATTTATTTTTAATTAACATACTCGAAGAATTTTGTTTGCAATTTCTTTATTGTTCTAAAACTTAAAGCTCTCTTCCGGTGAACAACTAACGGTGCAATTTTGTTACTAAAATTATCCGTGGTACTCTGAGCATTTTTCACACAAGTCATTTTTCTTACAAATTTCATACCTTTAGGCAGCTTTTCCTAAACATGTTCTTCCTTGATATATATAATAAGTATAATATCTGATCAACGTTCCCCCTATCTGTCTGTCTTTTTGTTTTTTGTGACATTCAGTTCATTGAATTTCAAGTTTCTACTCAACCCTACCAAATTTATTAATTTTTGGTGTAGGTTTTTTGGCTTCTATCTTTCTTTTAACTACAATGCACTCTAGCTGACCTTAGTGGATTTACACATATTAAAGAACTTTGCTGCATTCTTCTTGTTGTTGTTGCAAGGCTTCCCTTTCATTCTGACTCTTACTGATACTTGATCGTTTGCTATGATATTTTTCCAGAGTATTTTCACAACTTTTCACTAGATGTACAACTCTGTCATAAAATTTAAGAGACAAGCATCCTGCTTTTTTTAATTCTATGTAAATAGAAGGTAAACATGGATAATGTTGTCAAATATACGGAACAGGCATCATCCAGCGATATGTTGTTGGCAATATGTTGAACCTTGCTTAAGCCAATTTAGCACCAGGCACATAGGTGCTCAAACTGACAAGCAGAGACAGATTAAGGAATTTTCTTTTGCATTACATCAGTATTGTATGAAGAAACTAAGGAAATGACAGAAACTAAAGGTAAACAACCTATTCTCAAGGTTAAATATTACTTAGAAAAGTTATCATTAACAATTATAATAATTCAAAACTTCAAAGTGTATATTGATCAGAAGATAAAGTTTAATTTATCCTTATGTTTAATTGAGGACCAATAGTGTCGAAAGATTGTTTTGACCCAAAGTGAATTTTATCTTTATACTTATTAGTTTACCTAGCCTTTAACGCGACAGATGACTTCTCACGATCTCCTCTGGGTAACGAACCAGTCACAAACGCTTCAAATATTGGCTCTCAATTTTCCTTAGGCTGTTCAACAGGATGATAGGTGTAACAAAGGTAGTTGTTACATATGTTTGTTATTTCTTCTCCAGTTGGCTAGTTTTTATATTAAATAAAAAAATCGTTCTTAAAAAGTTGGCCATATTCCCATAGAAAAATTCCTCAGATATTCAAAACACTGAGATCTATTCAGTTTGTAATTCAGACCAATCTAAAACGGAATGCTGAAATTATTTTTCATGCATGGAAACAGAACAAGCTGTGTTCTTTGAGCTTGCTATAGAAAATAGCTGCGCGCCAAAACGATTTCGAGAAACATTGCAAAGATAAGCAATGAATCAACGTAATATGGGACCCTAGAGGAGATTCGAGGAGGTAATACAGGAGAATATAGAAAGTGCTGACGTGCGATTTTTTGACTATATGGACTGAAAGAAGTAGAGAAAAGCATCCAGCTACTGCGATCCCTGGGATTCAGAGACAGTAAATCGCTTATATCAGGCTGCATGACCCATACTCTAAATGAACATTAGAAACAAAATGACAAAGTAGGCCAATAGATTCACAGGAGATATTATTAGTACTACAGTAAAAGAGTGGTAAAAGGTTAGTTCCAACATCATCCTGATCCTGTGTCAGATGTAGGAAACATTACTAAAGTTAGGATTTGTCTTTTCATACAGGTAGGACAATAAAGCCAACTAGCCCAGATATTGTCGTCATAAAGGCTAAAAATAGCAAACTCTACGTTTTGATGGATATGTCTGTACCAGTTCATTGTGGTATTGCAGTGAAAATTTATTGTAGAGTGTCCGAGTCCAAGGAACTTGAAATCGAAGTTCAAAGGACGTGGGTTACGAAAGTTGTCATTTAACCAGAAGCTGGAGTGGTACTTGGTGTAATAAACAAAAGATTCCAAGAATTTACTGATACGATAGTTTGATACCCAGTGTAAAACCGTATAGAATCAAAATTAAAAGCTGAGGGTAATGCAATTTAAGAAACAAACTAACAGTAACAGTAATGGTGAATTTTATTTTCAGTCTTGTTAACAAGCGAATCCTACATTTTTTTATTTTTTTTTATATAGTTTTAACGTCATTTTTCCCCAGTAACTGGGGCTCAGACGGTGCCCTTCACAGGGACTTTGATTTGGCAGTGAGGAATTTCTTGGCCGGATGCCCTTCCTGACGCCAACCGATGGCTTTTTCTTTTCGCAAAGTTCCAAATTCTCCTCGACAGCTCGGGTAATCGAACCCGGAACTCTTGGTTACTGTGCAGTGCACTAACCATTAACCCACGGCTCCCAAGTTGGATGCTTAATTAAGTTGAAATAGAGCACTCTTTCTTTAATATCAAAAGCTTCTGATGTAGTTGTGAAATTTACTGACGTGGGATAGGTTACTTTGAATTTGAGTTTGTACCCAATTCCACTGTGACTTACCGCAATATTAGAAAATATGACAATGAAAATTCGTCTTTGAAAACTACTCAATCATAGCAAAGCACCTATTGAAGCTCTCGCCCTATAATTACAGGCCAAAATAAAAGGGCTTTGGGAAAAACAGTATTTCAACTGGAAACTCAAGTGAATTATAATTATTTAAAACTTATGTTCCTTACTTCTCTTTATCAATTACAACTCACTCCATAAATCTTTTACACTTCCTCTATAAATCTATATTAAATTTCATAAATCCCTAAATTTTTTATAATTCTCTATAAATTATGTAAATACTAACAAGTATTCCATAAACACCTATAAATCTAATATATTTTGGCAAATCTGTTGAACAATTTTCACGTTTCACATCAATTTTTCAAGAAAACTAAACAACTTAAAAAACCAAACCCGAGTTCCAGGAAATAAATTTATTGTTCTTATTAAAAATGTAGTTTGAAATATTTTCAAAAGTTCTACAAGTAGGCAAAAGTTGGTTGACGGTTAGACTTGCTTCAAGCTGCTTTTTCATTTCTGAAATAAAATACGTTGTGTAAAAAAATTGGAAACTGTGTAGAAGATCGAGGCTGTAATCTTTATACCAAAGGGGGCTCGTGAATTTCGGCGGCTCGTGAATATTTTTTATTTATTCGCCTCGTTTCGGTACATTGACGTATCAGATGCTAATTTTCATTGCTCAACTAATAGCAAGAACCCCAAAACGTAATGGTGAACCCAGTGGGCTATCTAGCGACATCATTATTCTTCTGCCACGGCTAATCGCAATTATTTCAATGTTTTCTTTCAACTTAATAGAACTGATGAGTCTCGCGTTTCTTTTAGACTGGCTAGCAATGATTGTAAAAGAGTGATTTTTGATACTAAATCTACTAAAGCGAGTTCAAGGATCTATTTGTAATCAAAGACTTAGAAGTCGAAATTTCTGTAAGGGTTACAGTTGTGTTTTGAATTCTGGCAAGTCGGTTATTCCTCCATTTTTTGATAGCGTTAGATTTTCTCTGGAAGGTAAAGGGAATAGCTTTCTCCTGGACAACATCAATCGCTTTTTAGCGGCATTAAAAGAATTAATCACATCCTCCCCATTCGTTGACACCCTGAAGGTCAAATTCTAACTCTTCCACAACTTTGACGTGCACTTGATGAGCTGCTTTGTACTTAATGCTACAGGACAGGGTAGTGTCATCAGTATAGCTACTAACTAACTGAGGGAAATTACCAGGAAAATCATTGATATACAGAAGGAAGAGAGTTTGACCAAGAATAGAATCATAACCACAAAGCTCATGATACAATCCAGCATGTCACACTTTACCAAATGTCTTGGAAATATCTAGCGCTATAGATCTTCCTTCACCAGACATATTCATAAACTAATAGATACGTTTCGTGATTACAGTCAATAGGTCAACAGTGAAGCGAGATCCTCCAAACCCGCAATCAACATCAACAGAGAAACCAAGGTGCTGCAAGAATTCTATATGTGTTGATAAGTAGTTCAAGGACCTTACTTAAGACAAAAAGAAGACTTACAGGTTAATAATTGCCAGGGTGAGACGAATCACCATTTTATTTGAAGACAGGAACAACATCAGAAACTGTTCAGGAAGGTGGAATACATGACTTTGATAGGCAAAGGTTAGTAAGTTTGGACAGGAAGGAATATAGCTCAAAAGCATGCACCCAAAACAAATACAGAAATAAGAATACGAGCTTTAGATAAGCCAAGCTGATAAATAATCCCTACAATCAATCTTGGATTTATGATCACCGGGTCCAAAATCTGATCATGTTGCAGAGAGAACTCTAGCAAAGAAACACCAGTGTCATTTAGAGAGGAATTGGTGGGGAAAATGTGTGCAAAAAGATTAGCCTTTTTTTCTAGAGGACTGAGAAAAGAAAAACAGCAACAAAGAGTAGAGGAATAACTGACTTGCCTGAATTCAAAACACTACTGTAACCCTTACAGAAATTTCGACTTCTAAGTCTTTGATTACAAATAGATCCTTGAACTCGCTCAGCATAGCAAGATTTAGTATCAGAAATCACGAGATTCATCAGTTCTATTACGTTAAAAGTGAACATAGAAATGAATGCGATAAGGCATGGCAGAAGAACAATGACCATTGAACAACGGAGGAGAATCAGGTTTGACTTGGTACAAATGTTTCTATACTAACTTTTACTTTCTCGATGAATTCAATTTCAGCATCAGAAGCCGACTTGTAGAAGACTGAACCCCATAAAATATCACCAACAAATTGACAAAATCCATCCTAGTCAGGCTGACCAAAGTTAAACTTACGATGGCATGGCTTGTCAACAAGATCTGAACCACTTACCTTTACATTAATAGTGACAACGACACGATTAGAAGATCCAAAAGGAGGTAAAGATGAAACTCTACAATGCTCAGGAACAGAAGTCAAGAAAGGATCTAGAAGAGAAGATTTACCTGAGTCTGAATCAGAAAATATTGTTGGAAAATCAACAAGCTCTGAATAATCATGGACAAAAGAGAAGTTGCAAGTAACTTTTCCAAGTCTTCCAGTCCTGTTGGACTGACTCAACCAGTATATATGATGAACATTGAAGTCCCCCCCCCCCCTAAAAAGACGTTAACAGTGCGATTCTTGTTCAAGGTCTTATTAATGGAGTCTTCTACTATTTCAATAACTGAGCAAGAATCAGAAGACGAAACAAACAACAAAAAAACGAGTCAAAAAGTGGCCTGAAGGAGATACAATCTGAAGCATACGAAAGGTTTATCGTTAGATTCAATTTCTTTTACTCTGACAGCTAAAAGATTCTGTCGAGCATGGATATCAAAATCGTAAAGATGAGTTGTAGTGTCTAGTCAAAAAAAAGTAAATAGCCTTCCACATGAAGAGCACTATTACTAGCACTGTCGCTGAGGCGCAAGAATGCGAGGTGAGTGAGTAAGAGGGAAAGCTTTCACAAAAGAAAAACTCGATTGAAGACTTCTGACTGGACAGAAAGCTACGGAGAGTGATGTTTTGAAAAAAAAAGATTTCTCAAAATCTGTATAGATCCATTACTCCCACATCTCGAGTCTACACTCCAAGATATGGAGTCAGTCTTGGATCCGGAGATCCTTTACATACGCTGACCACTGAATATCTGCCGAATAGCGGGGACCAACCATTTGACTAAACTTGAGATAGGAACTAAGAAATAGATGTCGGAAACTACCATCTAGACGCAAACTATCAGAATGCTGAATGAGACCTTTGGTGATGGGGGTTGTAGACTGTAAACTTTTAGATGGCTATTTTCATTTTGGGAATATTTTCTTTAATTATATATTTCTTTAATTTCTCTAATTGTATGGACTACGTGATACTGGTCATCCAATATGTTGCATTACACTGGCGGTTAAAGTCAAACAAAGACATCGTTGAAACAGTTGAGCAGTAAAATTGATTTCCAAGAGCATGACATTTCTGTAAACAAGTGTTGGAGGTCCTGGCTTAGAAAACAAGTGTCAAGATTGAAAAGACCCTTTGCTCATTAACAAAACAACGACAAGACAATTAAAGAATCCAGAAAATCTAACTCGACGCCACATATTCATTATTATCATAAAACAAAAAGCCTGCTTTATAAATAATGCTTATTTGTCGGTGCTGGTTGCTGAATAATGTCAACTGATGATATATGAATGATATTGTCTTAAAATCATCAAAATAGTTCTCATGGTAAAGAGCTGGTAATTTCTTTAAACATGACACAACATGACGTCAATAAACAGCTTATTTTGTGTGTGTTTTAGTCTTGAAGCCACTTCAGTACACAGAGCTATTTGTCTTATTTAATGTGTTCACTTTTACTTTCACCCATCTCCCGATTTTATCTCCGAAAACATGTACACACACTTAGTTGTACACTTAAGCGCAGTAATTCCAGGGACTTGCTTGAGGCTCGAACCGTAAAAGCTTGAAAGGTAAGCTGTTGATTTAAACACTCGACCACTATTAAACCGTTCTCAAAAAAAATATTTCAGCGCTGCTCTTGTCTTTGCAGACTACCTTAGGCTTAATGATAATTGACTTTTTATGATAAGAAGCTAATATGATTTTCTATTATGATTGGTAATATGATTGACAATTATATATTGTGTTTTTCATCCATCATTTGTACCCGAAGGCCTAAGGACATCATAGCCCAACTGTACCTAAAAAACAACTAAATAATTACACGAAAGAAATTCTCGTTTTCTAAAAATAAAGTTTTCTACATCGTTTCATAAAAATTGATGTCTCTCAAAATTCCAGACCGTACTATACTAATAGAGATTTGGTTGCTCTCAAGCGTTGTTCTTTTTTTGCAATGGAAATCTTAGGTGATGCATGATAATTAAAGGAAGTGTTTTCCACAAAATAGTGTTTGTCCATAAACAATAGCAAACTGGTAATGAAGAATTTAAACTCAGTCTTAAACGTTATTTTTTGGGTAAATAATATTTAATTTTTTTCGTATTTGGACAAACACAAATATCTTAACTTTTAAGTAATAAGTTAACGAAGCCATGTGGTAGTGGTCTTTAGCTGTAGAAAATCTTTAGTATGACCGTTTTGTGTGAATTCAGTAAAATTTTAAGTTCACAATCGAACCAAAAATCACAATAGAACTAAGTTGAAAAAATCGTTGTTTAAATACATTTCTCTATCTAACGAACCTTTTAAAAGAGCATGCTGGAAACTCAGTTCATTTATTTCTGTCGCAGCCAGTAGGGAGATAAGAGAATTTAAACCAAAAGGTTTAGCTTGTGTTTTGAGTTAGCTTCGTAAGGTAATCGAAACTGACAGTGAAAAAATATGCTCGGTATAAAGAGATAACAAAGTGAAAATTAAATGTTATATTGTATAGCATGGAAGGACAAACCTTGTACTAAGATTTAAGCATAAATTCCCAGTTGACGAAAAGGACTGTAAGGCTTAAGACACCCGAGAGTAAATCCGAATTTAGAGGTAAACCACTTAGATAGAGTATCTGTATCGGTGTAAATCGTAGGGAACTTACAATTATCCATGATAAACTCGATTAAAAGTCGCTTGGTGTGATTTGTGTTTTGTGTGATATGTGGTTTTACAGGAGAATGATGAGGATATCATGGGAAGACCATCAAACAAATGAGGCAGTTTTGAGGAAAACTGGAGCAGAAAGGTGTCTGATAAAAACAATCTGCGAAAGGTAGATGACATTTATCGGGGATATCATGAGAAAGGAAGGACTAGAAAATCTTACTCTTACAGGTCGTATTGAAGGTTAAAGAAGCAGCTCTAGGAAGACAAAGATTAACATACTTGGGAAGCGTTAAGTGTCATATTACAAAGTGTATATCAGCAAGTGAGAAGGAAAAGGTAAAAGCTTGAGATCTGCTACATATGATAAGAGATAGGAATCTGTGCAGAACCATGATCGCCAACGTCTGGAATGGATATGGCACCTAGAGAGAGAGAGAGAGAGAGAGAGAGAGAGAGAGAGAGAGAGAGAGAGGGAGTGTGTGTGTGTGTGAGTGTGTGTGTGTGATTTGTAATTTGAGAAAATTAAGGAATTTAATAAATGCCCACAGCAGGTAGTATGTTTACAGAAGTAGTTTTATCAAGGGTAGTCAAGTAATAAAAATGTTTGAGGATCGGAGGTAAGATTAACAAGTGATGCCATGGTATCATAGAAAGTAGCCTGTAAAGAAGGTCTTTAAAATTTTTAATCTTTTTTTAGGCTTCTTTTAAAAGATGGCCTTGGTCATGCCCATTATGTCTTTTATTTCAATCAAGCCTTGAAGTAATGAAACAAATATTTAAATTTGATTGCTTAGTATTAAAAACCAGTTAGGGGCGACGGGTTCCCCAGTTACAATCAATGGAATGGGACATCAAAGGGATGAGTTAAAGGAGTTAAATATTTACTTCTGTGGTTACAAAGAAACAAAAGAAATATTTTTTATCTATGTCAGATGTCATATTTTGTAGTTGGTTTAGGCTGAATATTTAAAATTCGTCGCATTTGTCGCACCGACTGAAATATGCCACTTCTTCAAACTTGGCAATGAAAAGTCAGTGATCAAATCTGGTTTCCTATAGAGTGGGATTATGAATGCTGAGATACCTGTTCATAATCTTTCAAGTAAATATACAAACCTAATGTTTTCAGTTTAAATAACATAAAATATAAATTCAAGCCAAAGTTTTTAATTTGATTGGATAATCTCTTAGGCACAATTACAACTATAGTATTTTAATGTAATGGTGACGAATAAACCTTTTGAGGGTTAGAATTTGCCTTACCCAATGTCACCCAAAATACATCTTCTCCTATCCACACTTCAATTTTAACTGGACATCAGTTAATTATTATCGTCTGTTAGCAGTATGTTCCATGGAAGAGGAAGGAAATTGCTTTAACAGAGGCAAATATGAAAAGAACACTTGTCAATGTAACAGGACGAACTTGCGGCCACGCAGGAATGACAGAGATCCAAGGATTTCTCGTGCAGATTTTATTAGAAACAAATTATCTCCAAAATAAAACGGGAACAACTAACACATTCTCCCTCTGTCAGACGAAGCCTTGTTTCGTTGGGAGATCTATCAAATGTCTTACAGTACCCAACTCCAAACATTACTGAAAACTCAGGAGAAAAACTCCAATACAAATATGGTAACTGAGCATGGGTTGGGCGACGTTTTTAGATTCTCGCACTTAGCTGACAATTACGGTACTTTCCGGATCTTAAGGTCAAACGGACATAAAAATGTGCCAACTGTCTACTAAATCAGATAATTGTCGCCTAAAGAAACAAGTAATGTTGCGGCTTCCACAATACAACGATTTAGTGTTTCCGCACAACTCTTATCACTTTGTTTGTGTACATCTACTTGCACAGTATTTCCTGTCGCATACTTATGTCTAAGATATTACTACACGCTCAAGAGGAAATAGAGACTTGGATAATATTATACAAAAATTAGTGTCCTGGGAAAGCCACATGTGACATTCGTTGGATATGATATTAGACCACGACGACTGGGACATTTAATTATAACAAGAAAGATCAGCGGAAAAAAGAACAAAAGACAGTGCACAAAGATGCTGGTTAATCTTAGAATTTGATTAGGAATGGGAACAACAACACCGTTCCCAGAGCAAGAGAGGACAGAAAGAAATGGAGAGTCATGATCGCCAACGCTTACCAGCAAGGCACATACTTACGATGAGGTAGTATGTTGCTAATCGACCAAAATAAAATATCTAAATATTTTCCATTAATAAGTAAAAATCTCTGGTATCTTCTGATCCTCACTAGCTTCTTCCAGACCGAATATAATTCTTTGCAAACAATACTTTTAGGCCTGAGGCAACTGTTAAGTTAATACGCTATTTTCTCTGTATGAGGTTATCGCAATATTAGAAAAAGAGAAGAGGGCTATAGTGTTTCACTAGTCGTTTCATTGCTTTATTCTTTCATCTTTTGCTGAATGTTTCTTAACGGAAATAAGTTTATCATTATCAATAAAACCGTTATTTCAATGCACAGTCCTGCCAAGTAGCTCTGGTTACAGCAACTAAGCATATTTTGCTCTTGAATATTGTACCTGTTAATCTTAATATGATATATAGCTGTTGCGTTTCAGTGTTTGAATAATAAATGAGATTTGCAGTTCCTAAATATGTTTCTCACAAAAGGGGAATTTATGTTGATCAGATTGTATTCATTCTGTTAGATTTACTCGTGATAGCTTCTTTAGGGATGAATTATTTGATGAGCATACCTGGGGTAAACAATTCTCTATTCTTATGTTGTCAACAATAATGATATTCAGCTCCATGCATTTTCGATGTAAGATGGGTTACGAGAGTGACTTTGATAAAATTAGGGATAGAGAAGATTTTCAAATTGCTCAAGCTCTAAACATTTGTGCAACGCTGCTTTCAAGGGAGTTATTTTTAAGTACAATGTATATCAAATGCTAAATGCCAACAGCAAGAAAGCTGAGTTGATCTGAACAACAAAGCTCTATCATTATCAGAAACTTGTTTCAATACAATTAATTTCGTTTAAGTTTTTAAAAAATATTATCTTCCACACAAATGGTCATTAAAATCGTTTTCCTATTCAAGTTATACTTTCCAAAGATAAGAAATGGTATTTATCATATCTCTTCATCTCGTTCTGTTAGAAAATAAAAGACTTACTTGTTAATGAAGAACCATTCGTTAAAAAAGCATCTCATTTAAAGTTAAATTAAAGTATGTGTTCTACTGTTAAGAACTTAAAAACAGTTTCATCTAGAAACTTTGTGTTGCTTTCAAAATTTAAGTTTTTAATAGTCATTTATTATAATGAAATCATGTGAGACTTATGAGTTGCACATTTTAGATCCAAATCAGTGTCAATATATTTTCACAGAACTTATGAGACTTATGAGTTGCACATTTTAGATCCAAACCAGTGTCAATATATTTTCACAGAACTTATGAGACTTATGAGTTGCACATTTTAGATCCAAACCAGTGTTAATATATTTTCACAGAACTTATGAGACTTATGAGTTGCACATTTTAGATCCAAACCAGTGTCAATATATTTTCACAGAACTTATGAGACTTATGAGTTGCACATTTTAGATCCAAACCAGTGTCAATATATTTTCACAGAACTTATGAGACTTATGAGTTGCACATTTTAGATCCAAACCAGTGTCAATATATTTTCACA
>RDPX01000025.1:332892-343215 GCA_003991215.1 Morbakka virulenta
TACAGCATTATAGGCTAGTGAAACATGGAAAACAACTAAGAAGCTAGAGAGAAAGCTAGATTCGTTCCACACGCGGAATCTGAGGAGAATTCTAGGTGTCACAGGAAGGGATATGATCACCAATGAGGAGATATATAGAAGAACAGAACAAGAACCGTTGCACAAGATTGTAGAAAAGAGACGATGGAAGCTAGCAGGACATGTCTTAAGATTACCACCCAACAGATTTGCAAAACAAGCAATTGAATGGAGACCAAAGGAAGGAAACAGAAGGCGTGGCAGACCTGTGAGGGCGTGGCAAGCTACTTTCAGGGGCGACTTGAATGCACGAGGGCTGTCACTCAGAACCGCTCAAGCTGTGGCTGACGACCGTAGACGATGGAGAAGTCTCGCTGCCCTATATCCTGCTCAGGATGGGAGGACGTAAGGTCTAAGGTAAGGCTGTGCAATCGTAAGACGTTTCCTGCTATTTATTCACCTTTTGTTAAAGATAACACACACCCAGAAGCAAAATCAACATCTTACATGAAAAATAAGGGTGTGTCTGAAAAAAAGCAGAAGGAAAGATTTGCGTAGAAAATACTGCCCAAGGAACAGTCAGCCCAAAACCAAAACCGAAGAAAGCAAGTGATAGAATCAATATAAATCACCGTTAACTGTTTATTACTTGTTTGCTAAAATGACCTGAGGTTGGCAATCGACTTCAACTCGTAAACAAAACAATTTTTTGTCTGAAGTGGGTTTCTTTTAAATAAACTTAAAACAAATTATTTGGCATAGAGTATTCTTACTTTTTGGGGAAAAATCAAATATTTCAGAAAAATTCACATTGCTGTTTAATTAAGATTATTATAATGGTCCCTTCTTTTAGAATTTCTCTTCTAAATTAAAGCTACATTTTGTTTGTGATCTTGTAATGGAGTCTAAAATAAGTTTCAAATATTTAGTTGGTTTTAATTCCCTTATTGCTTTATTTTCTACTACATTTCTCTGTTATATAACACAAAAAATGAATTGTTTTGTTAAGGGCTTTAAGGATATTTGTTTCAGCTGCAAAGGTTTTTCAACATAACATTTACAAATTCCAACGCTCTGGCTTACACTTTCTAGCCTGATAGCTTTTGTATGCTCTTGTTTATGCACAAAGGGTTGACCATTTCTGTATGAATTAAAATTCTTTTACATAATTAAGTAATAGTTAATTATTAACTGATTTATTAGGTACTTCAGTTTAAAATATCTCGTAGTGAAAACTAATTTCATAGTGCCCAGGCTACTGGAAAATAGGAAGGTAAGTCACATTGGACGACCTGGAGATTTTTATGTTGCGGTTTAGAGAGTACAAGTAATTGAACAGGAGTACGTACACTCATGGACTGATAAAACCATTGTTTTTATCATATGTGTTTTTATGTTGGTTGTTTTCTCCGACGCGAAATCGTTTCCTAGTTTTTCGCGTATAAAATACCGGATTTAAACATGTTTAATTTGGAACAATTCTTCCTATTATCATCATCATTATCATCACTACTAACATCATGACATTTATTGAGTGTCTCTGAAAAACAGTGTTTATTTGAAGTGGTTCTGTCTGAACTTTATGTTCGTTTGACACTCTACTAAAGAACCGTGCAAAGCGAGCGCAGGATTACTTTCATTTTCATTGGCATTCCTAATTTACTTTGGCGCATCACACAGTGCGGAGTATTTTTCCAATCAATTGTTGGGAGGAATTATAAAACAAGAGCTGTTTCTTATAAGAATTGTTTAGCAATCATATCACAGAATATACGATAAATCTTGAGTGTTGTGCTTCACTAAATAGTATACATGAACATCCATAACATTTGTTAATTAACACCCGTGCACATACCTAGAAAGGTTTACAGTGCTCGTTCTATGTGTCTGCGTGTCCATGTAGCCAGAGATCTCGCACTGGTGTAATATAACGTCCAATTAAATGTTCCAACGTCTTCATCGCAAAAGCCAAAGTATTTTATAAAGGGAATNTCTGCGTGCCCATGTAGCCAGAGATTTCGCACTGGTGTAATATAACGTCCAATTAAAGGCTCCAACGTCTTCATCGCAAAAGCCAAAGTATTTTATAAAGGGAATTTTCTCTACACTAGTATTGTTCGCAAGTAGTGATGCCACTTTCATCCATTCATCCATTCCCTCTTATTGAAAATAACACTCAAATTACACTACTCCGACTTTTCTGTATTTTCAAATACCACTTGTTGTAGTTGTCCTTATGGTGAGAATCTAATGGCCGAAATGGGGCTAAAAATCTAGGTCAGAAATATCATATGAAAATTCTAGAACATAAATGAAATGTGAATAAGCATTCAATTCATACTGTCTTTCACACTTCGTAATCATAGTTTATTCTGATGAACAGACGTACTAACGAATTTAGTTTTTTATTCAAAAGCTCTTCCCCCACAAGAATATTAACAATATTTTTCGTTTCCCTTCAGTATAGCATGCAGTGATTCATTGAAACTTTGTTGTTAAATATCTTAATAGCTATTAAGATAGTTCGTGATAAATTCAATTAAAGAAGGAGTTCTTTATAATGGCTCTCCTTCTTTAATTGACCATAAACTTTGAATGACATTGTTTTTATAAGTGAGTATGGATAAGTTGAACTTGGAATGCTCTCAGAATATAGTTATACTATCAAGACAGGTGTGCAAAATGAAATACAATTCAAATATTGAATAATTCATAAAAAGAATGAGATGGAAGGCCCTAAGGTTCTCAGGTAAACTGAATTTCATTGCACAATTTTTAAATTTCAGATCTACACATTATCCAACAGTTCGCGAGAAACCAATGAATTTCAAAGAGAACTTAATGGTAACGACAAAAACATTTAATTCAGAAAAGTAAAAAGACAATTTTCAAGATGTATTGAGAGCATAAGTGAAAGGAAAAAAAGAGGAGCCGTGGCTTAATGGTTAGTGCAACTGCACCGTAACCAGGAATTCCGGGTACGATTCCAAGAGCGGGCAAATTCATATAAGAAAAAGTCATTGCTTGGCGTCAGTAAGGACACCCGGTCCAAAAATTCCTCACCGCCAAATCCAATCCCCTGTGAAGGGCACCCTCTGAGCCCGACTTACTGGGGAAAAATGACATTAAAACCCAAAAACAAAAACAAAATTTTAAAAAAATTGAGAGCATAGGTGACAGTAATTAAAGTTAGCAACAAGATATTTATCTTCTGCTGACTAGTGTCAAACCATATGTAAAATGATAAAGAAAAGTATGGATATTTTTAAAATGAAAACATGACAAAAATGTACAAAAGACAGCATCGAAGGGAAATTAAATGGCATAAAGAGACACTATGAAAATAGCATAAAAAGTAGATTTTGAGGATGGCATTGAAAAAATTCAGGAAAGTAGAATTACATTACACTTTAAGAGATCACAAAGAGAATCAGCTACACCAACACGAGTACCTAAACCAGTGGTACCTTTTCACAAGAGGCAACTTGTAAGACCCAAAGCGAGCAGGTACGGAAATAAAATATGATTCATATGCACAATAGTCACAGAAGTGAAAACTGTATGTACACCAAACTGGTTTAAAATCAAAGCCTATGGCTTTCATAGCAACATGCGCTGCCGCCTAAACTATCGGCGCTACGTTCTTAACTGGATCATTCAGCAACTCTATACATCACTTAAGTGTGCCTTTTCCCCACCCTTAGATCCCCAACATTGAACATTTCATCTAAATGTC
Source organism: Morbakka virulenta (assembly GCA_003991215.1). NCBI lineage: Eukaryota > Metazoa > Cnidaria > Cubozoa > Carybdeida > Carukiidae > Morbakka > Morbakka virulenta. The sequence goes on from RDPX01000025.1 coordinate 336,647, forward strand.
AACAAATACTTTTTATTTCTCTGTAACCCTAAAACCTTACTTCACCACTGCTTAGACTTTAAATGTCTCACACAGCAAGTAATTTACTGAGTTGATGCCACAATTACTGTCTACGGAACAGAGTTTGTTTCTAGATCTAGTTCAGTTAACGTTATGGATCATTGTTAAGATAGTTCTGTTAAACCTTTGCTTAACCAACACGACCTATCCATTAAAAATATTCCATTTTCAACGCTTTGAGGAAAAACATTAATTTGTAGGCAAGTGCAGTCATCAAAATGAAATCTTTTTATTCTTCTCCTGTTATAGATCCAGACCTGCCTTTCAAATACGACGTTTCCCTCTTTTCTGTTGTTTAAAGAAGACACCTGTTTTCTGAAAATGGAAATCATATTTTGTTAGCCGTCTCTTTTTCTCTTTAACATCAAATATTATATAATTTTCACAATAATTTATCTCAACTGCCTCCCCCCCCCGCCCCAACCGTTTCTTAAAACTCTTGCCTGATGGTTAGCGTCTCACAGCTGTATCATGGATGATAAAATAATTTCACGATACACTGGAGTAAAAAACAGGATTCCTTGTATCTATCTTCCGTCATCACCTACACTTGATTGTTTTTAGGGTTTATTTTGACTTTTTAAATTATTTTTGGGACATTTGTATTAGTAATTGCTTATCACTTAAAATTTTGTTACTGTCGGTACCAATTTCCTCCTCCCCCTACATCTTTTAATTCCTTCTTTATTTATATTAAAAACGTCTTTCTTTTCAGTTCCGCCCTTTTTTGAAAACATACATTGATCTTAGTCCATGTGATGAAAAGGAGTTAGTTGAGATACAGGGTCGATTAGAAGAAGGACTTGCCTGGAAGGAAGAAAAACCTCTGATTACAAGTACTGACTGGAAGGACCCGAACTGGATTTCAGTCATAAAGGCAATAGGAGCAGAAGGAAAGATAATGATGTCACTTCTCCTGATGAGCCTCGAAGCAGGACTACACGAAGAGTTTGCAACTGCACTTATGTCAAATGAGAAAATAAAAACAATCATCAAAGAACAAGGGATATCCAAGTCTAAAGCACTCATCGAAGATATATGTAAGTTTAAACTAAAATATCGAATTACTTTATTTTATGGTATCATGTAACCCATATACTTGAAACAATGCATTACTTTTCCTTCACATAATGAGGGTTGGTGGTACTGAACAATCCAATTGTAGACATTGATTTTATTGTAAAAAGTAAAAAGAGAAATATTTCAGCAGGTATCTGCCACTGTTTAAAACAAAAAAGGTTATAATACGACTTTGAAGCCATGCCAGGTCTTTGTCAATCCAAGCAATAGAAATCAAACTATAATTTTAGTACAAAGGTACTAGAAGCTGAATAAATCATCACTAGTAATTACTTGTTTACTTACCAATTCAAGAACTTTATATACATAGTTAACAGTATTGTGTATGGTCCTATTTTAAACAGTTGGCTCATCTGCTTTTTCCTTTTCAGTGGGTTAGTTTCATATCTTATTTCATTTTACTGATTTACTGTGGCTGGGTAACGATCTTATATGCTTATCTCCTTTTGGAGGTTGGAGACCATGAAATACATATATTTCATTATATTTCATTGCTGCATAATAGCGTATTAAACTCTGTTTCGTGTGCATTTGCACTAATGCCAAGAAGGCCTAATTTTCCTATTTCAGTTGCATTGATTAGGTTTGGAATAAAAAGTCATCTTTTCAGCTTAATAAAAAGCGAGTTATTAATTAGCTTAAGTATTATTCAGCAAGGTCTTTCTCAATCTTTCTGTTATTATCTATTATTGCTTCTTTATTCAAATTATGTTTTAATCTGCTGCTGCTGGTGTAGTCCTGGGCTTCCTTTTTCTGTTTAAGTGTGGTGGCTAAAATTGGTTCCTCCATTGGGGGTAGTTTAGATAAGGAAGATACTAGGAATCCAGTTGGAAAAAGATCAATATATGGAAAGGCAAGATGACAGTAATATATCTATAAGTAGTCTTATGACAGTAAAAGAAAATGTCTTCTGCTCAAATCAATGCCGTCTTTAAAGGAAAATATTATGACATGGAAATTGGAAAATCCAGGACTCTGTGGAATGGAAGTGTTCTTTTCCCCACAGATGACAGAAAAATTTATCCCAGTCATCAAAATGGGCAATCTTTACAACATATCATTTAAAATAAGGGCACGAAACATTCCAAAATTTTTCTTTAGATGCCATGTCGTTTCTAAGTATTGGGAAAATATCTCCCACAGATGACTAATCTGTATTACCTAGCTGTATCGACAAAGAAATCTAAATGTAGGAGAATATCGGTTGGATGCTCTGAGATTCCCCAACCCACTGTTGATGCACATTTCCATTTCTACAAAAAATTTGTCCCAACTACAGGATTGTGCCCTAGTAACAGAAGTATGTGCAAAACTGCAAACAACTCGCAGTTTGAGGGTAAGAACTTCTGGGTTGTAAAGGACTTACAACAGCGATGTACCTTAGAAAGATGTAGAGTCATGTCAAAATAATTCTGCGAGAAATGCATTGTGGGTTTGCACCTTAAAAAATTTCGCCATCTATCATTCCAGCTAAGAACTAAATGAATTTAGACGTCACTTTATACAAGATATTTCCTTCCAGGAATTTTTAAATCAGACATGGACTTGAAATTTGTAAGTACCACAGTGGTACTTCATTAAGTACTGTAGTACTTACAAAATTTTAAGTTTTATATAAATTTTTCTTCAAAAAAGTGTACTTTTCAAAAACATAAGCTGTAGTTAATAAAGTTATGGATTATTGTATTAAAAGGATAGAAACTAACCTAGTTATATTGCTCTAAAAACCAAATTACTTGTTTTTTACATACCCTCTTTCTAGGGCTGGGGTCAGTTTAAATTGACACAGCGAGGGAAAATCAGCAATTATTTTGGGCACGTCCAAATTTTTTTCTCCACTACTCATTAATGCTAACAAGATATAAAAAAACGTAGACACTTTGAACAGTTGACATTATATAGGTAATCGACAAGTAACAAACTAAGCTGGCAAGCAATAGTGATAGAAAATTTAAAAATTACTTTTTGGACTTTATTATTAATTTGTATACTTTTGTGTGTCAATAGCTTAAATTATCTTAATAAAGAAATACATCTTCTGTTTCTTATGTCATTTAATTTTTCAACACGATCTTCTTTAGTGTCAATGTTATTTATTTGCAGATGAGCATTTGCAAATCTATGAAATGTATGAAAACTGAGGGATCGAAAGGATTTTTTCCCTGCCAATCTACAATTGGTAGTTTTTACTTGAAATACGCTGTGTAAATCACGGTATCTCATCACTAAAGCCAATACTTGTTAAAAAATGCAACTTTTTTCTAATTTTTCTCCTCAACATTGAAAGAAGTACTGAAAACAGTGCTATGTTATTATTACTGTGTTTGGTTCGAGTGTCCTGTATTAACTCATCCTCTCAGGTTCGAGGCCAGTTTTGAGCATTGGCTTAAGATTTCATTTTTCATCTTTTGATAATTATTGACAAAGCTTCAAGTTTTCAAGATCGTCAAGTGTACAAAGTATGAATGTTTAGATACTTGGGATGGTCCCTTACTTATAGGAATTGCAGTGAGAATTTGTATCTACAGGAGTACTCTGGAAAATTTGTTTTCAGTGGAAGCTGTCATCGTTAAGCATATAAAATCGTGTATAACATTTCTTTCAAAAATAATTGCAACATTGTTTTCATTCCCTGTTGTATTTATATCTTTCTCTACATTTTGTTGTTTACAGACCATACTTACATGCATAGACAGATTATTTTTAGTTCATATAAAGCTTTGGCTATGACTTCAATTTTATCTTTTGCAATAATTTATTTTGTATGACAGAAAAACTCTTTGGCTACTTTTGCCCTTAAAGTAGGCCTGATGTTAAAAGGTGATCAAATTATTTTTGAATAAGTGCAATTATTTTTTGGCAGTGAAAAGGTATTGTAATTCTTTGGTGTCAGTGCAGCATCTCTAACACTTGTCAGAGATGTATGTTGCATTTCGTTTTTCTAAAGTTCCTGTAGTTATTTCACTACACATTTCACAACACAAAAAGTATAAGAAAATAATTAAATGACTGCTCTAAATTCCCCTTTAACTTTTCAAAACAAAACCTGACTCGTACAGTTTATGTAATACAAAATCAAACCTGAGGTACAGTAAATGTGTTATTCCAAAATTACCTCTGAAGTTGTTTCCATTTCAAGTAGGCTTGACAGTACAATTAACTGTTCTGATTATTGATTTTTAATACAAGTTTATAAATCAAATAGTTTAAATTATTTGCAGCTTCTACCGGACTATAAGGATCAAGTTCAAAGCATCTATTTTGATTGTTTGGATATCCAAACTAACAATATGTATCTTTTGTCTATAATATTAATTGTCTGTGGTTGTTTTTCAACTTTGGTTTCCTCTGTACACTTACCATCTACGATACCACTTGATATTTTTCAAAGCCTAATATGAAATGCTTAACGCGAAGGTCCTAAAAGCGAGACTTTTAGTTTATTGGCACAAGCAATAACGCCATTTTACCACAATTTTTAAATAACAGCTTTAACTTTGCTTTTTATATTTTCAGCAAGATGCTCTACTTTCCATGAATATGGTGTGGTCCATTGGAAAATTTAATACATAATAAATAACAGAGAATAACAAATGTAAATCTTTGTATCTACCCACCCCCTCGCCCTCTCTTCCTCTCCGATCAGAAGCAACCAAAATTAAAGAGTAAACGAGACATCATACATAATATTTTTGTAATTTATTACTTTGACTGAAAAAAACCCTTCTTGAACAATGTTCAACAGTAAGAGGAAAAAGATTCACGATGTGCTCGTTGTTGAAACTTGGTTACAGATCAAGTTTCGTGCTCAGTCTCCATTGTGAGAAAAGATAGCACAGTTTTGCTATGCAAACATAAGAACAACAAAGTGATGTATGAATCTTTGAGGAGTTATGACGGGTAAAAAATGTTTGTTTAGCTGTTATCTAATTTTCTTTTGAAGCAAAGAGGCATTTAATTTCAGTTCAATATTTCGTTCCTTATATACCTAAAACATCACAGCCTGATGCCCAGATAGTTGTTGCTTCTTTACAGTCTGTTCGTTATTTTACCTTAATTTACATAATTTATTTTTCTTTACATAATTTACTTTTCTTTACATAATTTATTTTTCTTTATATAATTTATTTTTCTTTACATAATTTATTTTTCTTTACATAATTTATTTATCTTTGAGGAGTTATGGCGGGTAAAAAATGTTTGTTTAGCTGTTATCTAATTTTCTTTTGAAGCAAAGAGGCATTTAATTTCAATTCAATATTTCGTTCCTTATATACCTAAAAAATCACAGCCTGATGTCCAGATAGTCGTTGCTTCTTTACAACCTGTTCGTTATTTTACCTTAATTTACATAATTTATTTGTTTTCCTTTTTTCTCCCCAGGTTAAACACAAACATAAAGTATCCAGAGTTCCTGTGGCAATGGATTGAACACTTGTTCTCCCTACAATAAATTAACAGTTGAAACTAGAGAAAACACATACTACTTTTTTATGTAGTTTTGCTTTGTTAGATTAACCTTAGATTACAACTTGGTACTTTTACCAAATTGATTTTACACCATTAACACTAAAATAGAATGTATGCATTGCAAAACATTAAATCAAAGGCTGTGAATGCGAAAAATAAACATCCACACAGAATTTTACGGTAAAATGAAGTGCCCTTCGTTATTTTTTGTAAACAACACATACTTCGAACACTATCATTTCATAACTCGAAGTGCTGACTTTCGTCTGTATTTTTAGAATCTATGTATGAGGATGTAACACAGGTTTTTTTAATTTTAACAAATTGCTTTGTAAAGAGCAGCCACTGAGCTACTGAGACGATTATTAAGTCACTGGTTAAGTGCTAAACTTAGTTTTAAATGATATGTGCATGTTTTGTTAGTTTTTCTATTTAACATTGCAATGCACAGTCTTTTAGCTCTAAGCATTTTTAATTTCGATTCAGGAGTCTTTTTTACGTTTTTTAAGAGAATAACCATGCAATTATAAATTATGTAAGTCTTAATGCACAATATGTCATCAGTATTTGCTTCGTCACTTTCAAAGAATAAGTTTTCGGTGTATAGCAATGAACTACAATATATGATTAGATATTATTCATTTATTAATTTATTTAACAATCTTTAAACATCTTCCGTCATAAACAGTAAATACAGAATATTACTCTTCTTTCTACGACATTTTTCTTCTTCTTTAGGTACCATATCTTGAAAAGGCATAGGCGACCATGGCTGTCCATTCTATTCTATTCTATTCTATTCTTCGCCTTTCCTATGATTTTCACATTCACATACACGAGCCTACTTCTTTCTCTACTTTACGATCCATTTACTTTCCCAGTAATAGCTAAATATTCGGGCCCTACTTTCCTAACAATATGTCCAACTAACTCAAACTGCCTTCGACTTATAGTTTTGA
>RDPX01000025.1:360076-400833 GCA_003991215.1 Morbakka virulenta
TGTATGTATGTATATGTGAATGTATGAATAAATGTTTGTATGTATGCATGTGTGTATGTATGTATGTATGTATATATGTATGTGTTTGGTATAATTTTATGGTTTCTTAGTGAACTGGACACCCAGGCTATTTTCAGTGAGCTTATGCAAGACCTTGAAATATTGTATTGGGGTTTCAGGCTGTAGTGACAGTTCAGTTCAGGAAAATATTAATTTTGGTGATCACCCTAGACCACAGTCAGATCAGTTTTATGTTGTGACCCCTTTCATCTTACCTGGCATATCCCACAGAACACACATACACACACACACACTCCCAAGCTAATGCCTTAATCAACAGATTTCAGTTCAGACAATGTCATCAGTTATTGGATGAAATGGGAAGAGTTGCATATGACATGATTATAGATTGTTGCTAACAACTGTGAGTTTGATAATCCCAAAGACTGACTGAAGCACCAGTTCATATATGCCTGTTACTCTGACACAATTCATGAAAGGGTTTTTAAGGAGGTAGGGGTTACTTGGGAACAAACTGTGAATATGACCAGAGCCTCTGATGCTACTGAAAGCTGATTAAACTGTTAAAAGTTTCTTCTAATTATAATTCAACTGATAACCATAGAGTTTTTAAAGTTATATCTTCTTCTACTCGTGTTATTAAGAAGAAAACTACCAGTAACTCTAACATGGGAGGTTTTACTTCCAAGTTGATCAAATGTTATTTCTGCTCAAAGGTAGACCATTGAAACAAAAATGTATGTCCAGATTATGACGAGAAATGTTGACTGTGTCATGAATAGAGTCACTACACTATATGGTGCCCTAGTAAACCAAAGTCATTTGGATCTAAACCAGCTACAAAGTTTATAAATACTGTAGATATCAGCACACACTCTGACACCGATTGTTTGTGTACATGGAGTAATGATACTACTAGTATGTTTTCTTTAGGTAGCACAATCCTTGATATGGAGGTGGAGTCTGGATCAGGCATTTTACTGATTCTGTTATAGTGATCTAGGGACAAATTTGCTACTAGCAAGTTATTGACTTTCCATTGGGTACTTAAAAGTGTCACAATAAGACATTCCAAATAGTCAGGTATTTTGAATGTAAAGCTGACTACAGAAACCAGGTTACTCACATTTTCCTTTGTATGTTGTGGATGGTTCATATCACACATTATTGGGTAAACATTGGCTATGAGTTTTTGAGTAGATTGGGAGAGATTGGACCTGGGTGGTATAAAAAATGTCTCATAAAATATATTATACAATAAAAATGCCTCAAAAAGTCTCATAAAATTTATTGAATCATTACATTCCTCTATGCCTTACTTACTTACTACTTACTGCGTTGAGCTAGCTCGGACCTCTATGCCTACAGCTAGTGTACCATATCATTTTGATAAAATTCAGAACCAACTGACAAACATAAGTGCTTAAAGTTCTAGGTAAATTCAAGTAAGTTAAATCTCACATGAAAAAAAAGGTTAATACTAAGCAAGTGCTCACTAATCATTAGATGACTCCACATGCATTCAGATCAAAAGTAAAACAAGAGGTATTTAGGCTAGTGCAGTTATGAGTACTCAGTAAATTTCATTCATCTGATTGGGGAACTGGTATAGTAGTAGTACATTTATGGGATAGTAGAATATTTTGTGGTAACAAGAAGCCATGGCTTAATGGTTAGTACAGTTACACAGTAGCCAAGAGGTTCTGGGTTTGATTCCCCAAGCAGGTGAGGAGAATTTGGAACTTTTACAAAAGAAAATGCCATTGGTTGGCATCAGGAGGCACATCTGGCCAAGAAATTCCTCACTGATGTTAAAAATTAAAAAAAATTGTGGTAACTACAAGACTACAGTTATCCCTCAGTTGAAGATGGTATCATCAGCTGGTATAAATGTCTAGCTGAGCTTGCAGGTAGCTGGTTTTTTTTTCACATTTGATTTAACCATTGCCTGTAGTCAATGATACGTAACTGATAGTTCTAAAAGGCACCCTTTCCCAGTTTAAGATATCCTTACGTTTTGGATACACATGGGTCTATGCAAACAGAATGGACTTGTCTTTGCTATAACCTCCTTACTATGGTGTTAGAGAGACTGAAGCAGAGTGTCATCTTACACAAAGGAAAATAGAGTATTTAGGTCATGGTATTAGTAGTAAGGGTATGGAGAAAAGTACTGACAATGTTGAGGCTACAGTAAAAACCCATACTCAGTGATGTATCAGGTTTGATGTCAGTTTTTGGTATGGGTAAGTGCTCTAAGGCAATTCTCTCAAACATGCCTATTACTTTGTACCCACTCAATGAACTGTTGAGGTAGGTAAATTGAAATGGAATAAAGTAGCTAATAAAGTTTTTATAAAAAGAAGAAATCTTTGTTTTATCAAACCATTTGATTCATTATGACCCCAGTATACCTATCTAAGTAATTTGTGATGCTTCACCAATAGGAATTGGTGCCCCATATTTTACCAGATGGAATTAAAAGAACTCTACAGGATGTTTCCAGATCACTTTCAAAAGCAGAAATAAGTTATGCTCAAATGAAAAGGCAAGCCCTTTCAGTGATATTTTGTTTGAGAAATTTCTACCCCTTCATATTTGGATGCACATTCACATTGGTCACAGATAATAGATCACTGCCTGTCATATTTGGCCCAGAAAAAACTCCATCATTACTGCATAGAAAATTTTATATTTGGTCATGTTTGTGTCTGCTTTTGGTTATGCATCACAATGTAAATTTAGCTGGTCTGTTAGGACTCCATATTTTTGGTAAGGACATGTGAATGACACAATAAGGATGATCTAGTATGTTGTATTGTTGAGACAGTATCCTTTGGAATAAAAGCTGCATATGTTAATAGCAGTTAGGTAGGATAGGGCTATAGTGAAAGATTGTATTGCCTCGGGTTATGAGGCACAGAAACCATGGTTGGTCCCAAGAAGTACATGGTTTCCATAGGCATAATGAGTTGCAGCAGGAACTAAATAATTTTGGGGGGAATTGAAATAATTATCCTTCCTCATTAAGACTTATCATTTTTACAGGAAATACACTTAGATCATTTGGGGGTGGTAAAAATGAAGGCATCTTTTATATATAGGCGTATATATATGGTATTGAAGACAGGAAGAAATGGTGGGAACTGATGCATTTCAGGCTACCCTTTGATAATGAAAATTACAGCAAATTAACAGCACTTATTAGGTGTTTTCATGTATCATTTAGTGTTAAGTTCATTTTTGAATTAAAATAAGCTGAAACCCCTTTAGCCATAAGAGACAATTAAATGTGTACTCTTGGGTAGCTAATAAACAGGGGGTCTTTGTAAACGGGGGGGTACGTAAAATTAAAAAAAATTAATAAATGGGGGTGGAGTGGAATTTCAAAAATACTGCAAATTACAACACAAGAAAAATCTCATAAACTCGGTAGAACAAACAAACTAAAGAGTGTCCCTAAATCTTTACAAGTTTTCAAACAAGTTTTCGAACACGTTTCTGACATCAGTTTCGTCTTTCTCTAATGACTGGTTAATGTTGATGTTGTCAGTTTCCCCAGTCTTAGCTGTACTTTTTTCTAATTGAATTCGTTTCTTAATGATACGCCGTGCGGTAATATATTGTTTCTTTATACTGATGACATGGGGAGTTAGTCTAGTAGAGGTTTCTTCCTTTTGCAACAATAAACCAAGATGATCTAGACATTCCACATCTTTCTTCAATTCATCCCTTTGACAAAGCGGAGCCAACTCAATTAGTGATTTCATTTGATTGGGATGCTGATCTGGAGTTTCATTGTTCTCAGTTTGATGCGCAATGCCCATGTCCATAGTTTGTTCTTCACCAGGACTTTCCTCATCGGAAAGCTCTTCGTTAGCTATGGCGAGTTTGATTTCCTCACCCTCACAATCAATGAGTTCATCCCCTTTATCGACTGGCGCTAGAGAATCTCCTTGATTCTTTCGACGCACGCCTAAGTTGGAGTAATTTGCTTCAGCAAGTCCTTCAACTGCTTTGGGCTTTCCGATTTCATTAGTTCGGTCCAAAACATCTTAACTTCTGCCCCAACCTTGTGCTTTATAACGTGCTGGGATATCAATATCAATACTCTCTGAACGTTTGTAATGGAACGATCGGCAGCAGTCTCGTTTTTGTGTCGAATAATTTGAAATTGGCCAACTTGTGAAAAAAATTTTTTTTTCTCAGAAAAAAATTCTTGAAAATTAATAAGCTCCGGGGCGTCGGGAAAAAAACTGAAAAATTAATAAGCGTCCCCCCGTTTATTAGCTACCTAAGAGTAACGCTGATTTCATGGTTTATTTTAGCGCAAGAAATGGAATCCGATTTTGAAAGTCAGTATTATAAGGACTACGAAGATCGTGAAAAATGGTGGAGAAGTACTATTAAGGTATGCATTCATAAAGATATTCGTATTCTTGATATTGTAAGTTTATAAATTGGGTATAAATGTGCTATTTGTAAATATATATAATTAGTTTACTGGTATTCATTTATATTTTCTAGAGATATATAGTTAAAAAGGATAAAATTAATCTTCTGAAATCATAACGAGTTAAAGGAAGTACTAATTGATTAAAATTATTAAGAAATTGTAGTGTATTTATTTGATTATGCACACTGTGAACCTATTAGTAAAACAAGTTTGAGGAATGTGCCCGTTTTTAGAATCCCCGCTTATTTTTAAGGCTAGGGAAGGTGAATTTGAAGAAAATGTTATTCAATCATCACAGAGTAGGCCTTTATTCTTGGCATGCTGTTTCTTCAAGAATTAATATCAGTTATGTCATCCACTTTGTTGTATTGGCCAACGATAATTTCAATTAGGGAAGCAGTTCTTTGTAATTTTTAGTGAAGTTAGCATGGATCGATGAAACTTTGGTTGGATCGATGATACTTTGGTTGGATCTATGATACTTTGTTCACCAGCTCTTGGGCTATCCTATCCTATGCATTTGAAATATATTTATCCTATCCTACATGTTTGAAACACACAATTCTGCCGGCTTTTGGCCCACCAGCTTTGGTAATATCGCAATATTTTGAGGGACTCTTTTACATTTTGCGGTGCAGTTCTGATCTCTTTTCCAGCAGTTATGCAATCGTTTCCTCCTGAATGTTCGTCTCATATTTACTACTTTTGTAAATGTATGGACGTCATTAAGCAAGCGGCCGCGTGTTGTGATTATCCGTTATTTTGCTTGTGAACGGTGTTATCGGGCGGATGTACCTGACGCTACGTGACTATGATGCCCAACAGAACAAGAAAAACTCATAAAAAAGAAACGTCTTCTCACGAACCGAACACGCTTCTAATAAAAAACCTCTTTTTCAACTTAAATACAAATACACAACATTATACATATCACACGAGAATGATATTACTGCAACAAATGACGTGCTTTTTTCAACATGTGGAGCCTAATTATAGCCCATGCCCCCACCAGTAATATCATCGATTTTAATATGGATGTATTTTAAGGATTGTATAACCTCTCACTTACATGAGCTTTAAAAGCACACCAAATTGCCATTCTTTGTAAAGTAGTTTTTGGGGGGAACAATAATTTGCAATATTTACTTATAAATTCGTCTTTCATTTGATCTTTAATTGGAAACCAAAAACGATACTTCCTATTGTTCATTTATTTTTTATTGTCCTTGTGAATACAATAAACCTCCTCAGCTTTTACTCGTTTACGTGATTAAAACACTTAATTCTAACATTTATTTTATTTTTCCATGATTACAATTTTCATTATTTTTGTGAATTTTTAATCTACCGTCGTCATATCATATAGCAATTTCATCCAAAACTATCGGATTTTGGTTTTTATAGTTGTATCCTTTCTTAACCTCCAAACGTGAAGAACGAAATTGACTTTTTTATTTTGGTATTTTGGATGAGATTTATTTCTACTATGCACATATCTTTAAGTCTGAATAGACAACACAGCCTTCCTGAATAAATACAATCTTTCTAATGTTTCCTACTTGGAAAATTTCCATATAACTGATATGAACTCATATCAAAGTGTGGAATCTATCTATCTATCTATCTATCTATCTATCTATCTATCTATCTATCTATCTATCTATCTATCTATCTATCTATCTATCTATCCATATCTATCTATCTATCGATCGATCCATCTATCTATCTATCTATCTATCTATCTATCTATCTATCTATCTATCTATCTATCTATCTATCTATCTATCTATCTTGTGTTAAACTGGAACAAAAAATTCATGTGTATCAACAATATCATTTCGTCAAATTACAACAAAATGAACCAGTAATGATTCTGCGACCAGAGTTAAAAGCTTTCTCAAGAGAAGGGGAATAAAGATTACTTTTTGCATTTGAGCATTTCTCCCCATTTCAGAAGAAACCGTTTTGAAAGACTCTCAAAGATTAAAGAAGTTAGGAATTTCTTGGGTTTAATGCTTACTAATAATTTATCATTTTTCATCTTCGAAATAAAAAAAGGAAAATAACTCCAACCAGGTTTTTTTTCTTTAGTCTTCAATACCGAAATATCCACTTCGACCAGGACCTATTTGAAAACACTTGCCATTGCATCAGGGCAACTAAATACCAAGGTTTTTCTATGATTATATTAATCAACTATTATTTAAGATCTGTGAATGGCCAAGGCTGCTTTCCTTCCCAATACTCTAAGAGATACGGTGGAAAGTAGTGTGGAAAATACCTTTAAGTACAGGAATGATCATCAAATCTATATTTTTGTTCAATCAAACAATGGGGCGCAATTTTTGCATTTCATCAAGTTGATAAGATACTTTGCCTAAAAATGCTTCTTTTCGGTCAACGAGGGCATCGACCATGGCATTATTGCTTCAATGAAGTATTAATGACTATATTTCTTACCAATGAGTGAAAAATATAAATGAGCACGCAAAAGTAGTGCGTCTTCTACAACATAAACCTTCAAAATTTTTGTTGCCTATCATATTTCAATTTCACTAATCTTTGTCCAACAGATTGCTCTGTCTCGAAATAGCAGTTATATCTTGTAGTTTCTTACCATGGTGAGGTCAGTTTCGGTAAAATTCAAGCCATACGCCTTGCAAAGAGCATAAGTCTAAGATTGATTATCCCCACCTTTGTTAGATATGAACAAATGTACTTTTTTCAAACACCTAATTAAATCTATTCTAATTGTATCAATTAATTATAGGTATGTTTATAAGAGCGTAACAAAGCCATTGGCTCTGAGGTATTGTTCTTTTCTTAGCACTTGTCATATCAAGGAAACTTAGTCAATATCTTTGTCTTTTGTTCTGAAGTATTTAATACTTTTGCTTATCCTTATTTTCATTTGTTTCTTTTATGACAAGAAATAGGTCAAGAGTTCTTAGTATAGTTGCCAGGTTTTGACTGAAGGAAAGGACGCAAGATGTCAAGAAAAATCAAGTCAAATACTGTGACTACAAATGCCTGGTCTCCAAAGTCAATGCCTGTAAAAGGATCCTGTCGAAGAAGGAATTCTCTACCAGAAAGAAGTGATCTAACAAAACTACGAGCAACAATATCTTTTTGGGATGCGCTAAAAAAAACTTTGCCTCCGGGATATATTACTACACAACATCAGGACATTAACGGATTTCATATGGAAATGGAGGACACAACTGTAAATGACTTTAACACTACGTGTAACATGTCGAATGAAGATTTTGAGTCAAAAAGGAGAATATTGTCATCTGTTAACGAAGAGAATTTACTTCACTTTGCAGTTACTGAAAATGATACGGATCTCCTTAGTAGTATTTTGGATGCAGGAAAAGTAGACTTGAACAATAAAAGACCTCCAGGAATAACACCTCTACACGAAGCATGTATTTTGGGCTTTCTAAAATGCGTCAAATTGCTTGTGTCTGGTGGTGCTGAATTGACTATTGAGGACTTTCAAGGACGTTCACCTACGAAGCTTGCAGTTATGTATGGACATTATGAAGTTGCAGAGTATTTGCTACAGAATGGGTCTACTATAAAAGATATTCGAGATGGTTTCCAAGTGGAAAAATGTCGACCCAAAAAGAAAAACACGAAATCAACAATGTTTGGAAATACATTGAAAGTGCCTGATGTTATATGGTAGTTCCCTGCCTATAACAATCCTGCAGTATCGTATTCCACTATTGGACAAAATATACGTTGTAATGGAAATTTATTACGGAAGTTTTTAGGGATAACTTCTTTTTCATAATTTAAGTACTACATTATTTATAGAAATCGTCAGTCACAAACTGAAATAATGTTGGCAAATAAGTAAAATCGTGTGAGTAAAGATTCATTTTGTCAGTTTCTACATACAAACAATAAGCTGTTGTAAATTTTAGAAAAGATCAGATATATTAAGCCAAAATATGAGATTTAAATGAAGACAAAATCTTGTAAAGCCATTAACGAAGTATAAGGAGCCGTCTATAGTAAATTTTATTGAATATCATCTGGTGAAAAAAGCCATGCTATGTTTGTCCTCAATTTCAAAAACAAGCGAAAACCGTTTAAATAAAGAAGATTTTTATCAATGAATGTTCAATGCAGGGATTAATTAGCTTCAAACAATAACACTGTTGGGATTATAAACCTCATACATATATTCTCTTAAATGCATTAATCAAACAGAGTATAGAATATAGAGCTTTAAGTCTTTTAATTAAGAAATTGTTCCAACAATAGAAATTCAGGTATAATTTACAGTTTAACAAAGAAATGAATTGCAGCATGTACACTCAGATACCTCAAGCAAATAGTAGCATTTAAGGTATTCATTCAATAGGAATATCTTTTACTGGAAGCTGCTAAGAATACTCACGATTTCTCCACCAGTTTATATACTAAAGTGCCATAGACAGCTGTTGATGATACCAAACAAGAACAATAATAAAGCAGGGAAAAGTAAACGTNCATCCATCCATCCATCTATCTATCTATCTATCTATCTATCTATCTATCTATCTATCTATCTATCTATCTATCTATCTATTTATCTATATTCTGCTTTTAAGTGACTGAGTGCGTGTGTTTCTGTATCTTTGCGTATGTGTTGGATATCAGTTATATGGAAAGGCGTTTTTGTAAGTTGTGGCATTGATAGTAATTGGTAAGATCACATTTAATCTTCGTTATTTAAATTTTAGTGTATTATTACAGGTATTGCTCCCTTTAATTGCTCAGTCCAAGTCATTTCTCTTAGCAATGTCTTTACCTAAACCTGCTAATTTTTGAAATAGTTCAAGGAAAAGAAGTATTGACCTTCATATTGCGTTTTTCCAGTGCCTTATACAGTTGAAAGGCATTGTAGCATTGATTTGTTGGCACATGGTGTCTTAAGCATTCTTCTGAATGAGCAAATATTTAGTGATAAAATTAATCTTAATACAACACTTATGCTGCTAGCCTGATATCTATGTTTACCTGTATGTATTTGGAAATTCACAACTTTAATAATAAACAATGATATGAAATGCATGTAAAGTTTAGTTGTTTACTTGTTTATGTGTTTATAGTTATTCAAACGTTTGATGTTGATACTCATCACCCTCACAATAATTTTTGCCAATACCTTGCTTTAAGTTCTTCAAAAGTTACAGTCTGGTCTTGAAGTAATTTGTACTCTGATAACTGCTTAAGCACAATGAATGATTTCCTATGTTCTTATGTATATAATGTACTGTGAAAAAAAGGATTAATTTTGAAATGGCTCTTTTTCTATTAGAACACACCTATCCCTGGAACATATAACTGTAATGACTTCATTCATGAATTGAATGCAGTGCCCATCTCAAAAACATACGGGTTTAAAAGCAGTGGAAGGACAAAAAATGCAGACCCTTCAAAGACAGGAGAGTATCTGTTGCCAGGACTTTATAAACATAAAGATTTTGTTAGTGAGAATGTTTCAAAGCCTGCTACGTATAACTTTAAGTCCACCGACAGAAGTAAATCAGCTGGTGGAATGTGTGGAACAGTTTCCAAGGTTTGTATTCTTCATACTTCATAGTTTCTTTTCCTTATAATTGAAATAAATTTTTAGCATGTATTTATAAATATCTTCAGAAAGTAATAAATAAATAATTATTTTGTGTTGTTTCACTAAGAATGCTGTATCTACACTTTATTGTAAATCTGTTTCTGTGCTTCGAACGTTGGATGATTCAAACTATATGAATGAAACCTGTTGGTGTGAGAGCCAGTCTCATTATCACTGTTAGCACATCTAATTTCTTCAATGGCATTCAAATATCGAGTTTATTGTAGTCGATAGTCACAGGTTTCATGGACCAAAAAACCCTCCGTTTTATAGTTTAACACCTACCCAAAAGCTGATAGCATAATAAGTTTTAGTAGCCATAAACTGAAAAGCATGTTTAAAGCATTTTCCCACGGAGGTATCCTCAAAATTGAGTAACGTATTCAATTTTTTTTGTCTTTAAAATTTTTCTGAATTTCTGTTGAGAGGTCGTTGTGGTCATTCTTATAATATGAGAATGACCACAACGAAATTGTCAAGAAACCATTCAGAAAACTTTTTTATATTATATATTAAGTTGTTCTGTATGGTTTCTTGACAATTTTTAAAGTCATTTTAAAAGGTCTTGCTTTGCTGTCTATTGAGAATACTATTTTTTAGGCTGGATGCGGTGTTTAAAAAGTTTTTATGCCAGCAGTCATAAAATTAAAGCTATTTTTTTTGTCAAAAGCTTTTTTGCTGGCACACAACTGGATCAAGACGCTCGAATAAGAAAACTTGACCTAAGCGTATTAACAAAAATGATTTTTTTAACTGTCACATTTTTTCAACAGAAGAGGATGCGAGGTTTGTTTCAGGTTACCCTCAATTTCTCACAAATTTGTTTTAGCAATGCCCATATTTCGTCTCACTGATTTGATACAGAGAAGATCAATAATGTTTTTCTTTGGTGTGTAATGTGATATTTTCTCTTTGTTTATCTTGTTTACTTTACAAACACTTTTTCTATTGTTTTAGGATGCACTTCGAAGTAAAGTTAGTCCAACTACTTACGATAGAGGCTTTGTTCCAGTCGAAAAACTTCGCGTCAGGTAGTACTTTGTAAAATTAATGTAAAAAAATATGAAACTTTAGATAATGCACTGCTCACTGCGCACGCGTAGTTTGAGCACTCTGGCAGGATCCCACAATAACTCTTTGAGCTGTGTTTGCTCCGGCAACATGGCCAGAGAGTTATTTCTCAGAAGCTCTGTGCTGCACTGACGAGCCCACAAAGGGCGAAACAGTACTGTCTGCAGATTGAGGATAAAAAAGGCTAANTTCTATTGTTTTAGGATGCACTTCGAAGTAAAGTTAGTCCAACTACTTACGATAGAGGCTTTGTTCCAGTCGAAAAACTTCGCGTCAGGTAGTACTTTGTAAAATTAATGTAAAAAAATATGAAACTTTAGATAATGCACTGCTCACTGCGCACGCGTAGTTTGAGCACTCTGGCAGGATCCCACAATAACTCTTTGAGCTGTGTTTGCTCCGGCAACATGGCCAGAGAGTTATTTCTCAGAAGCTCTGTGCTGCACTGACGAGCCCACAAAGGGCGAAACAGTACTGTCTGCAGATTGAGGATAAAAAAGGCTAAAAAGCTGCACCTGCGAAAATATAGTAATCTCATACTCTGCCTAATACATTGTAGCTGCTTCATGCTACAATATAAAGAGAAGTTTACTCAGAATATTTACACATTTGTATTGTTTGGTAGTCGTTATAGTGGTTAGAGCTGACCAAAAAATCCATTGTAATTTTCAACATACTGAATCCGTATTACTTTCAGTAAAATTCTACATGAAAAGGGAAATTTGTTTTTATTAAACTACTTTGTCATGATGCTCTCGCCCAATAATTACAGGCCAAGATAAAATGGCTTTTGGAAAAACAGTTCTTTCAAATGGAAACTCAAGTGAGATTAAAAACACAGCTGTTTAGCCGCTAAGGAATAAGTGTTATGACTTTACTATATTTATCTTAGTTTGTTAGGAAATTAATGGTATATTTCTATAGAAATTACTCTGGTGGGATGGGGCTTTAAGTTTATGTTTTCAACGTACAAGTAATATATTAAACTTAGCTGGTATGTGAAAGAGACCAAGGTTTTACAAACATATTTGGAAAAGAAAATGAATAAAGACGGATTTTTATTTCAGACAAAAAATTTGAGAAAGTCGCCCTTTTTTCTGTGAGGATTGTAAGTTTGGCTTTTTCTTGTGAAGAAACAAGGACTCATTAAAACTTATGAAGACAGATTGTTGATAGAAACATTAGAAGTTGGATCAAGTTTCTGTCGTAGATACTTTACCTGTAATTTTTAAAGACAACTCATAATAGGTGGAAAAGCGTACCAATGCATGTTGAAACCTTAGGCGTCGTAATTTTCATTACACATTTAAAGTTGGATGTCTTGTAAAACTTATGCTACTTCTGCCTCGTTATGAATTATCCTTGTATATTTATTTCACCAGCCACTCTGTGTTTAGATCACAAAGTCAGAGATTTCCTACTATACATTTTCGACCGGTAAGTGAAACCTTTATTTCTATTAATGATTCCTTGAAAAGATGTAAACAGTCGTATTTGTTGACATTAAAAATCGAAAAAACAAGTCCATCTCATTTTTCAACAAGTTAGAGATAAATAATTTTTCGCATCTGATTTTCTGCTATCAGAAATTTTTCCAGATGGCATGGTATAGACTGTAGGTTTTTACGTGGCAATTTTCATTTTGGGAATATTTTTTTAAATTGATTTTAATGGAAACAATACTACAGAGGCAGTTTCATTTTCTAGTTCACATATTACGAAAAAAAGAGATTGGAAACTAACACTAATAGGGCGCATTTGAGGAAGAAGAGTTCATCAATGGAAATGACAGCCATCTCTGAGAACCATAGGGCGAGTGTAAAAACTGTCAAAACTGAAAAGGAACATTTGAGGAATAAAAATCTAATGTTGTCATCAAGAAAGAAGAAAATGTTGGGAGCAGCTTAGATTTTTTTTTGGTTATCTTTTGTTGTAGTTTAGATTGTAGAGGCTGTTCTTTTATTAAAATTTGACCGACACAAGAAGATAAAAATATGAAATGACTGAAGTTGCATTTGGTCATCATAACTGACTGAATTTGTTGGTATTCTACTTGTCAAGCAAATGTCTACAATTCACATAATTATGTTATGATATTTCAAAATTTTCAATACTTGCAAAGGTTGTTATGTTACAAGTTTACCCTCAAGAACTGCAGAATCGTAAGGTTTTCTTTACGCTGCTTGTTTTTCACTTTCTTACGATCTGGGCTGCCTCAAATTTACTGCGGGTAGCTTTATTATACATACGTTGCTCTTCACGTTTCTCTTTTTCTTTTGTAAGTTAATTCCTCCATAATAGTATTTTTGACAATGATTATAAATATTTTGTCGTCTGGGTGTTCAGTGGTAACTATTTGTCATCTCGCTGTATAATAGTCGCAAATAAAAATGCTTCTTTTTTATCCGTATAAAATACAGATACGAATTAAAGTTAACTAATGCATCGGATACTGATAAAAAATACCACCTCATACACAGTGCACTAATCACTATGTTATAAATTTTGGCGTGAAGCGTATCACGCAACTGCAGCTTAAGTTGACAACATCTATTTCTGTTTCAGGTTTTACGAATTCCTCAACACTCTGGTGTTCACAATAACTTTACTTTTACTTCAGTATCCCCTGTTATGCAACGGATAAACAGAACTTAGGTCTTCTTGCCGGTGTCAGTGGTTGTCCTGTATTATAAGTGACAGTTATTCCCAAAGCTATCAAAGGTGAAGGAAAACGGAAATGTATAATGAAAAGAACCATGAGAGAATTGCTCTAACAGCAGGGCTACAAATACCCACCACTGACCATTTTGATCAGAAAAATTGGATGGGAATAATGAGCTTAACAGTTATAGCACAATTTTGCTTTTCTCATCTAGCCAAGAAAAATATGGTTTAATTTAAAAAATCAGTTGAGTTAAGATCGGCTTAATAACGTCTGTGAGGTTTGATACTTACCTTAGAAGTTACGGTGAAAGATATTGGCTGATCTGAAAGAGCAAGGGATTGCTTGTTTGTTTTCTTCCATCCAGACGTATTATTCTATCAGTTTCTTCCCGGTATCATAAGTTGCAGTGAAAGAAGCAAGAAAGAAGCAAGAAACTAGTGTATTAAATTTTTTTCAATGGAACAAGTGAAATTAAGTTGAGGTCAAGCCTCAATTACTCACAGGAATTTGTTGAAAATAATGTAGTTCTTATTGATTGTTGTATTCCACAACTGTGGTTATTTTCCTTTTGCCATTTATTGCATCATTTACTACTGTTTTTGCTACTTTTGACCCTTACCTTAGCCACATTTTAGATTATAGTCGGCAGTAAAGATAAAGTATTACAAGAACTGTCGCACCGTATATATGTATGTATGTATTTATTCGCCACTAACAAAAAAAAATACAAATGTTCAAAGGTAAATGTTAAAAACCTAATACATGATATTATCCAAAATAGTTAAAAAATAAGAGTAAACAGAAACAAAAAAGAACGAAACAAACAGGCGGACGATAATCTAGAGAAACGGTGGCAGGGGTAGCATAATACAGATCATGAAGACCTTATTTNACAAGAACTGTCGGACAGTATATAGGAATGTATGTATATATGCACCAAAAACAAAAAAAAATACAAATATTCAAAGGTAAATGTTAAAAACCTAATACATGATATTATCCAAAATAGATAAAAAATAAGAGGAAACAGAAACAAAAAAGAACGAAACAAACAGGCGGGACGATAATCTAGAGAAACGGTGGCAGGGGTAGCATAATACAGATCATGAAGACCTTATTTTCATTATGGCCCGTACATTTTTCGATCCGGGTTAGAAGAAGTGACATCTATAAATACGACGACCGAGAGATACTAGTTGAGATGGTTCTTATTGTATTTTGTCATTTTGTTCATTCTATTGTAATTCGATATCCCCCAAAGTTTCTTCATACTTAACACCTTAGAGCACTTGATAAATCTTATTTGTCAACTTTAATTTTTAATTTCAGAAAAAAGGGCCGGCACCAGGACAGTATGAAGTTAGAAAGGAATCTGAAGAAAAAAGAGCCTGGTCTGCCCCATTTAACTCTACTTCTCCACGTTTCTTGAAGGTGCACAAACTGGTAATATCGATAAGCACTATTGCATTAGAATATCTTCTTGTATTTTGATTGTATATTTTTTAGGGTCATCCTAGACAAGCTCTGAGGCTACTTCAGGGTGAAGGTGTTCATGATGGCAGTTTCTTTGTAATATTTTTAGCATTTGAGTTACTAGTTTTATAATATTTTGAATCCCGTCTTTGGAAACATACACGAACCCAATACTCTACAACGTTTAGTCGAGATATAAGTCAGTTAAGCATCGTAGTGGGACTTGAATCTGGAGCCCTTGACACAGAAGGATTTGGATCTATTATTGTTTACTTATGAATGCATAAAATTGAGTGAAAGGTGAGAAAGTTTAAAGTTTTGCTTTGTCATCTTTCAAACGTTAAAAGGATTGAAAAGGAGGAAAAAATCTAAGGATATTTTTAAACAGTTGCGAGTTGAGATTCGATGTAAAGAAAAAAAACCGTCGACAATATTGATGTCATGATTGTATTACTACAAGCTGAACCTGATGAATGGAATTCAAATGATTTTTTATTTGAGTTTCTATTTAGTTTACTAGTCGAAGGATATTAGTCTGTGGTACCGATCCTCTTAGAGTGTTCTGGTCTTCTGATTTCCTCGTTGACTTTTTTTTGCAGCAACATCACTTTCAAATCACCCGATTCTTCCAAATTTTCACACTCTTTTACCACCTTATTTTCCTTTAATTATTACAGTATGTAACTTCTGCTTTTGAGACCTAGCCCCCCTTAATTCTAACTGCTGATACCATAAGGTATCTCATTTCGACTGCTATCGTCAGAAACTTGGCATTGATATTTATGTCTGGGCTGCTACCTTTTATACATTCTTCAGAATCAATTCCCCGTTGCCTGTATTCTCTTTCTATTTTCTTTTCGTAATATCCATGTTTCTTATCTAGATAAAAAGCACTACAAATCAATGCTTTAATACTTCATTTTATCAGTAGGTAATATAAAACTTTTTCAAAATCAAGTTAAGAAACAATAAGGATTTTTGCCTGATTAGCGATACATAGACCAAGGTCGTAACCGCATAACAGTTTTGTAATAGAGTACTTAACGCCCTGTAGGGGTTATAAATTTGCTAATTAAGTTTTGGGTCTAGTTCTTTGTTTCCACAACAGACCAATTTGCTATCAGAGCTGTTACATTTCTACCCATATTTTTATAAATCCAAAAATCACATGGGCACCAGGAAAAAAAGCAGTCTGCCGCATACCAACTGGAGACGGGTAGGAAAGATGATATAAACTGGGCTACCTTCATACAGATCATGTCATAAAACTAACCATCAGTATAGGCTTTTGCATCCACTTGAATTCCACCATCTGCAATGGATTTGAAAATGAATATAGTCCCCGGCACCGTCATCATTAAGGTCAGTGCCGAAAGAGTGGTATATAATGATCTATTTGCGGGGTGTTGCATTAGTACCCTTACCAAATTACACCTTTCTCTGGTCAAGAAAACGGATTTCTTTTAAGAATACGAATAAACACACGACCATCTCTCTGTAATATGTTTAGATGTGAATTTTTATACAGAACCATTAAAAAAAGACCCCATATACTTAGGTGAAACAATTAATTTACGTACTTTTGATTACTTGCTGGTGTCGTGTGGTAAGGTGTGGCAAGACATTGCCTTTTTTGTGATCAATCGGGGAGAAGCACAATTTTTCATCAAATAGGAATCAGAGTGTAGTTTCGGTACCTACTAATATGAAATTGAAGTGTATATATTATCAACAAGATGGCAGAAGCAGGGTTTTATGTTGCCAAAACACAACAGTTTTATATTTAATGGAACATTTGTGCTGTAACTCCCTCAGAAATGGCACTTTTGTTGACTCCCTTGGGTTTTTTTTCTTTTCTTTTTGATCATGTTTACTTGCTTCTGACATTGCAGTACCCTAGAAAATAGCTGAAAACTCTAGAGGCTCCGAGTTCTTGGGACTGTCGATCTAGCTTTTACAAATGGACCCCGTTCTACGCCAGTCATCTGATAATTTTCTCTATATAACCTTATCTCAAAGACCTCTGTCATCTGTGAAATGACATTTTAAACCAACCTAATGCCCTTAAAGTTGACCTGTAGGAATTGAAGGGAATAGATCGTTAAAAGTTTTTAAGCGGTGTACTAGTTGCTTTACCAATGTCATCAGTCTAACCATGTACTTAACATAACATAACATAACATTAGGAAGGACACAAAAAGCGCATCTCTCTTTTATTTTTTGGGGATTTGTTTTTTCAATGTTTTCGTCATTTCAAATTTTGTTTTACTTTGTTTCGTTGTTTTGTTACCGCTATAAGCATACTGCAGTCTGTATCAATTTTGAACTACATTTTCCATTTTGTGCCACTCGTTTTGCTAATAGATATGTTTATTTTGTATCGTTTTGTTAGAATACACCAGGACCTGGTGCTTACACAAAAATGTATCAACTTCCAATGCCTCCGCACATCAAATATATTGGACGTTATCATGGACTTTTCTTCCCACCTGGAGTATCATAGCATTGTTGACTAGAAGAGAGAATACGATTTTCAGCTAGCATTTGCAAACCAGAAAAAGTACCATTGGCTGACAGAGGATCACCTCGCGTTTAGCGGACACACACATCTCCATTCTAATATTGATAGCACAGTGGAAGGATCAAAATACAACATCTGTAAATGACACGTTGTGTCCAGTCACAAGACTGGACACAATGTGTCATTTAACTTACGATTCCAGAGGAATAGCAATTGATTTTTGGATAACTTGATTTTGTGCCAGGTATTATTGTGACCATTGTATTGTTTGGTATGTTTGATCGTTGACTTTTCACAACGAATTACGCACTTTTTAGTATTAAAGCAATTGAAGTGTTAAGTGTCATGATTAGTTTAATGTGTATTTCCATATATATTTTATGACAAGAAAGTGAAAGTATTCGTCATAGGCGAGGAACAAGGTAATTTAGTTGCATGAGCTTTTGTTTTGCATGAAACTTATTGATGAATATAATTTTTTTGATATTTTTACACTTTCGTCACTGTTCAGTAAAGTTTTGATATTTACTAGGTATTCTAATAGTAATATATGGTATCTTAATTTTTTACGTGCTGTTAACTAGATTTATATTTCAGTGCATTTTGTACATAACCTTTTCAAAAATCACAGTTGTAACGGATAAACAAACTAGACGTAGCTCTTTTCCCCTCTCGGCATTTTAACCTGCGTTATTATGTGGAACATTTTTGACTACCTGGCTGTATGAAAGTAAACAAACTTACCCAGTTTTTTTAACAACACTTGTTGCACCTCATAAGGCAAACTGAAAAAGAAAAAACACTTTGCTCGGAACAGGCAGCAATTACCATAGCTGAATAGGGATTTGCAACTACATTTCATGTAGCAATAGTCAACTCGTTGACATAATCGTAGCTTTAATGAAATTATAGATGATGTTAAGAGCTGCTCGAAGGACTGTCATCCCATTCAAAGGCGTTATGCTATTTATTTATGAAAAGAAATACAGTTAACGGGTTCAAGGTAGAAGTTTGTCCAAAATCCATCTGTTCAGTTTTGGGACTACTCTGATGGAGTTGTCTGCTTAAATTAGACGGATAGGTAGCGTAGCATTACTTTCCGGTGTTCCTTAACAATCAGAGCTTTTTACGTAAATAAATAAAAATGGGGGTCAAACTTGGACCTTGTTTGACACACATTCACCCAGATATCTGATCTTTCGATCCCATCGAAATGCCATGGAAGTTGATGCCTGGCACTTCTGACGGTATGCCAGTCTCCTGTCTATGAAAACTATCCAAGTAAAAGTGGGACGTCTATGCTCATAAAAAGTTTGCTTTTTTAACTATAGAGAGGGAAAACAATTCATCCATAGGTTTTGTTAGATATTGGTTCCTTAAAATATAAAATTTTACAAAATATGCTTCACAATGGTCATGGGTGTACATTTACGTGCACCTGATTATTTCTCCGTTGGGCAATTCCTGCCACGAAAAGCTTTTGACATTTAATTTTGACAATTTTATGTCACTTCCCTTTGCTGGTGTAAAGAAATAAATGTGTTAAGTCGATTCCTAAGTCAACCAATTCGGTTTGTCTTAGTAATATACTTCGATGCCTGCTCTATTCCACATTCTCTCATTATATCCCCCTATCTAACCCCCTTTTCTCCAGACTCGGAGTGGTATAAATGGTTTCCTCCCAGGCTAACACCATCTAAAAAAGCAATGCGTTTATTTGCAAAATGGGAATAAGTGAAAACCATAAATAGACTTTAGATATGTTTTTAAGGTTGCGTGGTATGAGATCAGGTGGTGTGTTGTTTTTTTATCAAAACCTTTTTCACGAAAATGCAGTGTAAGAAATGTTCTTACAGAAACAAGGGCGTAAATGGGAGTGTTTTCGAGGCAATATAATATGACTTTAAACAATGTCGGCTCAGAAAATGAATAGGCAAATTGAAAAATAAAACTCAGGCAACGATTATTATTACAAATGTAAGTCACCTTATATTTGAATGCAAGCCATTTTTACTTTCTGCAGTCAGGGGTTTTAAGACCAACTGAAAAAAGGAAAAGATAATTTTTGGAATACGAGTGATTAAAAAGCATTACTACAACTGGGTTGCTACACGAATCAAAATTTGTCGTGTTGAGTCTGATTCATACAATGAATGTTATTAAGATTGAGCTTTTAAGTATACTTTTTTTTCTTTATGCATTTGGATTTAGCGCCTCTTAAGAACTCAAAAGTTTGAGTTAATAATACCCAGGGCATGACAGAAAATTAGCTATACATTAACGCAGTTGTATGTTTCAGTGGTTAAGCTTTCTTTTTCTTCTTAATGCTTAAGCTCCTTCAAAATGAACTCTCGCTTGTAAGCTCTAGGTGTAGATTTGTTAACAGGTCCCATCCACCCCATAGAGAGTCTTGGCCACTCTCATCCCATCTGCAAACTTTTTCGCTGAGGTATATGTGATTTTTTTTTTAAGTTTAATTCTAGTATTCAGATTATATCATGCAAAATAAAATATATTTGGACACACCAGAAATACCGTCGTATCTTAAAACGTGTTTTTTTTATCTTTTTATCCTTCTCATTTGAAATTTGCAACGCGTTGTTGGTATTTCAATGAATAATAGTACCTTAAATAATTTTACTTGAAGAGTTCAAAAAGACTGATTTTGTTGCAGTTGAGTTTTGGCATTTGCCATCAAACCATTTTGTGAGATTTTTTGCGCAAATCATTGAATACTACGTGAGATTTGCAAAATTTCTACACTCTTCCAGAATTGCTCTGCCAGTTTTAGAAATACTGACAGTAAATTTCACATTTGAAAAAGAAGTCCCATGTAACGACTACAGTTTCATACTGATAGTTGTAAAGTTACATCTTTTAAGATTGCTTATTTCAAAGCTTAATGGTTTTTGCTGGCCATCTTTTCCCCAAATGTAGCTCTTTCGACTTACAAAAAGGAAAATATATTCCGGATGTCCTCTGTTGTAACACTGTATACGCATACGCTTGAAGATATTGATAAAAAGTTTTATTCAGTTGATTCCAAAATTATTTTTGGTGCCAGTGAAAGCAAATGAATGGTGCCCCGAGCTTCACTGACAAACGAATACAAAGACCAAAATATACATGAGATGATAGTTGAGTCAGACACCAAAGTTGGATAGCATCACGGTTACGCATCTCTTTCTGACTGTTTGTAGACATATCCAGATTGTGCGATGTAAGAAAGTGTAAAGGATTCCATAGTCCAAGTGATATTTTACGTATTGAATACAAAATATAGGTGGTATTAAGGTTGGGTTAAATTTGGGACTCATTCTGGATTACTTCAGCAAACATATCCACATGGTGAAAGACAAGAAAGTACCGTGTGGAGAGGAGACCCGTATTTTACATAAATCTTAAAGGCAATATTATAATATATATTTTAAAGTATTAACATATTATTACAATTTAATACTACATAATTTTCAATAACATTGAAAAGACAAAACTTAGCTACAAAATGAAAATGGATCTTATCTCAGAAGTAAAAAGTTTCAGCACAAAAGGAAATTAAAAGGATTTAAAGGGAAAAAGCAATCTGGAAAACGTTGCATCAAAAGGAAAAACGAAGAGAAAACACAAAATTAATACAAAAATAATTTATCATTAACTCGGCTTACCTATAAAAGTAAACCTCCAAGGGTCTGAGATGATGAATTATACTCAAGCATTCTCAAAGTAGGGGGTATCCTTCCGCGAGATTTTATTGCAGAAATACATAATGGTTCTCAGTTGCATTAAATATCATCAAAGAAGAAACTGGAAAATATCTTGACAAAAACAAGAGAAAAGGGAATACACAGGCAAAAGAAATAACGACACATTAAAGCTGTGTAGTCCAATTTCAGATGCAAAAAAGTATTAATCCTGTGAGAAAGTAATGTTTCTGCCAATGAAAAGAAATTTCATTTCGAAAGTTCATAGCTACTGAAAACTAACTGTTCAATACTATAAAGTAACCCATACTGTTGAGTTATATCTAATTATAGACCATACTTGTTTTACATTACACATCACGGAGAAAAGTTATAGCCAGATGTCTTTAAAAGGAAGAATTAGATCTAGTCTATTTAGCATTTAAATAGCATTTACACGATCGCTCTATAGTAGTTTTTGCTAACTTCTACTAATGTCTGCTAATTACTATTTTCTTCCTGTTTGAGCAATTTCATTTCTGTATCAGCAACTGCCGCAGAGGTACTTGTCTCTGCATTAATGACTTTCCCTTCTTCATGCTTAATAGGAACAGGTTTGTCTATCTTTGTAGCTGTATTTACTGTGCAAATTGCCAAACTGCAACTTGTCTCAGACTTGTCAATAAATTGATCTTGCACATTTGGAAGTGTATAAGAGGGCATCTCTTTATTCCCGTCACCATCTAAATTAAAAAGAAGTGAGAATGAATTTTTGTTTATTTGTCAACAAAAGGTATGGTGCTATTCAATAGAGTGGATTACTGAAATTTGTACATTTTCCTCGCCTGTCTTTACACTCTGTAATACCTCGTCATTTCAAACATGTACAGGTAATTTTTCTGCAACATTTATCTGTATGACCACATTTCAAAAGCCTCATTTGTCGAAGTTTCAGCCGTACAGGAAGTGTTGAACGTAAGTATCATCTAAATAGGCTTTACAATTTAGTTCTTTTACAACTGACTTAACAAGAAGGCTTTAAGTTCCACCGATTTAAACAAGGAAACAGATGTCCACATCAGAGGTGTGCAACATGTCAGAGCCAGTATTGATTTAGTGCAGTCAAAATAATAAAAAAACAACAAAAAAACCTTGAAGTGAACTAAAAACCCCCACTGTGTCACAAAATTTTACACACCTACTGTCAGCTAAAAAAAAAATACACCAATGATCACAAATTTTATACCGATGCTGTGAACCTAAAAAGACACACAAAATGTCACAAATTTAACAAACCTACTTTGAACTAAATCAATTACCTTTCCCTGAAATTTCAGCTGTAGTCCACGCTTGCTTCGCTTACTCAGACAATGACAAATAACTCAGCCGGTAGCTACTACACGTAGTAGCTGGAAAAACGGAAGTAATAGTAGCTGTAGTGTTACTTTTATTATTATAGACAAAAAAACTACAAAAATTCTGACCAATTATAATAATTTCCGTCGAGTCTTCTTTTCTATTCTTTTTACGCTAGCTTTTCACAGTCGCTAATTAAGTTCTGCACCTCTCACCCCTTTCTCATACATTTTACACAAAGAACTGTCTACAGTTTTATCAATTTTTTCAAAATGTAGTTTGTTCTAATTGCCTATTCCTGTGCAGCACATATCAGTTCCTCTGTTTCTATTTTCAAGTCGCTTTTTGCTAGCCAATTTAGTCTCTTCTCTTGATTTACTATATCGGCAGTTTCTCTCATAAGCTGGCCATACATATTTTTTTCCAATCATCGTTGTTTACACTCTTCCCGCTTTTGTCTTTTAAGCACTTCCTTCTCCAGGTTTCCTTCCATTTGAATGGCCTCAACTACATTCACACCTTATATTATTATTTTGTGAAAAGGATTTTCTCGGTTTTACCACCGGTCTTTGTCTGGCACGGGGGTCTCTCCGAGGCCCTTGGGACATCGAATCATCTAACCTGGCTTTTCAAGCACCTTTCTCAAAATATGTGCACTCCCTAGCAGAGCTACCTTCTGTATCGTTTCAAACGACAACCCAACGCCTGCAATGGAAAGATAAGGGGCGAGCCTCTCCGTTACGGACCTGAGAGCAACCACGACATCTGGTATCACCATTGTTTTCACGTCCCAGAGACGAGATACCTCTCAAGCCAGTTCCGAATATTTATCAATTTTCTTCTCTTCCTTGGCTGCGGTACAGGCATCATTTGGGAAAGCAATATCTACGAGGATACACTCCTTTTCTTTCTTTTTCATAATTATTATATCTGGTCTCCTCCTTTCAACAAATTTATCAACAAAGGCATTGAAGTCCCACAAGATTTCTGCTCTGTGTTCATACATACTATCTGTTTGAGTGTGGTAGCCCAGGCACCTTCATGATACTCCAGTGTACAGCTCCTGCAACACGGTCGTGTCTCCCTTGGTATTCTGACAGAACCAATGTACTGCATTCGCTGATGATATAAGACACTGTCTCATCCTTTTGCCCACACATTCTGCACAGTGGTGATTTTCTGGTGCATTCAATTTTGGCTTTCCTGTAGTTGGTGCGCAGTGTTTGGTCTTGCGCTGCCACTAGGAGACTCTCAGTTTGACGCTTCAAGCTACCTCTCTTCAATTATTGCTAGCTTAATTAACCTTATTTTATTATTATTATTATTATTATTATTATTATTATTATTATTATTATTATCACTAGCACTGTTACTTATCATTTACATGCAATTAAAACGCTAAAAAATAATATCCTAATATTTCAAAAGCTGAAAAGGAGAACCAGGGGTAGTTAAAAAGTAGCAACATCGATATGTTTTGTCAAATTTAGAATTTCCGAGTCACTAATGCCCAAAGTTAGTATTAAAGTTATTAATATTATTATTTCACTTTTATTATTATTTTTATTTTTTATTGTTATTTTTCTTATTGTTACTGGTGTCATCAGCACTAGTAGGTATCAACGGAGGGTTATTTTTAAGGTGGTTACAGTATTCCGTTACTGTTTGACATCCCACTCTCATTACAATGGAATGCTTCATTTATTTTCTAATGGAAAGCAAATACGCGGCTCGAAATCTCACCTGAAATATGTATATGCTCCTCTCCTGCCTAAAGACAACGATATTCCATAATTAAAATTCTTCCACAATTGAAAAAAATATATAGCCTTGTAAATTTGTTCTACAGTGAGCAAGTTCCATAAAATGGGTATTAGCACGTATATCAATGAATCTACAAGATAACATTACAGTTAAAGATTAAGGTAGCACAAGACATGACGTTTACGAGGAGCCGTGGCCTAATGGTTAGTGCAACAGCACCGTAACCAAGAATTCCGGGTACGATTCCCCGAGCGGGCGACTTTGGAAATTCACAAAAGAAAATGCCATTGGTTAACGTCAGGAAGGGCATCCAACCAAGAAATTCCTCACTGCCGAATCCAAGTCCCTGTGAAAGGCACCGTCTGAGCCCCAGTTACTGGGGAAAAATGACTTTAAAACCAAGAAAAAAAAGAAGAAGTTTACAACACATACAACATGTGGTGCAAGGTATGCACATAATACATCTGTAAGTTTGGGAGCAGAATAAAACAGGATATCTAGGTAATACTCAAAAGAAATACAATAGAATTTCGTAAAAGGGCCAACTATAATCTGGCCAATATACAATGTCTCTCATCTCTCATATACCTAAAACACCCTCCCTCCAAAAAATATGTTACCATGGGGTAATGAACTGAACTGGATATGCCTTACGAGCGTTAATGGTTATTCTCATACAGTTTCTGTAACCTTCACTAAGTGCACAAAAAGAACACAAAAGGCAAAGAAACTTTTAAGTGTGATGTCCAAATTCTTCATCAACGATCGATATCTTTTTTTGAATTGCGTTGTCAACTGTATGGCACCAAAAACAATATTTTTTCATGCTATATGTCTGCTTGTTTTGTCACTGACAAACTTCACAAATAAATTTGTGTATTAAGTCATTGCAGCGCATAAGGGATCATTTACGCGATACGTAACGCCAATTTCTTCACTTTCCCCCCGCCCCTTCTAACGTTACGTAACATTTAACTGCCATTTGCAACGCTGCTGTTTAACTCTGATGATGCACTTTTCTTCCTCGCTATAGTCATCTCTGATATCGTATTGATTTTGGAGAAAAACATGCAATTTTTTATTCCGTTACGTAATGGAATGAAAGACACCCTCACTCCCAAAAAATTTTCGTGACACAAAATCCTCAACTTCTCCCTCCCAAGAGGTGAATAATCCCTAAGTTATACTGGGTACGTTTTTTATTAAGTTATGATGTCATAGCTTCTGAATACACCGTCTATAAAAAATTTCATTAGTCTACCGATAATTTATGTATTCAAAATGATAGTATTTGATTGGGTACTTTCCAGTTCTCTAAGGAATGTCAGCATTACTCGTTTGTGTTAAGAGAAAGGAGACAAGTAGGGATGCTTCTTGCTCGTTTATGAATACAAAAGAAAAAAAAAAATCTTCCATACGTGAATGATAATATTTACCTTTTCTTCTAATTTCTGCATACTCTCAGGATCACCAACATCTGATAACTCCAGGGTGCTTTCAATGTTCATGGTACATTGTATTTCCCTCGATATCATTCTTTTTTCTAAAGGCTGCTGATGAGAGGTTTCGTTTTCTATATACTCCTTAAATTGATCAAAATGAGCAAAAAACGTTATTTTTCCATGACCATACAAAATAAAACCCGGTCACAAATAAAATATGTAGTCAGGTGAACTGTGGTTTCCTGGTCCTACAACTTTTTTATGTACGCACATACAGATATATTTCCTCGGTTCGGTCATGTCAAGAAAAGACAGGAAGAAGACGTGGTGGTTACCCTAAGAAACTGGGAGGTCTAGGGAAGGACACCACGAATAAGACCTCAAAAACATGGCTTGACAGGGTAAAAACAGACATAAAAATTCTTAACATCAAAGAGGACCTCGCAACAGACCCAAATATATATATTTATTTCCTCGTCAACTATCTTCTTTATTTCCTTGCTGTGGCTTACAATTTCCAGGATTGGCGGATTCGCAAGACTTGACTTTTACCTGAAGTTTTTCACATCCGTTATTACTAAAAGAATGTTTATACTCTGCAGCCAACACAAAGAAAGAATAGGTCCATTGTCATTTATCGAACTGGGACACAGACCTAAAACGATACTTCGTCTTCAACCAACGTCAGAGTTCTCCACAAAGAGGAATAGGCCCATTAGTATATCTCTCCCCCCTCTCTCTCCCCTCTCTCTCCCCTCTCTCTTCCTCTCTCTTCCTTTCTCTCACAGGTGTAATGTTCTGTTAGGACGTTGACGATCATCGACTTCCAACTCTTTCGGTCCTTTGTGGCTGTTAACAGTTCTCGCTCGGCTACGTTCGTCCATCTACTTATGCTTGCTATATATGTCATTATTTTTCTGCCCCTGCTTCATTTTCCGTTGATCTTGCCTGTCACACTAAGATGTTCTAGCTTTCTCTTCCACATTACATGTCCCAAAAATTCCAACTGTCTTTTTCGGATGGTTCTTAAAAGAAAACGTTTTGTTCCTGATTTCTCCAGCACTACCAGATTTGTTAGCCTTTCTGTCCAAGATATTCTCATATTCTCCTGAGAAACCATATCTCTGCTGCTTCTATTCGTTTCTCCATACTTTGCGACAGGGTCCAGCATTCTGATCTTAGTTGTCATAGAAGTTTTAGTTTTATTGTTCTTCATTATGCCGTCTAATTTCTCAAACGCCGCTTTTGCCATTCCGATTCGTCTTCTAATTTCTTGGTCACATTTGCCATTTTCAGTTATCATGCTGCCAGGAAAATCAAAATTCTGTACCTGATTTATTAGAGTGTCCCCGATCAGTATCCTACACTGTTTGCCTGCTTTTGGTTTACCAAGTATCATACGTTTTGTCTTCTTACAGTTTATGGTAAGCCCTTTTCTTTTTCTGGATTCTACCACTTTGTACATACCAAACTGAAAAATAAAAAACAATTTCTGTTGTTTTCCTGTACCTCCTGTATAACTTGGCCTCCTATCATATATGGCTTTGAAGCTATTACCAGCCAGTACTAAGTATCAAAGTGTAATTTTTATTTCTTTTAGTCAACCGAGGTTCGTGTAAATGTTGCTGATAGACTGAATAGATTTTGTTTACAAGAACATACTCAAAAGTTATGTTTAAAACAAACTAAACATACATGCAATCGTGGACAAATGAAGCTACAGACAATAGTAGGAAAAACAAATATACCAAGATTAAAAAAAATAAAGAAACAAAACCTACTGTTTGCTCATTAATTTCTGCCCTTTCATCAGAACCTCTCGCCATCTTTTGTGACATTTTCACCATTTCTTGATATTTTTTACTGTTAGCATCTAACTCTTGTCTTAATTCATCCACATGAAATTGAAGCATGGTCTCACTGTTTGTTGTAACTTCTAGTCTTTGATTGATTTTGTGTATTACTTGACTTAATTTTTTGACATCCTCCATCAAAGTCTTAAAATAAAAATAATAATTTGTAAGTAATGTTGCAGAAACATGAGATTCCAGTGACTTGCAAATGAGGTCCTTTCTAATTTCAGGCCTCGCTTAAAAATAGTGGTTTCTCTACGGTGTGGAGTACCACAATGGCTTTGGGTGAGAAGGCAAAGCATCGGGGAAAGAAAGCAGAAACATCCTTTTGTTTATGTGCAGTTTGAGTTATTTCAAATGTTTACTTGTTCTGAGCTTATCAACCGAAAGAGCGTAGGCACTGGTTTTATTAATTTGTGATAAAGGTTGAAAATATAAGAAGTAGTCGTATTCAATGTTTAAAAGATATTTCTGATCAATAATAAATAACATTTGCCGAAAACAAGCTTTTACCCCTAAGAAGCGTCTTAAAAAATATGTTTCGGGAGCCCTTGCTGTCAAGAGAGAGACTCCAGATGTAGCAATTACAAATTTCCACTTCTTTTCTTTGGGGAAAAATAAGGTATATTTGTAGTAAAAATAAAGTGTAAAAAAGTGTAAAAGAAGAACCACTTGAGAAGCGATTACACAGTTAATTCTTCCAAGTACATTTCCTGAGGACCTTATTAAACACAAGGACAAAAATTAGACGAAGAGAAAAAAAATGCCTGGTGAAACCTAAGAGAAGGGCAGATTCATTTGAACATATAAAGCGGAAAAATCTCACTTCTTCCTTTTTTCAAGCAAAGAAATACCTATTCTTTTAATGAATTGCTTCTTAAAGAAAAACTTAAGCAAAAATTTTAACACTTTCCATAATTTCTATGAAAGAAAATAAACAATGAAACAAAGAAAAATGTAACACTGCCATATCCCCCGCAAACTTTTGTTGTACCTCCTTGCTCTCCTATTAATACTTTTTAAACCACTAATACTTCTGTCACCACCATCACCACCACCACCACTACTACTACTGTTACTGCTACTACTACTACTTCTACTACCGTTATTGTTACTACTAGTATTACTGTTACTGCTACTACCACTACTACTGCTACTGCTACTACTACTACTACTGCTACTGCTACTACTACTACTACTACTACTACTACTACTACTACTACTACTACTACTACTACTACTGTTACTACTACTACTGTTACTGCTACTTCCACGCCAATAAGTATTACAGATCAAAGATCAAACGTAAAAATAAACCTCATTTTCCTCAGTAAGGCTTTTAATTCTTCCTTCCAGCTGCATTTGTAAGGCTTTCTGCAAAAGATAAATTTATATGTCGATTAATAATACATCAAAACATATTTAATATTTACCTGTAAGACTATCAAGAAAAAAAAGTGGTGCGTAAACGAAGAACAACCAGGCAAATTATTGTATTCGGTAACTGTGACTCAGAGATATCGTAAGTTATTTCAAGCTTGCAACGACTGAAGGGTAACAAGAACTGCCTTGAAGAAAGAGGGGGATGGAGAGAGAGAGAGAGAGAGAGAGAGAGAGAGAGAGAGAGAGAGAGAGAGAGAGAGAGAGAGTGGGGGGAGGGGGAGGGAGGGTATTTATCTATATATAAATATATATTATATCATTGCACTCGATATGAGCTATCATTCAAAGGAAAATTAAAAGATAATTATTAGAGATAATAATAATAATAATAATTTAAAAGCCATACATGATTGAAGAAGGATTATGCTAGACAACGTTTACTTGCTGGACACTTGCTTGAATCGATATTCATTATAGAGAAAAAAGAAAGAATGACTGCCTGTTTACTGAGATACCTGTATGACACTTCGGTTAACAGATATCACACCCTGGAACAATATAAGCCAAATCTTGAGGTGTGCCACATTATTTTCGTCCCCATTTTCCAAAATAGGCTGCCAAATGACATTAAGGAGAAAGTGGGAGTGTAACAGAGAAGTCGGTTTATAGCCATTTAATTCATCTGAAGCTGTCAAACAGACCACGTACACAAAACAAGGAACAAGGGGAGAGTAGGTTCTCACCAGCTACGGCATTAACAGGTCAAGGTGGCCACGAAGCTGTCGGAAAAGGTCGAAGTCATCAGAATAAATGTAGGTTTTGTGACAAAAATCATAAATCAAAAAATGTGCCACGGAATTAACAAGAAGTCAATCGATGAAAGGATAGACACAGTTAAAGGCAAGGGATTATGTTTCAAATACTTGAAACCCATGATGACACAAGGTATGCACTGTTGCTAGAAGCATTTCCAGTGGATATTTTAAACTATCGATATTCAAAGGGATTAAAGTTTGCTGATAGCTACCCCACCGAAACAGCAAACACACAGTGCTTATTAGGCTCAGACCAATGGGGTTCAGATCTTGAAAAGCGGTTTAAAGAAAAGATATATTAACAGTCCGAGAGCAACAAATTCAATATTTGGATGGATTAACTCAGGAAATGAATATGTAGGATCAGATTTTACCCCATGCAGAGCAACGAAAAAGTTTGCTACAGCAAAAACAACAGAGGAAGAGCTCGGTCTCGGCCTGAAAAGTAATTAGAATCTTTGGAAATCGTTGACTGTAATTAAAAGTTCACCTGAGATAAGGAGACAGTGATGCAACAATTCAAAGACAGCCTTGCTTATGATCGAGAACGTTATGAAATTGGATATTCATGGGAAGAAGATTGTAGAGGTTTGGAGGACAATAGACAGCATGCCATTAAAAGACTTGTGAAAATAGAGAAATGTTTTCAGTACGAAAAAGATAGGGCAAAGAGGTACTGTATCAAGATCAAATAAATTAGTATTTGAAATATTTTATTGGTGGCTCTTGGTGGCACTTTCAGGTATTACTGAAAAAGCCATAAAACAAAGTCTAACGGAATGAAGTCAAATGACGTAGTATGTCTAGGGAAAAATGTTCACAAGGGGAAAAGGAGGTCAATAAGACTCAGGAGACGCCCAGAATGATGCGTCCATCGTGACGGTTAGTTAGCTTTTCAGTTTTTCCTATGTGCTCACAATGTGCGCCTGCACCCAGCTCCCTGAGGAGCTATCACACAGGAAAACACACTGCAAAATGCGCAAAAATGGAAAAGTGAGTTGTTGACGAGCGCACAAACGAACAAAACACAACAGGAGGAAGTGCCTTCCTCACGAAAGCAGCCATTTAAGTTATGCCTGGTTCCGAGCAGTGAAGCCCAATTTAAAGTCGACATCTTTTGTTGAGCGTATTTATTCTATTCCTTGTTGAAGATCTAGGCTAAAAAGGGGGCTGAACATCGAAAACAGACAGCTTTTAACTATGTTGTGTTTGATACATTTTGCTTAATTGCAATTTCAGGAAAACTGTAAATAAATGCTTCTCTGCTTTGATCGTGTTTATGAGGCACATGCAATTCCTCTATAATAGAAAATAGCTATTTACATGCTTTAGTTTTGCCCTACCTCTACAGGAAAAATAACATACTCAGAAAGATTGCTGTAGAACGCAAAAAGTAATGAACAAAACGTTAGTGCACGAGGAGTATTTGTGGCATACTTCACCCCCTGGTAAAAAAGCAAAATGAAAATAAAACGAGAGAGGTCGCAAACTTACCAAAAACCTATCACTTTCTTCAGAATGCTCCAAGCTACTCTGAGTTCTATTTTCATGGTTCTTATCATCAACCAACTGTGAATCATATTTAGCTTTCAGTTGAAGATATATACCTCTTTGTTTACTGTTTTCAGTCCTTAGATCGTTTATCATGCATTGCTGGTGTTCATTAGTTTTAATAAGTTTCCGTTGTAAAGCCATTGATTTGATAACTGGAGAAAAAAAAGAGAAAAATACCCCGTTTTAACAGAAGTAGAAACTCGTTTTTTTCTGTAATGAAACTTATTTTAACTCGCTATTAGCAATGGTGAGGTTAATTTCTCAGACGTTTTCATTACAAAATGCAACCCAAACAAGTTGCACTGTAATCAAAGACCTTGCGATGCCATTCCCAAGGGTGGCATCCACTAAGCGTTAAGTGAATGAAGAAAGATGATGAAATATTTTCCTATCTACGCACTAAAAATATTGGAGCAAAAATGCCCGTAGCGAAAAGTTAGTTTTTATTCAGTTGCAGGTATCAAATGACTGATAATTTCTGGGAGGTATCCTTGGTCTCCCCCGCATCCAGTGTTTACATTAATATTAATTACGTTATCTAAGTAACAGTTTTGCTTAATCGTCCAGTGTTATAGTTGGCATGATAATGAAGTCGGTCAAGTAACAAAAAATTTTGCCCTGTAAGTCTCTTTCGTACTTTCGTGTTTTTTTTTATTCCTGGCTGGATTCGTATTTGCTACTCTCACTGCAATTTACTTTGCTTTTCGTAGTTATATTTAAACTTAAGTAGTTTGTAACTTCAAAGCTGTAGCATAGGTTTGTTATCATATTTTCCATCCTATCGAAGTTACAGTGGAATTAAAAACACAGTGACACTGACAAATTACTGTCTCTGTATACCTTCCAAATTCAATGATGGTTGGCTGAAAAATACATCATTTAACTTTTGAAAAAGTGGCTTAATGAGTGACATTTGGTTGCTGTTCGAGGTATGCATGGGCTTTCGGGATTGAACTATACTAATTTTTAAGCCAACACGTACATGGAATTTTATTCAGGGGCAAAAGGAAACCTGAAGATAATTGATACCAAATGTTTGATTGTACAACATACCCAGGTCATAACCGGCTTTGTAAATGGGGAAATTTAATTACCTTTTGATTCACTGGAAGATATCCTTGTAGCTAATACGTTGCACTCCTTCTCAAGACTCTTACATCGATTCTCTAAACTAGCTATCTGGCTAATTTGCTGCTGCTTTCCATTTGACTGTATCCTAAGCTGTCTCTCCTTGGACAAGAAAAAACTATTTGAACTACACTGAAAAAGTTTCCAACAATAGTTTACTAAGGACCAAATATTCAGCCATAACAAAATTATACACTGGGCTTACAAGAAAGAAAGATATGCAGATATTGAAGGTAAATTCTGTTTGGCACTGTATCCCTTCCTACATATCCCCAAATACATTGATGTCTACTGAATTCATACACAAGTATGTAGAATTCAAAATTTCTCAACTTATGATAACAGTATAAGTCAAAACCCTTGTGTTACGCCAAGAAACGGCAAATATTGGGATTAAATACAGCTTTCTGCATTTACATGCCTTTAAAATAACTTCACAATCTGATGAGCATATAACAAACTGAATGATAGGAGAAATACCTCAAAATAAACACCAACTGAATGTTCTGAACCATTTTGGGCACACGCTGTTTAATATTCAAATAATAGAAAATCTAAGGAAGCTAAATTCTACGGATAAAAACATGCGAATACTGCCCCCAGGATCCGATGGGAAAAGATATTGCATTTTTCTTTAACAAAATAAACGGCAATTCAAGTTGACCTTTATTAGTAATCAAATTTAACTGAGCATGTGCCAAAAGAAAACATTTCACAACGTTGTAAACAAAATGGGAACAGTATGACATAAAATCTCTATATATAAGCCCTCATTGCTACATATTTATCTTATATATCTATACATTATATCTTAAATATGTCTAAATATGTCTAAATAAATAAATAAATATATATATATATATGTACATATATATGTATCGAGAAACAAACTTATCTATCTCCAAATATATTGAATAAGCAGTCAAAGACCGAATTCCTCGGTTGCCCTTTGGCAATTCATAACTACAAACTACAAATGGTTTGAATCCATTACAAATTGGCGACTGAAATACAGTTGTTTACCACATAAGCAGAAGTGTCCTACTCACCATCCCAGCACTGAGGAGCAGTATAAGTGCAGCTGTAGGTGGAGATGGATTTACAGTCCAGAAAAGTACGCTCCAACGGCGCACTAATATCACTAAGATTAACGATCGAATTTTCATGGCCGTCTTTAACGGTAAGCCTTAGGCTGTTATGGAATGCTCATATGAGGAATAAATATCAATACCGCCGTATGCTGATCATTGCAGGAGATTTTAAGGCTCAAGCTAGAGGCAGGTTTTCTTATCGTCAGACTCACAACAAACAAGTTGAGGTTATGGAAGACTTCTTACATCAGCATAATCTTCCGGGAGAAAATCTTTCAAAAAACTTAATGAAAACTATGGAACAGGGGACACCTGACCAGACATCTTCCCCATCGATTACATCATGCACAGAAAACGTTGAAGAAATACCGTACGTGACTGTCACCGTTAGCTAAGTTGATAGAACATGTGATCATAATAGCCACAGATAATGTTTCGATCACAGTTCGACGCACATACGTTTTTCATCTTTCTACTATTCTGAATTCCCTCCATCTACAAAAAAATTAATTTCCCAAACAATATATTCATGACAGCTTACGCCATTCAATCATACTTCAGAAATCTTTATTTGTATTTCGTTCTTTTTTAATCCTTCAGTGCACCACATATCTCACGAGAAACTACCAGGCAAACATGTTATACAATTTGTGCAGACCCCAAGTGTAGATTCTGTGACCAATCCATAGAGACTATTGATCACCTCGTCTCCGGATACCCTGTACTTGCCCCTAGCGAGTACGTGAAACGGCATGGGCAATATATTCATTGGTGAATATGTCGGTACTATCAGATACCCGTACATCCAACCTGGTATGAACACAAATCTTTACCGGTCGTCAACTCCGAGGACGTTACAATTCTTTAGGATTTCCCGATTAACACAGATGGGACTATCCAAGCCAACAAACCCGACATAGTAATCAAAGTAAATCAAATACATGCACCTTGATGGATATGTGTATATCAACTGACAGAAACAATGCCGTGAAAGGGTTTGACAAATTTAGCAAGAATATGGACTTGGAAATCGGAATTCAAAGAACATGGAGACTCAAAACCACAACAATCCCCGTGATAGTAGGTGCATTAGGATTAATCAGAAAAGGCACTTAAAAATAGTTAGACAAAATACGCGGGGAACCCAGCCAGAAATACAAAAAATTGTTATAACAAGTACAGCTAATATCTTACGTAAAACCCTTCAATTCAATTATTCTAAAAAACACTTGTATCTGCACTCTCTAGAAAATTGTATACTTTCTTTTTACACGACCTTTGAATTTAAAACTTTTTCAATACTATTTCTACATATATTTAAAAAACTGATTTTGTACTGAATTCGTCGTTTTTCTGTTGTTGATGTTCGTGTCCCCCAAACCACATAATTTTGTTGTACCTGTCTACTAAATGTTCATAAAAACGTTTCTTAAAAAGCCTTTGTTTTCCCCAGGTCACGGAAAGTAACCCGTTGATCAATTGTATTAAATAGCTAACTTTATGAAAATGCATAATAATAGTAATGATAATAATAATGATAA
The DNA here is from genome assembly GCA_003991215.1 of Morbakka virulenta. Taxonomy (NCBI): domain Eukaryota; kingdom Metazoa; phylum Cnidaria; class Cubozoa; order Carybdeida; family Carukiidae; genus Morbakka; species Morbakka virulenta. The sequence goes on from RDPX01000025.1 coordinate 395,520, forward strand.
TAATAATAATAAATAATAATAATAACAATAATAATAAATAATAATAATAATAAATAATAATAATAATAATAATAATAATAATAATAATAATAATAATAATAATAATAATAATAATAAACGGAAGCAATATTCCGCTAGCTCTTACTTGTTCCTTGACTTTTTTCTCTAAATTATGTTTGGATAGCTAAATGATAAAGATAAATTACGCCATGAAAATAATACGATGACTTAAAAAGAATTGAATGACTGTAAGTGATATGGCAGCTCTGAGTTTTATGGGTTCAAATAACACCTGCTTTTGAATACAGACTATTATGATACCATTACATAAGCACTGTGCAAGTTGTAAGCATTATTAAAGTTTTAAAAACACAGCTTCGGGCTTTTCAAAGATCGGGAATTTAGTGTACCGCCAAAATTTAAATTTTGCTACATAATTGTGATAAAGGTGAAAATGTCATTTGGGTAAATCACCTGGAAAAAAGGGCAGTCATATATGTGGATAAAATCTTTAAAAAATACTGTAACATTGTACGAGTTCAGACAGAAGGGGTGAAGCTACGGGGTACAGTAATCCATAGGAAGGTTAAAATATTTGTAAAACATAATTAGCAAGTTATGTTGTGGGTGCAACTGTGCTAATGGGACTCAAAATTCTAAAAACTGTTAAATATTATAATACATAGAAAAAAATCGTTTTCTAAGAGCAACAGAAATCATGACTATCTTTCGAGCATTACTTCACGTTTAACTTGATTTTTCTTCCAAACCAACCCCTTAAGATAAAAAAATATGAAGTGGTAGCAGAGACTTAATGGTCAACCCAGTTGACTTAAAAGGAAGAGGTTTCGGTTTTGATTCCTTGAAAAGGTAAAGCTTTGAAATTCTATAAAAGCCACTGGCATTAAAAAGGTTATCCGCCCCCAAAATTTCTGTTTGAGTGAAACAAACCCGAAAAAATGATCCCAAGTCAAAGAAAAAAACGAGGGAAATAGAAGTTACCTTTTAAAATTTTCGACAAAAGACCTTTACTGCTTTCTTTCTACATAGTATTTTTTCATATAGAACCTGGATGCTTGTATCTTTACCAGTTGTGAAACGTTTAACAAAGATAGAACAGAATTTTAAGTACATTGACAAAGAAAAGACCGGCTTTTTTAGTTTTTTGAAAGGTCCACAACATCTAATTTCTTGAGTTTGTAACGCGACAATTCTTAAGGATTTCATTAATTCAATCAAATAATGAATAATATTTCCTGAACAGAAGCTGTGTCAATAGAAGGCAATTTAGGAAGGTCTTTTTTACAACGAGTGAAACTGAAATAATGCACAAGTAAATGCATTTTATCGGCGAGAAGAAAGCTACTTATTATGAAGCGAATGTACCGCATACCACAGTTCTAATGCTATCTGCGGGTCGTTTAAGTGTTACAAAAAAATTGCTGGAAAAACAGTGTACACATGGAACTGGCTTTGGTTATCTAACCCCCTGGTCAACGAAAAAGAGCCGCTACTCCTTAAAGAACACGCTAATTCAAATTTTCAACATCCAGATCTGTTGTAATCCAGTTTGATGTTCACAGAGGGTAACATTAGTCGGTTAATCGGTAACTAATTGTACCATCGCTGTCGAAATTTAACCACTGACATCATAAAAGTAGGAAGACGAAAAAAACATGTTCCTTCATTCCTAAACCTTTACGTTGCTACAAAACATATAATGAGTAATATAATGACTATGAAAATATATTAATTAAACGTAAAATCAACCTGCAAAGCAATCACTTCATCTTTCAAAGCTTTAATTTCTTGACTGTATAAACTGTCGCTTATCTTGACGGTATCCTAAATAGAAAGCAAAATTTAGCAAATTATGCGCTGTCGTAAACGGTGCAATTTTTACCAACGAATAAAAAAAAATTAAATTATTGCCAGGTTGATTCTCGGGTCAAATATGAAATACAAAATAACACCTGATATGAGTAAGCAATCTAGCTGTAGTGAGTCGCCATTTTTTATGCAAGAAACATAATTTGGCGGCTGTATTTAGCACCCATACTGTTGACCTCATAGGAATAACAGCATTTGGTTTGTATTTTTTCACTCTGGTTTCTTTGCCCAGACGTATGCCACAAAACCACTGTTGATAAATGTGAACGTAGTTTAACTTGCTATAAAAAGCTGCGATAAACTCTTACTATACTTCTCTTCCAGGTACCTTTTACACAATAGCCGCCTTTAGACCGACCAAGTTCTCGTAAAACCACCAAGATTATCTTAATTTACTGCGATTAATCATTACGTACTTCTGGTCATATTCTAGCTATCTCTCCATTCATAATTGAAAATTATGGCAGCCGTATTTTCACCAAAAACACGAACTTTGCCTTGTTTTGCATAACCTTTTACGTCACCAAATTTACAGCTGTTAACGTATCTCTTGTGGAAGAACCAGTTCTTTCAACACTAGTCCGCCAACAATTCCGATGAAAACAGTGCCAAAACTGCCGTCGTGTAGAGAAATAGTTGCCTTTACCTGCAAGGTAGCCAAGTAAACCAGCTAAACTGTCTGAAGTTTGAAAAGATCCTACTCAAAGAAAATTGGTTCTTGTTGTTGATGGTGATGACCAACAAAGATAGCGATTGATGGCTTCTGCCTTAAGGTACCGGTCATGACACCGTTCAAGTAACTCGCCTTTCGTGAAAGTCCCATTTGGGATACTCAGTGAATACTACGCTGAAGTGGTATTGCCTTGTGAGTACACGTTATTTACTAAGCTAAGCATATGTAATCTTCTAAAGAACGTGCACTCCTCTTATCCATCAAAGATGACGTTTAAAAATTATTGCCATTATTGCCATTATTATTATTATTATTATTATATTATTATTATTATTATTATTATTATTATTATCCCTATTATTGTTATTATAATTTAAAGATTTGATCGGACATAAATGAAAAATATATGGTATTCGCCATTTACTAAATGGCGAATACCATATATTTTACCAAATACCAAAGAGCAAAGGGCAAGAAGTCCTGGGCAGTTCTCCTATTTTTCTAAATACATATTGCTTCCTACAATTCTTGCTGTTTCTAACAATGGGGATTTCTGTATAATATTTCAAGCGAGATATCCACTACAATCTTTTCTATGTTCTCCGTCTTCTTCTTCATATTATTATCATTATTACTTTATGATTAATACTAATATTATTTTTACCAATAAATACAGAATATTCAAAATGGCTCACTACAAAGAATATAGTACTCTTTAAACTATAATGGCTTGAGATCGATAAAATCATTTCACTGGTATAAAAATAATAAGCATGCAGTAATTAAATTCTATTCATTATGAGCTAAATTCCTCTATAAATCAGCAATTAAACGAATTTTATTGATCTTCTCTTCTTCTTCTGAGTTCCTTATCCTTTCAGGACGTTGGAGATCATGGTCTTCCATCTACTTCTCTCTTTTGTCAGTGCTAAAATTTCACAGTCACTCCTCTTGAACTGGAGATCCTTGTTCAAGCTGGNCAGGACGTTGGAGATCATGGTCTTCCATCTACTTCTCTCTTTTGTCAGTGCTAAAATTTCACAGTCACTCCTCTTGAACTGGAGATCCTTGTTCAAGCTGGTAATGAATTTCAGTCTCTGTCTTCCTCTACTTTTCTTTCCTTCAATCTTCCCTGTTAACACCAAGTTTTCCATTCCTTCACATCTCATTGCATGACCCAGAAACTGCAGTTGTCTTTTATTGATCTAAAATTTCTTAAAAAACAAATTCCTAGTCGTTGGATGGAACGATTATTTATGAGTATGCACTTTGAGTATAATAAGACTGTGTTTCATATTCTTTTTTGCATTCTGATGATCTTAAAAAATATGTTATTATTTCGAGTATTTTTATCATGTGCGTTTATTGTACAAGTATATTAAAATTTGTACATGCTATTCTATAACTTCCTTTCTGTACAGTGATGCAGACCTGTTGATGCATGTGATATACAGTATTTCTTGATATGTAAAAGTTGTCTATAATTTGTTTACCTCTTTCGTCGGTTGGGCTGGGGTTCTTGACCCAACTCCAGAACCGCAGCTGACCTTCTAATATCTTTGTGGCTGTAACTGTGTTTAGACACAGTTGCAGCCACTCCCGAAAATCAGGATTTTGGGGGCTTCCTTGCTATTTGTTTAAAAATTTCCTCCCATTGTTAACTTACGATCGATATTGTTTACTCTTTCCTTGATATTTGTACATATTGGTGGTGCATATGATTTGACCATGGCATGTCAGATTGACTTCGGGCTTGTACTTCGACAAGCTTTGGTCCGCTCCGAGTAACGCGAGGACCTCCAACATTAACTTGTTTTCAAAGCGAAAGTCAGAGATAAAATAAAAGTGGAAAAACAATAAAACACTCAATTCAATTCTCGTTGAAACTGTGTAGACACCGATCACAAATGCCACTCAAAATCAAAAACCTCCTGTGTGATGTCTTTGTCTTTCAATAGAACCATACAATTGCAGTATCTTTGCAGGTACAACAGCATTTCTAAACACAGTTAATGTCTGTCATTACACTAAAAGTACTTTCGGAAAATAATTACGTTAAATGCCACTGCATGTTCACTTCTGAAGACACACGTTTTTAACGATGGAACGAAATGTCTGTCTTTATTATGGTCAAATAGAAGATTTTAAATGTTCTACCACATTTTATAAAAGCTAGAATTAAGTCTAGATGAGACTAGCTAGCATCAATATATGCCCTATATTACGACCAGGTTCATAGCATGGCTATTTAAAAATGACGCCTAATGCAGCCATATGCATATCTAAAATATAGAGTCTATTTCTCAATACCAGAGTTAAAGGAAAGTGCGCTAGACCTACCTTGCTCTCTTCATCTTGAAACCTTTTATCCTCCAACTAATGAAAAGAAAACGAAAAAAACCTTATTAGACACCAACAAGTTCTCGTGCGGAGTTGGCTGAAACGGGTCCACAAAAACCATGAGATATATTGCGTATTTTATGAAATAAGCGTGACGGTGTCTTTAAATAGTTAAGTTGAAATTCTGGTAAAATGCCTAAAAAAACTTAAGAAAAAATTCCAAAAGCGTTCTAATCATCTTAATGGAATGAGATTACAAACAGAAATAACAGCACGATTGGTTGTCTTACTGGAGAGAGAGAGAGAGAGAGAGAGAGAGAGAGAGAGAGAGAGAGAGAGAGAGAGAGAGAGAGAGAGAGAGAGAGAGAGCTCTCTTATACACATATATGTGTGTATAAGAGAGAGATATCT
>RDPX01000025.1:402007-427549 GCA_003991215.1 Morbakka virulenta
GGGAGAGAGGGAGAGAGGAGAGAGAGAGAGAGAGAGAGAGAAGAGTGGGGGGATGGGGGAGAGGGTATTTATCTATATATATAATATGATTGCACGCGATATGAGCTATCATTCAAAGGAAAATTTAGAGGATGTTTGGGTACAGAAAACGAAAAGCGTTGGGATACTAAAGATAATTGTTATTTAACTGATAGTTAAAAATTTAAAGTCTCTGCTGGTGCCTCTAGATCCAGGATCAAATGACAAGGAAGACCCTTGTGCTATATGATGAAGTAAATGAAAAATAAAAACGATAAAAAAGTCAACCGATGAGGTTTCATATTAGGGTAGGTGAAATGTAGAGTGTTTTACACATCAAGAAACGAATTAATAATAAACTAATGTTAAGAGCTCCTAGCAACTGACCTCAATACTTTTTGTAAATGTAAAATACAGTTAATAATAATAATAATAATAATAATAATAATAATAATAATAATAATAATAAAATAATTATAAAAATAATACATATATATTCATATATATACATATATAAATATATTCATATATATACATATATAAATATATTCATATATATACATATATATATTCATATATATACATATATATATATATTCATATATATAAATATATACACACGTATGTATATACATATATATGCAGCAAACAAAGAGGTTAAAACCATAGCAAACCTCTTTTTCGATTTCATCACAACGCTGTCTTGCCCCAGAAACTAATTTATTCAGCTTTGCCACTTCTTCATCCTGGAGAAAGAAATTATAATTTTCATTAACAGTCATCAAACGTATATAAAAGTAGGAATAAAGGAAAAGTTCTTAAAAGAGTTTATATAGCGAAAGATGCATGTCCTAAGTGCCCTTAGCTAATAAATATTTAGTCGAATATTTATACATGATTATCAAACCAACACAATACAAAATAATGTTGTTAATATGGGTTCTGAAATATGAAACAAATTGTAAAATACTATAGAAACAAAAATTTCAAACCGAAAAGGAAAAATATGAGAAGCGTAATAAATTAGTTTAAAAGTGCATATTAACAAAATATGGGCAGTTTAGCTAGATATAAAATCAAAAGAGGAGGAAATATTCATGAAGATTAAGATAGGAAATAAGTAGCCCATGGACCTAAAAAAGTAATCAAAAAAATAAAAAGGTTGTCATCTAAAATGTTCTAAGGCAAAATTATCAAGTCTGTTCCCAAGTAATAAAACCCTTTTCTTGTGAATTCAGGATTGAGATCAGTAAATAGAAGATTCAGAAGCAGTAACAGTAAGGAGCACAACAAGAATGAATCTGGGTTTAGTGGCCTGATGAGACTTCTGATGATTCACAAGCCCTGCCTTAGACAAGAGAGACTGGCCACATGCCTTACAAGGCCAAAGAGGGCCACAATCATCTGGCAAAACTTCAAGCCTCCCATAGATCCTCTTCAGTTTAGCATCTGAAACTCTGCTCTCCTCGTTCAACTTGGCACCTTGAAAGATTAAACCTCTCCAATGCCCATGATCAGCAGTTAATGCATCCCAGCTGTCTTCAGCAATCTCGATATGCTTCAGGTTCTTCTTAACATTTTCCTTAAACCTTTTTTATGGCGTACACTGACAAGTTTTTTCATATAACATTTCACAATAAAACAACTGTTTTGAGAGCCTGGAGTTGTCCATGTGGTCAGCCCAGTTCATTTAACTTCTCACCATCATTAATGATATGCTTACAGTGTTTGCTTTGGACAATACAGTAGAGTTGGGGGTATGACCTTCCCATTTCATTCCAAGAATGTGCCTGAAACAATCGTGGTGAAATCTCTTATGTACCTTGATTTGTGACTGATATACAGTCTGTGTCTCTGAGGCATACAAAACACTGGTGAAGACATAGGTCTCTAAACAGAAAGTATGGTTTTTACAGTAAGATCACTTTTAAACCAAATTTTGTCTTTCAATTTGTCAAAAGAACCTGAATCTTTGCTGATCCTTTTCTTAATTTCAAAATTGAGGGTGCCATCATTTGAGCCAGCACCTCCCTGGTAAACAAACATACAAAATCTGACAAGACTTTCGTACAAGAGTCTTGGCTTGGTATCTCCTCAAGATAAACACTTTACCAGTTGTTCCAAATCAAAATAGATTCCAATGTCAAACATGAAAAGCATACCACAAGACCACAGTCAAATACAGTGGAAATAGACTAAGGTAAGAATGTATGCAACCATATCTGCCTTCAAAAGCATCACAGCTGAGTGTCAAAAGCCTTAATAAAGTCTACAAATACTTGGCAAAGAGGTAGATGCTGCTCTTTACACTTTTAATGAGCTGCCTAGCAGAGAAAATCATGTTTACAGTACCACGCCCACCACAAAAACCAGACTAGGACTCAGGAATAACCTCCTTGCAAGCACTCATCTCTAACCAATTCAAGAGCAGTCTGGCAAAAGGAGATAGATAGATAGATAGATAGATAGACAGATAGATAAATAAATAGAGAGAGAGAGAGAGAGAGAGAGAGAGAGAGAGAGAGAGAGAGAGAGAGAGAGAGAGAGAGAGAGAGAGAGAGAGAGAAAGAATGGATCATAAAAATACACAGTCAACTCAAATGGAGATACAAGAGAGAGAGAAATAAAATATATTTTTTAGCAAAAGTGATTTAAGATTAAATTTATTTTGAAAAAAATGCTTACATTATTCCTTTCATTTTGATACTTTTCCTTCAACAATCTACTAATTTTTTGTTCATTCTCCCTTTCAACAGCCTAAAACAAGAAAGTTAAAGAGTCAAACTGAAATAAAACTACAAAAATATTCAGATATGATTACTAAGTGATACACAACTTAATTTTCATCCAAGGTGAGTCACTTCTCTACAAAATATATCCTTGATAACTTGATTGGAAAAAAAAATGAAAGGAAATTTCTTATTTGGCAGTATATTTCCAAAGTTGCCAAGATGTATTTCAAATCATACCAAAAGACATTTGATGACAATTTCAATTACATTATTTACAATTTAATCACCTTCTTTTTGAGGGAAATCATTGTAACATGGAAAATATTATTATTATTATTATTATCATTAATATTATCAGTTTATTATTAGCATTTTTTTATTATTATTATTATAATGATGATGTCAATAATGAATTAACTTTAAAGTTTCACATTCACATCATATCCCAATGCAGCTTTACTACTGGTTCCTTAAAATTACACTTCATACAAATTAATTTAGAACAAGCCTTTTTCTATGCAAATGAATACACTTGCAAATATGAGCAATCATACTCAAACACATGTGCAGTCATATTGTGACCTTGGTGGCAGTAAATTAGACCATCCACTAATCATACAGATGCACTTAAAAAGGTAAGTAAAACTAAGAAAAAAGAGGGCAGAATTTCCAGCCTAAAGTCAGCTAAATATGTGTATGTGGGAGTAAGGAGGAGAAGATATTTGGGTAGCAAAGGGTAGCTTCTGTTTCTTTCCTTCTTTTTTTGTTTTCTTTTTTTCTTCTTATTTAAAAAAGGTGAATGGGTTAGTAGGAGGTGATGGCTGTATGGTTCCTGTATGGGAACAAACTTTCCTACACTACAAAAATGGAACAGTCATACTTACTACTTTCAGCTGAAGCTCTTCAACAATCTGAAGTAAAAGGCATAAGAACAAACAAATTGCATAAATATACACTGAATCTCAATAGAATTTACCTTTAAACAATTTTAGTCACAAATAATGTGGCTATTTCAATTTGAATAAAAAAAAACAACATTATGAATTTTGAATTACAATGGGAGAAATTTTTGGGAAAGCAGAAATACTGGAATAATTAAAGAAACAGCAGACTGAATTTTGTACATTAGTAGCCCCTATTACTAAGTCTAAAGTGTTAGTTATTGTTTATAGATTAATAATCAATGTTAACACTTTTCATGACTTTTCAGAATGTTAAAATTCTGATTCCCTCCTGGAGAAGTTTAAGTGGAGGAATAAAAACTATGCCAAAATAGCAAATAAAAATCAATATAGACAAAAGTCTTAATCAGTCATAGAGTTCAAGCAAAGTTTTCAGTGAATATCATTTCAAGGTAACTTTTTACAGTGTCTCAGTGATGTAGGCTATGAATACCAAGGTCATCAGGGAATGGGGAAATAAACCCAAGTCAAGAAATTTTGTTGTAACTTAATGGTACCAATGGTTTTGGGGAAAATGTAACTTTTCAATATGTTGCAAAGACTCCAGTTTATACATTGGCTACATAAGAATATGAAGATGGCCATTTAGATATCTTGAGTCCCAAAACTGATATACAGTTTTTTCTACAAATAATAATAAAAAATATTGGTTTCTGGCCAGATGCAAGGTGAAACATTGGCTAGAGAAAAAGGTTGTACTGTAATCCTGTATTAACCTCCTTTCCTTTTCAAGCCCTCTTTTCTAACAAGCCCCTTGTTGGAAGAAGAGAACCATTGACCAGTTTCTGAATGAGCTAAAAACCCTTGCTAAAGATTGTAATTTTACTCCTGCGAGTGCCGATGAGTACAAATCAGAAATGATACAAGACGCCTTTATAAATGGCATATCATCGAACGTTATACGTCAGAGGTTACTTGAAAGCCGAACACTTAACCTTCAAATCATCATCATCATCATCATCATCATATTCGGTTTAACGTCCATTTTACATGCTAGCATGTGTTGGATGATTTCTTGAAATTGACTTCCAAGTTATCCTATCCTTCACCAGGTCTCTGCTGACACCTTTTTCTTCTTGCAATAGAAAAAGCTAGAGCTCTCGATACTGCACAGCAAAGTTCTAACCATTACACTCATTCTCCTGGAATAAATGCAGCTATACCAAAACCTGATGATGAAAGTAGTTTGAACCCTGTTGCTGGTATTACCATTAAACAGCAAGGGAAACAGTCTACTTGCTGGTTTTGTGGAAATTCTCGCCACCCCAGAACGAAGTGCCCTGCCAGAGAAGCTACCTGCTACAAATGTAAAAAGGTAGGACATTTTGGAAAATTATGCAGATCTTCTACAACTACTAGTGCAGCAATCCTAGCATCTTCTCCGCAATTTGATGATGATTACTTTTGTGCATCTGTCGCATCATCTAACTCGCCTTTTCGTGTGACTACACCTATTCTTTTAAATGATAAATATCGAGCTGAAGCCTTGATCGATAGTGGAAGCACAGATAAAAGCTTTATTAGTGAAAAGCTAGTCAATTTACTAAATCTTAAAACAATTTCATCACAGCATACAATAGGAATGGCGTCTGCTTCATGCACTGTGAAGTCAAAGGGGTATTGCATAGTTTCAATAACCTTAGGAGAACAACGGTATCTGAAAGTGAAACTTTTTATTCTCGAGAACTTATGTACAGATGTCATTCTTGGTACAGACTTCCAAGAGCAGCATAAAAGTATAACAATTGAGTATGGTGGAAGTAAACCTCCACTGACATTTTCAGCATTAACTACCATGAAAACCAAACCACCAAAACTGTTTGAACACTTGTCACAAGATTGCAAACCGATTGCGACGAAATCAAGAAAATATTCCAGTGTCGATAAGAGTTTTATTACATCTGAAGTTCAAAGGTTGCTAGAGCTTGGTATCATTGAACCAAGTACTTCACCATGGCGGGCACAAGTTATTGTTGTTCAAGAGAAAACAAAGAAACGAATGGTAGTAGACTATTCAGAAACAATTAATAAATACACCCAGTTAGACGCGTATCCTTTACCGAAAATCGATGAAATGGTAAATGCTATTGCAAAGTATAAGGTATTCAGTACAATAGATTTGCGTTCAGCCTATTATCAAATTCCATTATCAGAAGAAGACAGGCAATTCACGGCCTTTGAGGCAGATGGAAAGTTGTACCAGTTCACAAGAATGCCATTCGGAATAACCAATGGATCGTCCTGTTTCCAAAGAGAAATGGATTCATTTATCGACACTAGCAAATTGTCTGATGCATTTCCTTATTTAGATAATATTACAATATGTGGGAATAATCAGGAAGAACACGATGCAAACCTTGAGGAATTTATGAAAGCTGCAAAGGAGAAGGATCTCACATTTAGTGAAGAGAAATGCACATTTTCTACAGATGTCATTCATTTATTAGGATATCGTATATCTCATAACTCAGTACAGCCTGATCCAGATCGATTAGCACCCTTACTTAACTTACCTATACCTAAAAACCCGAAGGAATTAAAGCGAGTGATCGGTCTGTTTTCGTATTATGCTAGGTGGATACACAAGTTTTCAGATAAGATTCGAATTCTGAATATTGTTACCAAATTCCCATTGTCCAATGATGAGGTCAAAGCTTTTGAATCACTAAAACAGGAACTTACAACAGTTGCAATGCAACCTATCGATGAGAATACGCCATTTACGGTCGAAACAGATGCTTCTGATTTTGCGATTTCTGCAACTCTTAATCAGGGTGGTAGACCAGTCGCATTTCACTCTCGGACATTACAAGGAAGTGAACAGTTCCATTCACCAGTTGAAAAAGAAGCACAAGCAATAGTCGAGTCTATTCACCATTGGAGGCATTTTCTTTTGGGTAGACATTTCACTTTAATTACTGATCAACGTTCTGTGTCATACATGTATGATTATAAATCAACTAGTAAAATAAAGAATGATAAAATCATGCGCTGGAGAATTGCTTTATCTCCATACTCATATAGTATTCATTATCGACCTGGTAGTTGTAATAGTGGACCTGACACTTTCACAAGAGTTAAGTGCGCTGCGATACCATCAGAAAATCTACACCACATACATGCAGCTTTATGCCACCCAGGAGTTACACGTCTTTATCACTTTGTCAAAGTTAGAAATCTTCCTTATTCTTTGGAAAATGTTAAGCAGGTATGTAGGGACTGTAGTATTTGTCAAGAAGTTAAGCCCAGATTTTACAAGCCCTCTCAAACGAACTTAATCAAAGCTACTCAGCCATTCGAGAGGATATCAATAGATTTCAAGGGACCTTTACCCTCAGCAGCCAGACATCAGTTTTTACTAACAATTGTGGATGAGTATTCTCGGTTTCCGTTTGCATACCCTGTAAATGATGTGAGTACACAAACAGTTATAAAATGTTTAATGAATTTATTTTCCATCTTTGGCATGCCAGGGTATATACACTCAGATAGAGGCACCGCATTCATGTCAACAGAACTTAAGCAGTGGTTATTCTCGAAAGGTATCGCCACTAGTAGAACAACACCATACAATCCAACCGGTAATGGACAGGTTGAGAGGTATAATAGTATTATTTGGAGATCTGTACTACTTGCTCTAAAATCTCGAAACCTGCCAATAAATCAATGGGAAAAAGTATTGCCTGATGCGCTTCATTCTACAAGGTCATTGTTATGCACATCAACAAATTGTACACCACACGAACGACTTTTCGATTACCAACGTCGTTCGGTCACTGGGACCTCAATGCCATCATGGTTAATGAGTCCAAGACCAGTCCTAATGCGAAGAAATGTACGCAACAGTAAATATGATCCACTAGTAGATGAAGTGAGTTTAATCGAAGCAAATCCGCATTATGCTCATGTTAAACTTCCAGATGGTAGAGAAACAACAGTATCAACAAAACAACTCGCCCCAATCGGAAATCCCCATCTGGATACTGAGCAGATGTCCATAATTGATATTGACACTATAAATGATGGTGACAAAGAAAATAGCCAAACCGAGAACGATATTGTGGACACTCCAGATACTTCAGAAGCATTAATAAATGTACGAAGATCAGAAAGAATAAGAAAAGCTCCAAATAGATTGGACTTATGATTGTTTAATACATTCTGGTTCAAACCAAATTTAGGCAACTCATCAGCGTCGCTATGTTGGGTTGGCCATTTGTGGTGCTCCAATGCACACCACACATGTTTTACTCATTTATAGGCAATCTAACAGCGTCGCTATGTTAGTTTGGCCTTCTGTTATGTTGGATTATTTTGTGTTATGACTCTGGACAATAATTAAAAATAGCAGAGGGTGAATGTTGTATTTCTGCTATATTAACATTGTGTTTATTTTTGTTCTTTTATACTATATATATATATATATATATATATACATATATATATATATATTTGAGTTATTAGTTGCTTTGAGCCAATATTACACGGTTTACTACACCACTTTTACATTTTAGTCCCCCATTAATCACGACTACAGGATTTCAAATATATAAAGATTTTATTCATGATCTTTACTGCATTGACATTATTCCTTGTATATTCCAGTCCTTGTTTTTTTCCTATTCTTTAAAATACACACCAATGCCTTTTCATTTGACACCATTCTGAAGCATCCAGGGGCCAAAAGACTGACCTAAATACCTTGGATAAGTGGGCACAAATTCCTCACAGGATCCATCAACAAAGTAAAGTTTGTATGACAAAAATGAAAAGCTCAATGGGCCTACAAATCCTACAAGCTCTTGTTCCCAGATATTAAATAATAAATAACTGGTAAGGGTAAGTCATCCATTACTATCTTCAATAGAAAGGGTCAAGGCTGCATTAAGGCAGAAAAAGTGAAAATGCAACATCAGGACATCAGGTTCAATGTTAAATACCAGGAAGGCAATAAGAACCAATCTCATTACATCTATCAAAAAGCCAAACCCTTTAACTTGATAAGGAAATAGAGGTTTAACATAAGTTGTTATACATGTTGAATATTATACTGGTCACAGCCCACATAGGGTTAGCAACCATAGATAAGCATACAAAAAGTATCCTGTTTTATTACTGCTAGTAAATACTATTAAAAAGGGGAGAACATGGGTACCAAAATCTGTTGGAGATTAAAATGTTTCAAACACTTTCTGAAATCATCATTATGGGTAATGAAATGCTGCTTAAAGGAGAATGTACCATCATCTCTTCATTATTGAAGCAGATTCCTATTCAGCTTTTCCAAAGAGGTATTCATTCTACAAAAAGCAGAATTATGAGGTGGACAAGATACCATTACTTTTTCATAATCTTCTGGACTAATTGAAGGAGTGTGTTGCACTTTATACTCCAGGCAAAAAACCCCAATTAAGCCATTACAGATGGCAGGCTAATATTTGGAAAATGTAGTAGTAGATCTCTTTGGCCCAATACACTTATTGAAACACACTTTAGTGGTACAAGACCTTGCATCAAGTTTTCACTCATACTGCTAAATTACTGGTGTACCACAGAAAGTCCTTAATGCATTGGGAGACATCTATGATTCTTATGGAAATAAATGCAAACAGTTTTCTGTTCCAGTTCTATAAAATTTGTTACAATTTAGTACATCACAACAAACACTGCTAAGGAGCAAGGTGGAGCTCATTCCATAAAAAAATTACTACAGGTCAGTAGTGGTCGAAGAAAAAACAGTGTCTTTCACTGCCATCACTGAAAGTGTGAAGAAAAGGCCCCTTTTTGTGACACTAATGCTAGTGGTTGGATAGATAAGATAGATAAGGCCCTAACTGAGCAATATTACAGAAAGCATAATGGAATATTCCAATTTGTTTCATGACAAATACTAGTGTGTGTATGCTGACAAAGTTGACTCTCACATTGTTCCTGGAGGATGTACAAAGTGCATTTAAACTACAACAGGAAGCTGAATCAATACAATGAAACAAAATTTAAGAGAAATGTAAACCACTCTATTGAAAATGAAAGGTGGCAAACAACTATTGATTAGTTGCTTGGTGGAAGATTGATAAGCTACCTGCAGATATTATTAAAAATAATTCAATGTAGAGGAAAGATGGAGCCTTCAGAGGGGTCAGCCTTATTGTGATAGTTAGGAGTCTCTTGATTAGATGATCTTCCTGGTGCCAACAAATGGCATTTTTTTAAAAGTTCCAGAGCTTTTTTCCCTCCTGTGGAATTAAACCCAATACTTTTGCTTATAGTGCAAATGCACTGGCTGCTAAGCCACAGCTCATTGTCTCTGTATCTAGACAATAAATAGTCAAGTTATGGTATCTAGATGATCTAATGAGACTAAGTATTAATCCAATTTTTTCAATACATCTTGTTTTCATGGAAACTTGACTTAAAGCTTTGATGACAAAAAGGATTCCAAAAGTTCATTTATTCCAAGTAACTTTCAACTTTCAAGAACAATTCAAAATACATCAATTTTTTTACTAAAGGACCCATGTCACAAAACAAAGGTATGATTTTGAATCCCACAATCAACTTTCATATTTCAAATGTTGTTAAAAGGCTAACAATTGATTTCAAAATATGAAAAACAATAAATTACTACCTTATCACTTGCATACCTAAACTCAGCCAAGTTGTAGACAGGCAGTGTATTATAAACCATGGTTCTAATATCATTTCGTATTTGAAAATCCAGTAAAACCACAATATATAGCAGAACCTTTACAAATAAAAAATAACATCGAAAACAATACTTCCATAGATAATAAGTGTGCATATGAAAATAACCAAGTCATGTTTCTTAAATTCATATATGCAGCATTGAAATGTATCTAATTCTTACCTCAAAAATGTGTTGCTTTACTTTTACCATCAAAGATTTGAATTCCTTGACATCAAAGGAATGCAGAGTTTGTTTATTTGATAGTAAGGTATCTACTCCTACGTTACTTGACATTGCTTTTTCTTGGTCATCCCCTAGATTTAAGTGAACAACAGTCAAAATATTTACAAAAGAATTCCATACCTATACAATAAAACAATAAAAGTTCTCTTCAGTTAGGCAAAAGGAAAACAAAATAGTAGGCCTACCATTGCCCATGCACTTAATTTACACCATATATGAAGGTACCGAG
This sequence comes from Morbakka virulenta, assembly GCA_003991215.1. Lineage (NCBI taxonomy): Eukaryota > Metazoa > Cnidaria > Cubozoa > Carybdeida > Carukiidae > Morbakka > Morbakka virulenta. The sequence continues at coordinate 412,880 of RDPX01000025.1, forward strand.
TCTTTTGAAACCCTAAAACATTCAATGCACAGTTAAATTAAGGATTGAAGGCATTTATTAGAGTAGTATTTTATTTAATGTTATGTATTTTGTTTAAAGAGTACACCTAGACATATTTTTCAGCTGTTACGACCATTTAAATTGTGAGAAATGGGTAAATACTGCCAAATCCAATCATAACTATAAGTAGCAATACCTGATGAAAAACTTATAACGCTTGCTCTAATCCCCCAAATCCAAAGTCTTTGACTCTAAATACTTACCTTATCTTACATATTATACACAGGTCTGCACGTTATTGAAATTCTAGTGAATTATGGTCTGTACAAAATGATGTTCGAAATAGTTCAATTCTATCAAAATTGTTGCATGCTGTTACGTGAAAGGTCTTTTCAAAGAATAAGGTTTTATTAAACATCTAATGGTTGGATGCATCGTATTTGAGAAAGGTAATACGTGGGCCTACCAGTCAGATTTAGAAGTATACCAAAATTCTCTAATGTAACTTCAGTTCGAAACTTTGAAGAGTCTGAAGATTGAAATAATATCAACATATAAGAATCCTCATTGCTACTGGCAATTACTGGATTATTTGGAGTTATTAAGTATATTTCTATACACCTACATACTTACATATGACAATTAAAATTATTAACAAGGAAATCCTCTCAACTTTGCTGTCGCAAACAGCTGCCATGAAAATCAGCCATGGTAAGAGCACTGCTTTGTTATCATTCCCAGGTCTCCATTTTTCCATTTCTCAGAATCAAATGATGCAACAACAACGACAAAAAGCAATTGGTGTTGTTGTTAACCAGCAAAAACCATGGCGTCAGAATCAAAAGATATGCTATTGCAAGTAATAACTCCAAACGTTTCAAGAATTAAAACAAAAGAAGATTTAATTGTTACTTGTGTCCATGGGTTTCTAATTTCAAAAGGATACAGAACTGGGCTGTCCGGAAAAGACAATGGTGTAAGTACTGTTTTGTGTAAAATCACTTGGTGCTCTTACATGCTCTCTTGGGGTCATCAATCTTTTCAAACGTTCTGCTGAAACAGCATTGGACCTACTCTGGCTGCTTATCTCAACCCTCTTTCTCGAGGTCGTGACGTTGAATCTCACTAAGTATTGTTACACGTGTTATTATATGGTACTTTTTGACTCGAGTTTTTTTTCTAAATTTCATGCAGTTTGCACGCCTTGTTGCTAGCCACTAGTAGCAAGACCTGCAGACCACTAACAGTGTTCGGACCACTAAAGAAGGGTAATTATCCCCGGATAACAGTATAACGCTAGTCTAATATTCTTCTGAATGCTGTCATGGAGCCAATTTGCAAAAAGTCTTGCGTTTATACTTGCTCTTTTCCTGGTCCTCGGAATTTTTGTCCCCGTCGTCCTCTTGTTTTCCGAACAGGTTTGATTTTTTAAAAATCTTCTGTTAAGTGTTGTCTTCTTAACAGCCTCTTTTCCCTGCCTTGGAAATTAAGTGGTTACTTTTGGCTCGATCGGGAGTGATCTGAATGAAAAAAACAACCCCCAAACAACAAGCAACTAACAACAGCGAAAAGCTAAAAAGTAGTTTGAAATAAGTGTCTCTTCGCTGATACTTTGTTATATTCTGTTCGACTTTAAAAGTTAAGTGGTACTTGGTATGACAGATAAGTTTGTAAGTTAGTTTGGCTTATTGCGATTAAATAATAAAACTATTACAAATAATACATTTAAACTCTTGCTTTTTATCTTGACTGACAACCAGTTCACCTATTTGCAAGTTATTGGGTTTTAGTCACCTAATGACTCACATAATTTTTATTAGCCAATCATGCAGATAAAATTTTCTTTATATACTTAGTCAGATAAATATTTATGATGGTGCACATCCTAAAAAATGCAATGTTTCAAGAAAAGAACTTACCTTCAGAAATAAGAATAAATTTAAATCATTAGAACAGGATATCCAAATGCAAAGTTTGGTCGGTATTGTAAGAAAATATGTAAATGTAATGGATATTAAAGGGAAACAGTTGGATACTAACCTTTGTAGATGATAGTATAAAGTAACAAAATTATATCAATTTCTAAACTGGTTCTATCAATGCTGTTTAAGATATGCTGTTGATGTGATTGCTGTGAAGTTGTGTATGGATTGTTTTGTGTATTTTCTTGTCGTTGTATTGGTTTCCTTATCTATAATCTCTTTATTTTTCAAGTCAAAGGTATGATCTTTTAACCAGCAGAGCTCTGCTATTTCATGACTCATTGTGTCACCTTTTCGAAGAGCACTCCTGTGCTCCTTTGGTGTTTGACTCAAGGAACACTTTAATTTGAAATTGATAAAAGGAGTCTTTTTTATCTCTTTTTATTACCATATCTTTATTAATTTCGTCCCTTCATCATCTCTTCATTGTATGTGCAAATAATTCATTTTTATGTTTCTTGTTGTGTTGTCTTCCATGTTGTGATGTGGATTGTCCATGTATATATTGTCCCGTTATTGTCATATAATACGTAGCCACTTCCATCAAACTTGTTTAGAGTTTTCTGAGTGTTTCACTCTTATACTCTATATATTTTCAGTTACTGTTTTGACCTGTAGCAACATGTGTGTAATGACACATGCACACCAGCACACCCCATAATTGAGAACCAGGAACAAGGAACACTGAAATGGAATTTAAGTGAAATAAGTCTATAACTTGTGCAAATTACTATTAAAAAATATACCAGGATTAATTGTAGGTTTGAAATTGTTTTCTATATTGCCTTTGGACTTCTAGGTTTTGAAATTGTTATTATTATTGCATTACAGAATAAATTACCAGAAAGCTGGAATGAAAGTGATGGTATTTTTGAATTGCATTACCAATACAAGGCTAAAGAGTATCTTTTAAAGGTGCTAAAAATAGATGGAGCTCTATCATTTTATCTCTATGTAAGTAAAAGAAACAATTTTTTCCTCATTCATTATTATCCAATGTTGAATTGTAATTCTATTTGTTTTACGTATTGACTTTAAATTTGTTTATTTGCTAAATTACAGGGTTTGAATCAAAATTGATTCATGAAAAATATTGAAATCTTCACGCTAAAAATTTGTCCATTGCAGTTGGGTGTCTGGGAATTTCCTTGGTGGATAGGGTTTTTTTTACAAGGTAAGTGTAGAAAAATAGAAAATATGACAAATCAAACTAAAGCAGAGGTAAATTACTCTCATGTACAAAGACATTATTGGGTTAGAGCATTACCTTTGAATATTCATACCACTGGCATTTTAAAGCAGAACTGATAGTTTGCCTTGCCCCTGAGAGAACTTTTCAGACAAATTTTATACTACAGTTACTCACTGAAAATAATGTAGAAGTTGCAGGAAAACAAGGAGCTTACATTGACTTTAGTGTTTTCAAACATATTTTGTAAGAACCATATCAAAAAAGACTATTAGCAAAAAATATTCAAAGTTTTTAAAAAAAAGCCAACTTATTTGATTACATTTATGAAAAAAAGAAAAATATTTTGTGTATTAATTATTTAGAAAACTTTGTGATATTTTCTTCCATACATAAACAGATGAGTGGATAGTGTTTTTTAAAAATTTATTTGCATTTGATCGATGGTGGTGTATTGGGGAAATGTAACTTGGATATTTGTGAAAAATAGAACTAGGTAGCTGATGTTTATTCTAAAAAGTAATGAAATTAATCATGTGTGGTACCTGAATTACTTTAGAAACTAAAAGTTTAATGAACCATATATTCTGGATATATTTTTTAAAAATTTTGTCTAATTTGAAACACTTCTTGTATAGTTTATGCAAGGTTTTATAAAGTTAGCTTTCAACAGAAAGAGAGGTAAAAGACACCTTGTTTTTTATCAATGAGCTCCCCAGAAGCATCCTGGAGGATCCATATACCACTCAAACAGATATATGCAGGTTCTGGAACTACCGTTTCTGAAGCATATTGTAGTTGTAATTGCTCTTGCTTTTTCTCTGACCAGTTAATTAAGCTTTGACAGTTTTATAGTATATTTACCATGCTTTAAGATAGGCAATTTTTTATGATAAATGCTTAGTTGTTAATAACAAAAAGAAAGAAATATAAAGTAGTAGAGATAATTAGCAGTAACAAGCTTAATTAAACATTTTGTTAGAAAGATGTGTTGACCTTTCACAAAAATCAATCAATTCTGTATTTTACTCTTGTTAAATATTCTTTGATTCTTTTTAAGTAATAACTGAATGTTCATCTTGTTGATTAAATGTTGGTTTTAGACACAGATTTGTGAATGTTTTATTTTTAATGTTGTAGAGAAAGAAATCCAATTTAAGGCTTTAACCAACAAAGAATAAGGGACATTACACTTGATATTCTTGTTTTACACAAAACATTTCTTATTTAATTGTCTTCACAAGTTGTAACATGAGTAACATTTTTGTTTCTTGAATGTGTTTTTGATCCTTGCATATTATTTAACTTGCACAGGAAACATGTCTACACATGAAAAATGTTCAACAAATTTTGCAGTCTTGAATTATTATTTTTATTTATTGGTTAATCTTACAACCTAGGAGTCAAATTCAGAAGGAATGACAGAACTTACACTGAATATTAATGACTTTGTAGAAGGAGAGGACTTTTCACCCAACACTACTTTAACAGCAGCAGACTATACAAAGTAAGAGTTGATAGATTGTTCCAGTATTGTTGAACTAGATGATGTATTAAGGATAGAGCTAAATTTATATTTGATTTGGAAGCATTATATGCCATAAAGAAGATGTGAGATTTTATACTTTTTATACTAAGTACTCTTTGTGATTAGTCACCAACTATGAACACCTATTTGTTATGTGGCAATATAATCAATGTTAAATTATTCTTTAGTTTCTTGCAATATATTTTTGTTTTGGCAGAAGATGGCTAGCAAAAACAAGGCACCCTTACCTTTGCCTCACAAAACAGCTGACTATATGTTGCTTTAAAAAATAGGTTGTTTTAAGAAGCAGATGTTATATTTAAACCTGTATTTAAACACTCAGTTGTAAAGAAATTTTAGTTATGGAGGTCAATGCAGCTACTGAATATTAACATTTTTGTACTTGACTTAATAGACTTAGTCATGATTACCCTGCCTCTGTCTTGATGATTTCAGTCAGGATTCTACATGATTCCAGATTTCTCAATTTTGTTTTGTCTAAGAAACTAGCTATAGTATGTCAACAATATTGAAATCCACCTGTCTGGCTACATCATGGATCCAGTTCTGCTAGAATATGCATCCCTTACAATTGATATTTCCATAAATTGTAAAACATAACTATAGACCTTTCACTCTGGAAACCAAACAAGGCAACTCTTATGTGCCAGCTCTGTTCTGTTACTGACTCCACTTTATTTTTGGATAGTATACTTTTAAGAAAGTTGACAGTATTTACCAATCCTCAAAACACCAGTAGAAAAGTCCTTACAAAGTAGAATTATCTATAAATTTTCCTGTCCACATGCTTTACATGCCATGCTTATTAGACCAGTCAAAAGTTAAACTCCTTGAAAAGAATACATACAGACTTTGACCCCTGTTATGAAACATTGAAGATTGTGATGCAGAACTACAATCACAAGACAGTGAGATTTTAGCTTCATCTTCCAAAGGCATTGAGCATGTGGTGGCCCTAAAAGCCCCTTTAATAGATGATCTGAAATCAAATGTCAAGGTAAAGTATGAGTGGGGCTATAGAAGCAGTCCCTTACAATTGAAATATGCTTGATTTGTTACCTATTGGTATTGAGTCTCTGGAGTCAAGTTTAACATCTACAGATTTTAAAACCATTTTGCATTTACTTATTTTCTTTTTGTAAGGGACTTGATGACTTTAGAATATTTGTGTTTTGGAAGTGTTCTCTGAACTGTTTAATACAGTTGACTTTTGTTTGTTATATTTGATTATGGTAATTACACTACTGAAATATTTTGTGACCAACTAATCATTTGTGACATTGAGTATTATTATGAAAGTATTGTAGTTAAGGGTATAACCAATTTGATGGGCTCTGTTGATTGAATGAAGAAGTAAACAATGATTTGACTTTAGCTAAATGTTTATCAGAGCATTGAGCTAAATTGCATGCTTTTACATTACTTATTGTTTCATTCATATTGAGGATGTTGAGGATGGTTCTTTGATTAACCCATTTTTCTTTATGAAAAAGTTTACGAAAATGTTTAGAAAATAATAACCATATTGTAAATATTTTTCTCCTTTTCTTCTGGTTTTAAAACCATTACATTGTAGATTGTATGTATGTATGTATGTATGTATGTATGTATGTATGTATGTATGTATGTATGTATGTATTAAAAATGAAACAATGAACAGTGTGTAGAATGTGTGACTGATGGCCAAAAGCCCAAGTGCACACTTAGTGGCAAGCAGTGGTTGGATTGATGGTTTTAGGGTTAAAAAACCACTTCACAATGGTCTGCTTCATGATGGGATGGATTTTCTAACAAGAAAATAAATTGCTTGGACAGTTCGTGCTTGCTATTGTTTTGCCCACCGTTTTTACCCACAAGAAAGAACAGCCTTAACATTTGTACAAACAGAAATTGCTGCCCCAAATAAACCCAAATTGTATGTGGAAGCTTGAAACACGTATTGAAACCACAATGCAAAGTTAGATGTGGTAATTACCCTGATTAATTGAGAAATTATGTATTTGTGTTGTTGTTTTTTTATTTCCTAGCAGATTGCTCAATGAGCAGTGACAAAGGCTGTTTTGGCAGGCTGGGCTGAAGTGAAGACTGGCAGTATGTCCATCTACAGTAATGTATTCCATGAAGTACAAAAGCAAGAAAAAAGTTTCTAGCCCCAACCAGCCATGGCATTTTTGAGAGAGGACAATCATGATGACTTAATGTCTCTGCAGGCCAGGGAGTTTGATGCAGCTTGGCTGGTTGAAGCTTTTTTTTGGCAAACTCTTAGAACTCATAACTTAACAATCTTTGTGGCTTAAAATTTGGATGCTATCCAAGGCCACATAGACCACAAACACTCCAGGATTGGAGTTGTGAAGTGGTCACCTAATTTCCATGTACTTATAAAACTAAGAAGATTGCACTTTTTACCACTAGAATTCTAAAGAATATTGAACTTCTCAAGAGCAAGATTGTGAAGCTTCATCCATCAGAAGAAGTGAACAAAGAATCTTCAAAAGAAACCAGTGTACACAGAGAGTAAGTTAAACATTTCTAGACACTGTGATTTTTGTGTGTAATATATATTGATGGGCTCTAGTTTTAATCTCCCTTTATCACTTACTTTAAGCAAAACTTAAATTTACTTAAAATTGTGTTAAAGGGAATTGACATGTTTTTTCAAAGTAATATTTTATTTTGGAGCCTTGAAGAATATATTAGTTAGATGTACTTCATCATCCCAGTTAAGATTTTTGTGTAAGATTACAAATTTTAAGAGAGTATAAACATCAAACATTAACATCCTACTCTCTGCACAACTATAGAGGTGCTATTTTGAAAATAGCATCAAAAAAAGGGTTTTGTAATACCTGGACACCGGTTCGTAGGACATGGTAATCCCCTTGAGAAACAAGTCAAATGGGATAAGGCTGGTAATATTTTGGAAATTAACCAACAACTGACAGGGAAAAGAGATTGTGTCAGCATCCAACTTGGTGTAGATTATAGTGTTATAATATTATAGTGTGTACACCAATAAAACTGACAAAGTAAAATGTAAGAACGATGCTTTTTGTAAAATGGTTAAAGGATTAGATGCAACTCCATGGTCACAAAGGCAATCGAGGCACGCTCTTGCTCGAGACGCTATTGCTGCTTAGGCTAAACTCGATTTAGATTTGTGATAAGGCCAAAAAACGGAAAAAGCCTTTGAGTGAAAAAAACTGACAAGAAAAATTAACTGAAGAATTTCATAAACCCATAAAATGGTATTTTACTTGATGGCACATGATTCTGAATCATGTTGATGTCGATGAGATCTAAGCAGGTGATGTAGTTGAGATGTAACAGTTTAGTAAATTGAATAATGGGTACAGATATCAGTAGTATAGTAGTTGGGGGTTCGAGAACATTTTTGTAAAAGATTCTTGCTAAGCTTCCAACTGCTATGCTTCTTTTTTATCTTTCGGCTGCTCCCTTTAGGGGTCGCCACAGCGGATCAGTTTCTTCCATTTTTCACGGTTCGTCGCATCTTCTCTCCGCACTCCACCTGCTCTCATGTCCTCTGTCAACACATCCATATATCTTCTTTTTGGTCTCCCACGCTTTCTTCTCCCAGGCACTTCCATTTCCAAAACTCTCCTTCCAATGTAATCTTCTTCCCTCCTATTAACATGTCCGAACCATCTGAGTCTTGCTTCTCTTTGCTTGTCGCTCAGTCTTCTCACATGGGTTGTACCTCTTATGTGCTCGTTCCGGATTCTGTCCAACCGGGTGACGCCAAGTGACCACCGTAACATACGTAGCTCTGCGACTTCTAGCTCGGCTTCCTGTTTTTTGGATGTTGCCACTGTCTCTAGCCCAAAGAGTAATGCTGGTCTTACAACTGTCTTGTAAACTTTCCCCTTTACTTCCGGTGAAATCTTTCTGTCACACAATACTCCTGTGACCTTCCTCCATCCGTTCCATCCTGCTTGTACACGCTTTTTCACCTCCCTGTTGCAGTCTCCATCGCTCTGTACAGTGGACCCCAAGTACTTAAAGTCATCCACCTTCTTTACTTCTGCTCCTTGCATCCTTATTTCATCCTGATCTCTTCCGTTTAAGACCAAATACTCTGTTTTCGCTCTGCTTATTTTCATCCCTCTTTTCTCCAAGGCGTCTCGCCACTCTTCTAGTTGTTCCTCTACCTCGTCTCTGGTCTCACTGCACAGCACAATGTCGTCTGCAAATAACATGCTCCAGGGCTCCTCTTTCCTTACTTCTTCTGTCAACCTATCCATGACTATGGCAAATAAGAAAGGACTTAGGGCTGATCCCTGGTGTAGTCCAACTTTAACCTCGAACCAGTCAGTCAATCCGGTTGCACTTCGCACGGCTGTCATGCTATCTTTATACATGTCTTGCACTAACTTAACATACTTTTCTGTTACTCCCGACGTCCTCATGCAATACCATAGTTCTTCTCTTGGTACCCTATCATAAGCCTTCTCCAGGTCGACAAACACACAATGTATCTCCCTTTGTCCTTCCCTATACTTCTCCATGAGCATGCGCAGAGCAAATAGTGCATCTGTCGTGCTTTTCCCTGGCATGAAGCCGTACTGTTGTGCACAGATTCTGACCTCTTGTCGCAGCCTTGCATCCAGTAATCTCTCCCACAGCTTCATTGCATGACACATCAGCTTGATGCCTCTGTAATTTCCACACTCTTGTGCGTCGCCCTTGTTCTTGTACACCGGAATCAGCACACTTCTTCTCCATTCATCTGGCATTTTCTCGCATACAAGGATTTGGTTAAAAAGCTTCGTAAGTACTTCTAGACCCTGTCGACCTAGGCACTTCCAGGCTTCAATGGGGATATTGTCAGGGCCTACTGCTTTTCCATTTTTCATTCTTTTCAATGCCTTTTTGACTTCACTTATTTCTATCTGCTCGAACTCACGATCCATCCTCTCTGCTGCCTCACCCCTTGGCTCTCTGGGATTTTCCGTGTTCATGAGACTTTCAAAATAGCTTTTCCACCTTTGTAGTACTTCCGCTTCCCTTGTAAGTAGCCTTCCATCTTCATCTTTGATAACCCTAACATGCTGAATGTCTTTTGATGCTTTGTCTTTTTGCTTCGCTATCCTGTACAAATCCTTCTCACCTTCCTTTGTGTTTAGCTTGTGGTAAAGATCACTGTATGCTTCTTCCTTTGCCTTAGCAACTTCTCGTTTGGCATCCTTTCGCTTATCAATGTACTCCCTTTTATCATTCTCATTGTTTGAATGGTCGTACCTTTTCTTTGCTTCTTTCTTTCTTTTGATGCTTTCCTGCACTGCGTCGTTCCACCACCATGTTTCTTTGTCCTTCTTCTGGCCCCCTTTTGTCACTCCTAAGACTCTCCTAGCGGTTATTCGTATTTTCTCCGTAATGTGTGACCAGTTTTCAAGCACATCTGTTTCTGTGCTGAGCACCTCTAGTATCTCGTCACTGAAGATTCTCCTGCACTCTGGATCGTTGAGCCTCCACCATTTCACCCTTGGCTCTGCTGCCCTTCTGGGCCTCTTTTTGATTGTCATACTTTGCTTGCATACTACTACCTTGTGCTGTGTGGCCACACACTCTCCCCCCAGGACGTAGCAATCACTCACTTCCTTCAGATGTCTTCTTCTGCAAACCAAGTAATCAAGTTGCGTGCTCCTCCCTCCACTTTTATAAGTCACCCTCTGCTCTTCTCTTTTCTTGAAATAAGTGTTTAACACTGCCATCTCCGCTCTCTTTGCAAAATCAACAATCTCCTGTCCTTCCTCATTTCTCCTGCCATGCCCAAACCGTCCCATCACATCTTCATCACCCCTGTTCCCTTCTCCAACATGTCCATTTAGATCTCCTCCGATGACACATCTCTCTCCTCTAGGTATTCTCATGATGGTGGCATCCATGTCCCTCCAAAACTTTTCTTTATCTTCCTGTGGACACCCAGCTTGTGGTCCATATGCACTAACAACATTTACCATTTGGCCTTCTACTTCCAGTTTCATGCTTATCAGCCTGTCAGAAACTCTTTCTACCTGCAACACACTTTCTACATAGGTGTCTTTTACAGCTATGCCCACACCGTTCTTTCTGCTGTCTTCTCCATGATAGAACAGTTTGTACCCATCACCAAGGTGTCTTGCTTTGCTTCCTTTCCATTTAGTTTCCTGTATGCACATGATGTCGATACTCCTTCTTTCCATCAAATCTGCGATCTCCCTTCCTTTTCCCGTCATTGTCCCAACATTCAAGCTGCCAATTCTCAATGATCTCTGCTTTGCTTTCTTTTTCTCCCGCTTTTCTCTTCTTTTCCTGCCTCCTCTTCTCCTCCTTTGTCGTTCAGCAGTAGCATAGTTTCCAACACCACCCTGCCGGTTAGTGGTGTTGGCGGTCGTTGTTAACCCGGGCCCCGACCGATCCGGTATGGATTGAATATTTTTGATCCGCATGGTTTTAGTTTGGCAAGGTTTTTGTGGCCGGATGCCCTTCCTGACGCCAACCACAGTTATAGGCAGTGGGCCTAGCCTTAACCTAAAAAGGTGTTGAATCTGCAAGGCAGCAGATTGATTTTCTGTTGGGGCTTTCACCCTTAGCCTTGACTTCTCACAAGAAGCTAATCCACAAGGCAGTGGAGGACCGGCTGTAACACAAGACTCTAAGGAAAAAGTGCTCTGACAAGAAAGACAGGAGTGCCTGTGCTGTTCATCAGCAGTTTAAGGATCAAGTGATCCCGCTGACACATGACTCACAAGAACTCTAGGCATCCCGTCAGAAACCCTACTTAGATTTAGCTACAGCCGGGGCAATGGTATGGCGCCGTTTGCCAAGCGGTATTCATGAACATAGTGTTCACGCCATTCGCCCTATTCCAACTGGTATGCTATACTCATATAATGGTAATCGTCAGATAGTCAGTCATATCATGATATTCATTTTACGGTTAGTCAATCATCAACTTATGTCAGTCAGTTAATTCAATCATCTTATGTCAATCATCTTATGTCAATCATCTTAACGTCAATTATCCTATTTCAATCATCTTATGGCAATCATCTTAATGTCAATTATCTTATGTCAATCATCAAGTAGTTAAATCAACTAGTAGCTATTCATCTTATGTCAATCATCCTATGTCAGTCATCTTATGCCAATCATATTAGGTCCGTATGCATAGCTTTTTACCCCATTTTCATGTATGTATCTTTTGCCATGGAAACAACTAAGTGATACTCAGTTTATTTCATAGCTCCCAAGTTGATGATTTTGACTCATTGTGGTTTTCATTGCACGATGCATCAGTTTGTCATTTAGTAATACATTCTTATAACCATCATGTTTAATGTAATTTTTTATATTTTTAGCGGTCCTTCTGTTTTCATTGTCTTATTCCACAATATGAGAGGGCATGACAGCCATTTCATGATGGAACAGATAATCCAAATAGCTAAGAAACATACTTATAAGAATAAAAAAGAGGCAAATAGATGAACATCAATGCAATACCAAATAACATAGCAAAGTACATGGATTTCATGTTAGGTTATCATTTAACATTATTGTTAGCTTCCAATTTATGTCAAATAGTTTAGATCGACTTGTTAGTAACCTCCCAGATGATACGTTTAAATATACTTCTACAGAATTCAAAAATCAACAGCAGCGTAATTTAACGAAACAAAAAGATGTTTACCATACGATTATTTAAACAGTTTTGAGAGATTTAACAACAAAAAGCTACCAAACAAAGAAGAATTTTACCGTATATTAAATGAACATATTTCAGATGAATATTTTCAGCATGCCAAAAATGTGTCGGATAATTTTAATTCAAAATAAATTGGTGAACACCATGATCGTTTCAAAATAGTTCCGTTAAAAGATAAAAGAGAACTAGTTATTTAGGAGTCATGGGTTCTTTCGTAATGTATATATGTATATATTTCCAAGTATTTCCACTAACATTAACCAAAGAGATGTAACTTAAATTATTATTGTCGGTTCTATCCTAAACATGCCTGTTGCTCGCTAGCCATAATCTACAATTGTTTTCTTACATAACTTACAGAACACGCATACTACGCAGACTGAAACAACTAAAAGACGAAAAAGAATCTTAACACAGTAAATCACATAACAAGGACATAAAATCAAGAGAGTCCACATCTACTGTTATAATGTCCCTGACAATCGCTACCTTAAATCAGACATCTTTTTGCCTCCTGAGGTGTTGGAAAACTTCAGAAAAGTGTGTATTCCATATTATAAACGACCCATGTCATTATTTTTCTAGCCTTGGCCTAACATGGGATGCTATGTTGAAGATGACTGACATTGAAGTAGTGTTGATGACTGATATTCAGATGTTTCGATTTATTGAAAAGGGAATAAATGTGGAACCAGCTATATAGCCGACCGTTATGGCAAGGCAATCAATCAGTACATGAAAGAAAACAATGAGAAGGTGCCCTCAAAATATATTATGTATTTGGATGCTAACAATTTATACGGTTGAGCTCTGAACCAGTATTTACCCACCAGTAGTTTTAGATGGATGACAGAAAAATAGATAGCCAAGATATACCTGGCCAAGTATAATGAAGATAGTAACAAAGATTTGATTCTGTAAGTTATCCAAAGGAAGTATCCAAAAGAAGTACATAACCTGCATATTGACTATCCTTTATGACCTTATCAGCTTAAAGTAAATGAAAACATATTGTCCAAAGATTTCTTCAAGCTAATAAACGTCTAGGTTTTTGGAAAAGCGATGAAACTCATTGCTAATAATTAAACTGTTAAACAGCAGTAAGATTTTTAATAAGAATCTAGTAGCTGTGGATAAGATTAAAGAAACACTAACCTTTAACAGGCTGGCATATGTTGGTATATGTATCTTAGACCTTAGCAAAACACTAATGGATGACTTTTATTATAACTATATTGAAAACAAATATGGAAACAAAGCTAAGTTGCTTTTCACTGATATTGTTAGCTTAAGATATGAAATTTAGACTGAGCATGTTTATCAAGATTTTTGGAATGATAAATTTGATAATGGTGATTACCCAGAATGAGATTGTAAATTCAAAAAACACATCAGGTTGTAAATATGCTATAGATTGAATTAGATGACTACATTTGATGATTGACCAACCAAAAATGAATATTAATATTTAGAATTGATAAAATGATTGACTGGCCTAAAATAAGTGCCAGTTTTTGATTGGCATGAGTTTATTGACTTGCCATAAAATTATTAAATTAGATGATTGACTATCAGATGATTAGCAACTAAATGATTGACAACTAAATGATTGACAACTAAATGATTGGCAACTAGATGATTGACAGCTAAATGATTGACAACTAGATGATTGACAACTAGATGATTGGTATTAGATGATTGACAACTAGATGATTGCTATTAGTTGATTAACAACTAAATGATTGATAACTAGATGATTGCCAGCTAGATGATTGACAACTAGATGATTGGTATTAGATGATTGACAACTAGATGATTGGTATTAAATGATTGACAACTAAATGATTGACAACTAGATGATTGCCAGCTAAATGATTGACAACTAGATGATTGACAACTAAATGATTGCTTTTAGATGATTAACAACTAAATGATTGATAACTAGATGATTGCCAGCTAAATGATTGACAACTAGATGATTGACAACTAGATGATTGACAACTAGATGATTGGTATTAGATGATTGACAACTAAATGATTGCTATTAGATGATTAACAACTAAATGATTGATAACTAGATGATTGCCAGCTAAATGATTGACAACTAGATGATTGACAACTAGATGATTGGTATTAGATGATTGACAACTAAATGATTGCTATTAGATGATTAACAACTAAATGATTGATAACTAGATGATTGCCAACTAGTTGATTGGTATTAGATGATTGACAGCTCAATGAA
>RDPX01000025.1:442019-510588 GCA_003991215.1 Morbakka virulenta
ATGAGCACTGCCCGGAGGGAGTAGTTGAAAATGATGACATGAAATTGATTTGGGATATTAACATACAGTGTGATAATGTTATTGAGGCCAGAAGACCTGATCTAATTGTGGTTAATAAGAAAAGCAAATCTTGTATCATTATTGATGTTGCTGTACCAGGAGATTGTAGGGTGCATGATAAGGAACAGGAAAAGATTGAAAAATATCAAAACCTGAAAATTGAATTAAAAAGGCTTTGGTCACTGAAGAATGCTCGTGTTGTACCAATTGTTGTTGGAGCTTTGGGGTGTGTAAGCAAAAATTTCAAGAGATGGACTGACATGATAAAAATTGAGTTAGACATTGGTATAATACAAAAGACAGCCTTATTAGGAACAGCTAGGATTCTTAGAAAAGTTTTAGAAATGTAAGGAGAAGGAAACCTCTTGGCCTTTGGCTGCTAGTTGTGGCTAGCCCAAGAGGAACAAAGCGGCATTAAGAACAGCCTGTGCAAATGCTACAAACTAAGATAATAATAATAAAAAAAAGCATACACGAACGACCAAATACCTTAGGCTATGAGTAATAGCCCGGTGATTAGTAGTTCTAAAACTCTGCACAATATAAAGAAAAGAAATCAAAACATAATAATAATAATAATAGCAGAAAAATAACTTGAAAAGATTGAAAAGTACCAAATGTTGAGAGAAGAAATAGGTCATGTATGGAAAATGAATAAAGTTACGGTGATGCCCGTAGTAATTGGAGCATTGGGAGTCATTTCAAACAAGTTTGAAAGATACATGGAGAAAATGGGTGTGAAGATTGAGATGGCAATTATTCAGAAAACGGCACTGCTTGAAACAGCGAGGATACGAAGAGTCTTGTCTCTTTAGAGAAACAGGAGAAGGAACTTTGAGACCCCTGGTGACTTGTTGTTACCCGCTCTCAAAGATAAAAGAACAAAAGAACTTTCCAGACAAACATGTCTGAGATTTACATTATTGACAATAATAATAATAATAATAATAATAATGATGATGATGATGATGATAATAATAATGATGATGATGATGATGATCATCATCATCTTCCCAAATATGTTGTCCACATTAAGATTTTGACGAATAATTAGACACACAGGGATTAGATTTCGATTGTACTTTTTTCATCTTTTGTTATTCATAATCTGACATCAGTTGCCTCCATTCCCTACGTCACCAAATGCTCAGCAGGTTTGTAACGACAGTGAAAGATCTACAATTAGAATATGAATGTTATTTCCCTCAAATCTTGTTTTAACTGGTGAATTAAAAGAGATATACCTTTACTGACAACAAATTTTGATATGGTCGTTATTTTACTCATTGTCCCCGACTGTATGTTTTGCTGCTCGCTGCAATGTTATGAAGCGCCAAAATTTGCGGAAAAGGATGTCCTCTTCATACATTTTCACCCGTATCTTAAAGTAGTATCCCTATTCTACATCGTTTATTCACTCTCTTTTTGTCCATGTTTAGATATGACCCCTATGAGTATGGTCAAGCAGACTTATTTCCAGGGGGTATAGGGTAAGTATTCGTTTTCACACCTGACCATTTAGCAACAACATCAGGATATTGCCACTGAAAATATTTGCCTTTATATGTGCTGTTTTATTTCCTTTTATGAATATATATATATATACTAATTATATACTATATATATTTAGAAATACTTATATCTATCTATCTATATATATACTTTTATATATATTTAGAGAGAGAGAGAGAGAGAGAGAGAGAGAGAGAGAGAGAGAGAGAGAGAGAGAGAGAGAGAGAGAGAGAGAGATGGAACGATAGATATAGATACAGATATAGATATTATACGTAAATCCATGACCGTTCGGTCATGGTTGCCAACAAAAGAGAAAGAAATTTATCTGATATCGTGTTGAGGAATTACCTATACAATATCAAACGTGACATTGTCAATAAACTACAATGTGGATGGAAGGATGGAAAGTGTGTTAGGTAAAACTATCGAAAGGTAGGCGGAAATGGGGTTCTTCGTCATCGGAGAGGCTTGACAGACACTTTTAGATTAAGGTGACACGTTTTCCCGATTTAATTATCTTAATATTTTCCATTGTCATCTTCAATCTTACATTATATTTTTCAGGTCGGGAGGAATGCACTTTGATCCTTTCAGATCTGAAGGTCGATTTGGTGGTTCAGATTTCGGCGCCGGTGGCTGTAGATTTCCAGGGTAACTAAGCAACTGATTACTATATTATTAATGATAAGTATCAAATTTCGTCTTAACAAAACTGTTATAATATTTTATTGTTACGATACAAAACTGTGTTGTTTTTATTGTCGGTAGTTAAAGGGGTTGTACATTTTTTTTTACCAGAATGGACCAGAGCGTATACGCCACAATATCTTTCTCTGCATTTTATGACAGATATTTTTTTTCTTTGTTATTTTTAATTTATTTACTCAGTAGAAGGTAATCCGACCGTATTATTGTTTAATAATGTTGCCTTTACCTCAACTGTAGCTGGTCCCAAACATTAATGAGAATGGAGAACTTAGCGTTTGTCTCTACCCCACACCCTGGAAAATACGCAAGCTGAAGAAACATCAACACCAACCTTTTTTGGTCAGCATTTTACAGCCAGGAAAAATAAGGCCACTTACAAGAAGCATCTCAAATCAGTGTAGAAAAGGCTGAAAAAACCCTGAATTGGTGACTCTTCTTTCGTATAACAGTGATATCGACAGATTTCTCGGAAATCAACAGAAATGCGAAATTACGACATGAATTAGCGAAATTAGACGGGGAAAGACAGAAAGTAGCCTTAAGAGTACCTTATTTGAATCAGGAGATACGGAATCTGTTTCATACAGGAGAAATTAAAATTATGCTGGTAATCGAAGTGCAGAATGCCATCATAGGATTAGTAGGATTTAAGGCCATCCTCAGAACCATTGCAGGCAGAGAGAAAATATTGGATATAGCCTTATCCAGTGCGTCTGGCAACTAATGACAGAAAGGATGTCTTTTGAAATGCGTTTTTGTAACAGGAAGCGGAACATGCTAGAAGAATGGAGAAAGCCGGATTTTTACTTATTTATAAATTATTTCATTCCAAACATGGGAGAGCAACCAAGGCCAAGACTTGGGGCACCTCTGATCTTAATGGGCAATTCATTGAAGGATTTCGCCCCATAAAAGAAAAAGGTCTTTTTAGTGGATTCAAGTCTTATTTTAGGAATTCTAAGTATTTGTCAAGTGTTTCGAGTATTGTTTCTCATTATTTCGAAATAGTCCTGAAAAAACTCACGTGTCGCCATGCAAGCATTTACAATACGTAAACAATGGTAATAACATCGTTTGGTAAATCGCTACTGCAGCTTTCACAGTTAGTTGTGGTCGAAGTCGTTGGAGTAGGTAAAGACGGCCACACTCTTTCTTGTAAGTAGCAACGTAGTGATCAGATAAGCTTAACGACTGATCAAGATTCAAACCAAGGTATTTATATTTGTTTGTGCAATTCACTGATTTATTCCTATACGAAATGTTGAGTTCTGCACTCTTTTTCACTTTTTGACCAGTTCCAAATGTCATGCATTCAGTCTTACCAGCTTTCATATTCTTAATCAACTCGTTATGTTCCATCCAATCAACGACTCGTGCAAAATCAGCAGAGAGTTCCTGTTCTACCTCATCGCTGCTTTTCGAAGACGTATAGATTGCGGTATCGTCTGCGTACATCAGGATTTCACACTGTCTTGTAATATCAACAACACTATCATAGCTCAGTAGAAACAAAAGTGGCCGCAGTATCGATCCATGGGGGACATCACTTGTAATAGGTTCCGTTTGAGACATTGTGTTTTAAAAATTTACATATTGCTTCCTGTTGAATAAGTAGTTGATGAAGCACTCCCTCTCCTTGTCGTGAATTCCATAGTTTGATTAATTTGAAATAATTTGGCTGTGACTTAAGGTGTCGAAAGCTTTACTTAAGTCAATGAATATGGCACCTTTTAGTCTACCTTCATCCATGTTTCTTCTGATTGTGTCTACAAATATTGTTGCAGCTACCTCAGTATTGTGTTTACTTCTGAACCCATGTTGGTTTTTTGATAACAGTTTGTGACTTTTAAGATGACTCATTAACTGAGAGTGGGCACAACGTTCTTTGAGCACAAAGACAGAACAGTTATTAGTCTGTAATTGACCATCAAGTTTTTCGCTCCACTCTTGAAGATTGGTGTGACTTTTCCGATTTTGAAGTCCTCAAGGACTACACCTTGTGATACACATAAGTTAATGATGTAGGTTAACGGCTTAGCGATGTTTAGAGCTGCATCCTTTAGGAAACCTGGTGGTAGGTTGTCGACACCACAAGATTTCTTACGTTGAAGTCGTTTTAGTCGTTTGAAGACTTCGTTTACAGTAACTTGTCTAAACTTGAAAGTTGTATAGGCCTTGTTTTGGTTCTGAAATGGTCTCGCCCAGATGAAGTTTTTCAGAAGGATCGATTTTGGTTTGAGATAAGTAGCAACTCCGGAGAAAAATGTACAAAATTTAGACCCTATGTCAGATGGTTTAGAATACGGAACATCGTCAATCACAAAAGTTTTTGCTAAAATTGATTTCTTCTTCGTCGGAAAAATGTCTTTAGTTGTTTTCCAAAATTTTTGGGAATTAATGACCAAATCATTCAAAAGCGTTCTATGTTGCTCTTGTTTGACTCTTCTAATGAGTGCATTGGCCCCTGGGAACTCATAAAAAGCGGTGCCAGAAAATTTCCCCGACTTTCTTTTACGAGGTCAAATCGAAGGCACGAATTGCAAAAGCTGAAACAGGCTATTGATAGATACGCTAAACGCCATTTCAAAAACACAGATGACCCGACAGTAATTTTTGTAACGTATTAATACTTCAACTCGATTGACCTTCTACTGAGCGCACTGGTCTGGGAGCTTATAAGTAACATTGCCTAAAAGTAAGAAGAGAATTGCTGAATATGCTGCTAATCCATTTAAACAGGAAGGTGGAAGACAAGAAATTTATGCATTTTGATTTTCATAAAGAGTGAACGACGAAACAAATGACGAAAAAGAAATAGCAAGCCTCGAATTCCACTGTCCAAGAAACACTTGTGGCTAGTTCAGTTGAAAATCCAATGTATAACTGAGACAATGAGCACTTTTGTTACTGTTGCTTGTTAATACAATCACAGAGCCATTTGCCTAAACATATCATTTTTGTCACATACAAAAGAATTTGTAATTACTAATTGCTGATTTCTTGTTGCTGTAAGGGAATATACTTTATCACGAAGAAATGGTTAAGCCAGAAGAAATGATGTTGATGATAATTAGAAATTTGCGTGCTTTGTTGTTCTTGTGAAAAAAACTGTTCTGGTGATAGATAATTTTTTTCTGTAACAATCCCTGATGACATCACTGGTTATTGATCTTACTCAGTCTTTCTAGTCTAATGCTGTTTTGTATTATATTGTATTGGCGCAGTATTATATTGTATTGGTGCAGTATTATATTGTATTGGCGCAGTATTATATTGTATTGGTGCAGTATTATATTGTATTGGTGCAGTATTATATTGTATTGGCGCAGTATTATATTGTATTGGCGCAGTATTATATTGTATTAGCGCAGTATTATATTGTATTGGCGCAGTGTTATATTGTATTGGTGCAGTATTATATTGTATTGGCGCAGTATTATATTGTATTAGCGCAGTATTATATTGTATTGGCGCAGTGTTATATTGTATTGGTGCAGTATTATATTGTATTGGCGCAGTATTATATTGTATTGGCGCAGTATTATGTTGTATTGGCACAGTATTATATTGTATTAGCGCAGTATTATATTGTATTGGCGCAGTGTTATATTGTATTGGTGCAGTATTATATTGTATTTGTGCAGTATTATATTGTATTAGCGCAGTATTATATTGTATTGGCGCAGTGTTATATTGTATTGGCGCAGTATTATATTGTATTGGCGCAGTGTTATATTGTATTGGCAACCAGTTTGTTACAACCACAACAGGTTTTACTGCAGCATGCAACTTGATTGTTTCTGGAAACCGACGGATGCTCATAACGTTCACAATGCGAGAGCCGTCAATCGCAAACATTGGTATTTAGGACATTACTTCATTTTTTGGCTAAACCATAACTACAACAGTAAGCTTGTCAGACATTAGTTTCATACAATAGTGTAGTAGTAAATTCCATATAGCCACCTTCAATTGTTTGATTGTGATATTAAATTTGTAATGTTATACCTGCTGATTGTGAAAGAAAAGTTAACATCTACCATTTACTTTCTTTGTTAGATTTCACTACATGATTGAAATGCCATATTACAATTCAGTCACATTGAACCTTAGCAATTAACTCTTTTGACCTTCGGATGTCGTAATCATACCGTTCTTATTTTCTAGACGTGTACCAGGTGCACGATTTGATCCAGTTGGACCCCTGCCTGGAGCCGGGTTTGGATATCTACCAAGAGGGCCAGGGGGACCAAGACGGCCAAGATTTCCGGGAGAGTAAGCATATTCTTTTTTCTTTGCATTTTCAAAACAACTAAATTAAAAATTTTCCGTATTTTTGCAAAGTATCAATATAGATGGCATCGGGGTAAGAGTTTTATCATCGCTATATTGCATGACGCATCAAGTCGAAAAATGGAGATGTCATCATAGAGAAGGACCAAATCATTGTGAGGTGGACTATATACATCACTGAATTGTTCAAGGATAGCAGAGAGGATTTGACAACTATCAATCGGCAAATTGATGGCCCAGATATTCTGCAATCAGAACTGCGTTCTGTTGTACACAGTATGAAGAGGAACAGAGCAATTAGATCTGATGAGATAAGCGTAGAGATGATCAAGAGCTTAGATGAGTTGGGAATAGTGAAGTTAACAGAAGTGCTGAATGAAACTTATAACTCCTGTAAATACCTCCAAAACTGAGTAGTCTATCTTCATAGCTCTTCCGAAGAAACCTGGACCAGTACTATGTGAGCTACTCAAGACAATAAGCTTAATGAGCCACATAGTGAAGATCTTGTTGAAGGTGCCGATGAAGAGAGCAAGGAATAAAATCAAACCAGAAACACCAAAGTTGCAGTGTGCTTTTGTTGAAGACTGTGGAACCAGGGATGCAATTTTCATGCTGAGGATGTTAACCAGAAAGGGTTATTGAAATGAAGCAAGACCTGTATCTGTGTTTTATTGATTTTACTAAGGCCTTCGATATCGTGAAGCATGAGGACCTGATGAATATCTTAAGTGAAATTAACATCGACGGAAAAGATCTGAGAATCATCCGAAACCGGTATTGGAACCAGATGGTAGCAATCAGAGTTGGCAACGATGTGGGATAATGTGTTGAAATCAGAAAAGGTGTACGTCAAGGTTGTGTTCTTTCGCCATACCTGTTCAATTTATATAGTGAATGGATTCTGAGGGAACTGGAAGAATTTCCAGGAGTGGTGGTTGGTGGCACAATTAACAACTTGCGGTATGCAGGTGATACGCTTCTTATTGCAACATCAGAATCTGAAGTGCAGGAAATAGTAAATAAAGTTGTGACTGAAAGTGAGAATAAAGGACTGTTCATGAATTGCAAAAAATCCTGACTGTACAAAGAAGGTACAAAGTAGTTACAAAGGAGAAAGAAGTACCCGTCTGCAACATCAGTATTCATGGCGACACTCTGAAGTGGGTGGAAGGATTTAATTACCTTAAAAGCTTGATAACATCGGATGGGAGTTGCGGCAGAGATAAAAAGTATATCAATTGCAAAGGAAACTTTCGCAAGAATGTGCTACCTGCTTTGACACATGGCTGTGAGAGCTGGACAATATCCAAGGAAATTGGAAGATCGTTTGCAAGCAACAGAGATGTGGTTCCTCAGGCGAATTGTGATAATCATATGGACAATTCACACCACTAACAGAGAAATTTTAGAGAGGGAAGCTAGACAAGATTATTTTAAATGCATTGAGGAAGCAGCAACTGGAGTTTTTAGTGAGAGAAAGAGACCAAAATATAAGAGTAAAAAGGTAAAACTTGATTGGTAAAGAATGTTAATTTAGTTTTTATTTTATTTTATCATTTTTATCTAGTTTTTATTGTTGCGGGAGCAGAAAATAAATGACGTACAACAAATGATGATAGTGGAAAGTTTACAGATGAGATAGGGCTTGTATTTTTGGATAATATGTTTTCCTTTTTTTGATCGTTTTATATTGAGTATTCATAACAACAATGAATAACATGTTTTGAGAAAGGAGCGTTGGACCTCCCATGCTGTATATTTAAAACCATTTTTCGTATAAAGTTCTTTAATAGTGATACCTTTTACTCAAATCCGACGTTTACAATTCTCCCACAATTGAATGTACGATTTCACCCTGGAAAGATACATAAGTGGCTAAACGAAATTTAAAGACCGTGTTTTGGCGAGCAAACTTATTGTCAGTATTTGGTTTCAAGGAATTTCGTTTGATCTGTAGCACAACTGTGCACTCCATCGTTACAACAATATAAGTTTTGTAGGGAGGATTGTGTTTTGAATATTGCAAGTTTATATAAATAAGTGAATTGTTGTGCCTAACTTTCCTAACCCTTTTTAGATTTGGTAACTGAAAAAGGTCAGGTCATAAACATATGTTAAATTTGAACTTGTCTCAAGGCGAGAAGTAAAATTCTCTATCATGGATCCTGTGCAGAAATTCACAATCTCTTGTGGAGGGAGTCACTCCGTGTCAAAATATTTTCTTCACATAAGAAAGCAGCCCCCTCACCCAACCCACGAAACTCCCAGTACCAATCGACTTTTTTATGCAGCTGATCCTGATATACTAGTTGTTTTGTTTTGTGTGGAGAAGATATAATGGTCATAGTCGAGAAGTCTATCTATCTATCTATCTATCTATCTATCTATCTATCTATCTATCTATCTATCTATCTATCTATCTATCTATCTATCTATCTATCTATCTATCTATCTATCTATCTATCTATCTATCTATCTATCTATCTATCTATCTATCTATCTATCTATCTATCTATCTATCTATCTATCTATCTATCTTTCTATCTATCTGTNTCTATCTATCTATCTATCCATCTATCTATCTGTCCATCCATCTATCTATCTATCTATCCATCTATCTATCCATCTATCTATCTATCTATCTATCTATCTATCTATCTATCTATCTATCTATCTATCTATCTATCTATCTATCTATCTATCTATCTATCTATCTATCTATCTATCTATCTATCTATCTATCTATCTATCTATCTATCTATCTATCTATCTATCTATCTATCATTCTTTCTATCAATCCATCTATCTGCCCATCCATCCTACCGACCACATATCTTTTCGACTTTTAGAAATTATACCCATTTCGAGAAATAGAATATCAGACTATTCCAATTTGTATTTACTGTTTGCTTTCTGTTTTTTCTTTTTTAATGTTGCTTTTTACGATTAGTTTTAAATTTGATACGCTTTTTTTCTGCATTTGTGATAATTTTTGTATCTTCTTCCTTATGTTTGAGGTTGAATAACCTTTAAATCAATAGCGAGAGGAAAAAGTTCTCACTTCTGATACTGTATTAGTGACAGGTGGAAAGACGTATCTTTTCGCCACCATTTTCTTACAATAAACCTAGACGTCTAATATAGTGGTGACTGAGATCGTTTGTAAATATATTGCAATCAAAAGAGGTGAGGAAAATGTACCATAGTTTCCTGAATGGGTCCCGTCCTTGAATAAACATTGCACTATTAATCAAGTGTGGATCTGACTGTTGAAAAATATCTGAAATCCAATTTTGGGGGTATAAAGGATATTTTTGCTTTCTAAAATAACCATTACGACATCAAACTGCAGTTATTAACCAGCTTTCTGGTTATACGAAATATCAGTATCTTTTGCACTAGGTATTTTTACTGTTGAATGTCCCTGTTAGTTATAGACAACCTATTTTGTTCTTTTTTTTTCTTCTAAATAATAGATGAACCATTATTATTCGAATATGTTGACTAACTAAATCTGTCAGTTTGGCTATTTGTTGTTTTTTGTTGATACTTAAAGCATCAAAAGATGCAAAAAATAAATGAGTGTCATGTTGTTAGTTCGAGTATTTTCCTTGTTCAATAATTTCATTTTATCTTTCCCTACTCACAGTTTTAGCGAAATAATTTTTAATTTACTTTATCGCTCGTTTGCATATACACACAACTGTTATGAAAGGCATAGTTTTTTTTCTCAAAATTTTCATTTTGTTTTATTTTCTTGTAGACCTGATTCAGATCATATGCGACCTCCTGGCTTTGATGACGACATGTTTATGTAACCAAAATTGTCGTGACAGAGGTGCACCCGCAACTAGTCACTGAAGGGGTTTTATTAAACTACACTATTGCCTGACTTTAGAGATAAAGTTTAGCAGTAATTTTCATAGGAGACACACCCTAATGACAACTCTGCCTGGAATTATGACAACTCTAGTCTGAAGAATGACAAATTTTACCATGCCGTCCTAATGACAACTCAGTTTTTCTGCACATTTCAGCGCTTTGACTATTGACAACTGTAAGTTGGAAGAATGACAATTCCATTTCTTAAGATATGCTAATGACAATGCATGATTGAATTTCGATAACTATGTGTCTGCACATTGACAATCCAAGTTTGAATAGGGAGGCGCGATTGCTCCATAGCTGAAGTTGTCATTAGTCTCAACATTTAGAACAGAGTTGTCATTGTTCTAACATCATTATTCCAACAAGAGTTTTTCATGTAGAGTTGTCATTAAGGAAGCGCCTCACTTCTTACATGACGAGAAATACCAGTTGTTTTTCTCGTACTTGTTTACTTACGTTCTTAAAATAAATAAATAAATATATGATATATACTCTAATATATATATATATATTACAGTATATATTTATATTTATATATAAAATGATATAATATGCAGAGTCAAATTAATGTAAAAGTTAGGTGTCAATCCACCTTGCAATATTTACGTGCTTCTACTGTGACCTCAACATAGTCATGGAAATTGGTTTTCAGATAAATACATATTTGTTTATAAATACCTCAAATAATATTTTCTTGAATAATATGCAGCTTTTATTAAGACAAAACATCCAAATGAAAAATTTAATTACAACTAAAAATTGGAGACACAGGGAGACATAATAATTGTAAAGGATAAACCAAGAGAGTACTCGGTCGACGTTTTTACTTCTGAGCAGCAAAACAGTTGATGCATTGCCCCCTGTGTTCTTAAAATATTTTAGTTCTCTGATATTTGTATTTTGTTTGATGTCCATGAATCTATTTTATCTTTTTCTTATGATTTGAATGGAATTTATATAAAACAGTTTCATTCATGGGTCCGAGTCATCCCCCGCCCCCCAATTCATTGTAGCAGCCATTCGGAGAGGAACATTACTGTCTAAAATGTCTAAAACAAACTATTTCCCCAAAGTATATTTACACCTGTTGACAGCTAAACTGGATCTAAAAAGAATGTGGGTCTCTGATTTCATATCTGATATTAGAAAGGAATTTTAAGGTGTTAATTTTCTCACTATCAGATTTTTCGTGAAAAATTTCAGACCCTTTTCAGACATGATAGCTCCTGTAAACATGTGAAAATACTTAGTAATTAACTATTTAGTAATGCCTTAACATAGACCTTTAAAGTAAGTCGCCAATACACATTTTGCCTTCAAAAATACTCGATCGAAGTTTTTTATCGTATACACAAAACCTTTTTTGCTTCTTCAATCATTGGGGCATTTGTGGAAAAACGCGATACCGTTTACAGATATTGATCTCTTTCACACCAAGTCTAATTGATAAAGAACAACCTTAAGGTTCTACATAAGAAATGCTCTGCGTTTTTGTAAATTTAAGATGTTTATGTGAAGATAAGTGATAGGATATCAAAGACTGGTTTCTGCTTGGACACCGATAAGGAACCTGCTGCTGGATAAAAACTTTGAAGTCTTACGGAGTGATCAGGAAGGGGTGGGTGGGAAGGGAAGCATGAAAAAAACCATGGCAAACTTTAAAGAATACTGGGGTTGGTCGAGGACGTCATTTTACCCCTAAGCATAAAAAGGTATACAATTCCCTGTCCTGCAAGCGTCTAGGGTGGAACATATAATTGAAAATTCACTTTCTTCATTCTCATATTGGTTTTTCCAAGCAATCTTTAGTAGTGTGAGCACTGCAATTAAAACGACTTCACGAGGACATAAAAATGGTGGGAAAGAGATATCAGGATAAATGGAACTCACTTTTGCTAGTAGAGAAATGTTGAATTCTCATACGTAATCAACCTGAAACGTCATTTCCAGCCACTTTCTTAAATATCTCAAATGCATTTATACTTAATAAATGGAGATAGATATGCTTTAATATTTATTGTGTATATATATTGGTTGTTGGAATGTAGACAATTTAGTACTTTGCCTTTAAATGTCCGTTTAGATTCTGCAAAAAGAGTTGACAAAAATACAAATCATTGGTGTTTTTATCCACATTATGATACTTTCTGAAACTATATCTTAACTTTCCTTTTGTTATGATCGTTTATGACGCAGAACGGAGTAGGGCCAACTGATTTAAACTCAGGTGCGAAAAATATCAAATTTGTTGTATTGTATTATGTACTCCCTAATAGTTTTTAAATGTTTGTTAATAACTTATAAAGTAATTTTGATTACAAAGAAACAGCGTGGGTATGCAGTGCTGAAACCTTGACTTTCATTACAGGGTATAGAGGAGAGAACACTTAGTAGAGATCATCCATCTGGGTATTTTTTGAAAGCTATTTTTTGTGCCTTAGTACACAATCCTACTGCAAGCTTAAGCAAATCACGGCTTTTTTAAAAATAGTTTACTAATTTCAAATTAAGCGACGTCTCTATACTTATCATCAAGGGTAAGTTCGGGCTATTAAGAGGTACGAGGACGCGCCCGTACATACGCACCTTATTTTCGCGCAGAATCTAATAAATACTCTGGTTTTAGTTCAACGGGGTGGTGAGTTCGAATTTCCGTTTCTGTAAACCTTATGTCTGAAGGCGAGTGGTGATGCTCCGAGTCATTTTTATTTCAGTCTAAACCTGCTTCAGCAAATTTAGCTATTTTGATCATCTTGGCGTTCTGTAATACAACTTGTAAATTACCGCGTTACCTGGTTACCAAAATAATTATGGTTAGTGTACTTGTTCATAAAATAACACGTTCCTGCAGAAGGTTAGCGTGCTTTGGGCTGATTATTATAAAGTGCTGACCAGTTTCTTCAGTGATCCGTTTCATTTTTATTACAATTGTATGAATATATATATATATATATTTATATATATACATAATGTATATATACAGATAATATACATTCATTGGTTTTAATTATCTGACTTCTCATGGAAAAAAATCTTTCTCGAGACTTGCTGATAAAAAAAGTACCTTAAAAGCTAAAAGGTACTTAGAGTATAAAATAAAACAAAGCCGAAAAGGATACAAATCCCCATAATGAGGAAGAAATTCATTGCCACTAGGGTAACTTGCTGATCGAATCAGAGTGAAACACCTTAATGTAGATAGAACATGCGTCGCTCTTGCTGAAACGCCAGAGCTTCGGTTACCAGACATTAACACTGAAACTATCAACGAAACCACTGCACGGAGTGATCCCCTAAACTGTATTATAAGGTATGCGATAAAAGGGACTTAAGTGATACGATTTTTTGTTTTTGTACCATGGCATTTGTAGTCCTTTCTGGCACAGTTGTTGCAAAGCTTTTTACAGAGTTCCGTTGGATCATGAAACCCTGTGGACTGAGGGATTCCAATGGTTTGGTCAGTGGAAGGTTAAGAAACTTCGGCGTTCTGTATTTGCTCCTCTCGCCTTTCTACATAACTTGTATCGAAGACCTGGTAAGTTGTGTTTTCACACATACCTCTAGTTTTCAGTAGGATATTATAACATTTGCGATAACTGGAAAGTTTGCTTGATTTATTCCACTGCCATGCATTGCGTTGTTTGACACTACACCCCAGTGCGTCTTGAAATAAAGATATTTCAACCAACGGTTTTTGTTCCACACCAACCCATATGAACTGGGAAAATACTATTTTCCGGTAACATTTTTGGCATGAGTTGAATTTGGTGAGGTTATCAAATCCGGAAGGAAATATTGTTTACGGATTTAAAACGAATAACTGTTCGGGATTTACATTTCGGTGATTTGTGCGTATGCGTTTGAGTATAGGGTTGTATCATGGATATAATATAGCACACAACGTAAAATAACATAACCCTGAATAGCCCATACGACACTGGAGAAGTGCTGTTCTGACGATGATTTTTAATTAAAACAGAATTTGGGTGCAACAAATATGCTATCATTTTGTTACGACCTATTTGGCATCATAGAAAATGACTATATTATCTTCTAACACTAGATGCGTAAAAGCTTTCAGAATACTTAAAACAGGCTCTTATCCTTTCTCTAGTTTTAGCCTTCGTACCTGTCCTTTTCGTTAGCTATCACTAATATTTAATATTCACAGACTTTTGCACGAAATGCCTGGTGCGATTGGTTTGACGGAAAACACTTCAACTAATTTATGCCATTGACTCACATTCTTGCCTACTTCCCACAGACCAATGCCAGGCGCAAACACCCTTTGTCCGAAGGGCACTGGTATTTTAAGAACATTCTTGTATCTAACTTACATACTGGGTTGAAAGACTGCCAGTTTTCGACCTGTCATGCTTTGCCATATTTATTTCATTGTCTCTCAAATTTGTGAACGTGTCAAGAAAAAAGCAGCAGAAGAATTTGTAATTGGTAACAGATAAATGTGAAGTTGTTAAGTTACCTGTTTTGCTCAGGGATAGACCTCACAGTAGCAGTCATGTAAGACAATAACTGCGTTTTTCATATAATCCAAATATACAGCGAGTTTGGCTTGGTAAGATATAATTAGCATTTACTTTTGATACTACTCATCGCATTTTCTAGGCAGTAACATTTTAGTTCTTAAATTTCTTGAATATATGACAACGCATTACATTTTGTTATGTCTTCATTTCGCATATAGTAAAATCCTTAGTAAAAAAGGGCTTAATTTGCTTTACTTTTCAAATTACTACACAACATTTAAAGAATGATCTGCGCTCCTGACGTTTACGAATCAACAACAAAGAAAAATCCTACTTGGTCCACGTGCCACGTGTATTGGAGCATTTTACTGCAAAAGGAAAGTCAAACAACAAGTGTTCCTTGAGTAGGCCAGGTACTTGTTCACCTAGCCCCAGGTTCCTTCTTGTGGTCAGTTATTTGGCTATTTTTCACTTGATCCATTTCAACTTTTCACATAAATGCATCTTTTGCCTGCGACCGAGCACTTTACCCCCATAAATCAATAATTGTTGCCCATTCAGACTAGAATTTTTGACAGGGGGTCACTCAAAAACCTCATTCACACAAAAGTACTTAATTTCAGATTCCCCATTTTCGTTTTGGTCCACATTGTGATTTCCTTTCCTATCCCTGTACACGCAAGGATAAAAGCTACAAATCTTTGCAGCGAAAACTTTATTTCTTGTGCGATGCTTTAGAAATAACTTGCTCAGAATATTAGGCTGCAGACCCCCGAAAAAATCAATTAGCACCCTAAAAAGTTATTCGGGAAAATTAATACTTCCATCCCCCCCAAGAAACCCCACAAAACAAAATGATTAGGACCATCTTAAGAGTGCTTATTTCTTGAAAAGTGAAGTGCTATTAGTCTACATTTTCACTATGAATACTTAAAGGCTTTTTGCATTAATTGCACTCTGGGAACGAATATTCTCACAATACAAGTTTCTATGATGTTAATAGTTTTTACTTTGAAATTATTTGGACATTTAAAAAAGTTATTTCTCATCTCCATATTCTGGGTAAAGATAAAGCAGCATTATTTTAACTAATTTTGTTCTTTGTCGGTCCCGCACCATCTTAACTGTATGGTAATATCATGGGCTTCGTTGAAGCTTGCAATACATACTGTGGGAAGATTCCTTTATTTCAATTTCCACTTTATTCTTTATTGGTGGCCAGTACAAAATAATGGGTTAACGTGTCGTTATGCATGCTTTTTTTTAATGATCTTTAAGGGAATTTAGTACGGACTTTTGCCAATTCACCTCTCCCTGGCATATGCTTCGCACTAGTTTCCACTAGATTGTTCATTTCTGCCTGTGTTCCTGTGTTTCTTCTAGCGCTTTGTAACACACACACACACACACACACACACACACACACACACACACACACACACACATATATATATATATATATATATATATATATATTAGTTTTAACGTCATTTTCCTCCAGTAACTGGGGCTCAGACGGTGCCCTTCACAGGGACTTGGATTTGGCAGTGAGGAATTTCTTGGCCGGATGCCAAGATATATAAGAACAGATGAAACAGCACCCGAAACACTGATGATTGGAAAAAAGATCATTAAGACAGTTCCAAAATCACTTCTTTGCTTAATTCAAGGGCTTAATACCTTTCTTTCCACTTTTATCTCAGGAAAAACCACAAGCCTTTTACTGAGGGTATTACTACTAACTGAATATCATCCATATTTCCAATTACTCATTGTGCTGTTGTAATTGCTTTTGTTAAGTTACTGCTTTTAAGCTCGTGAAGGTATGGAAGCCCATAATTTTATGAAGTGTCTTAAAGCTATTTAATTAAAGAGTAGCACTATCCTTTCTTAGACTCTTTAGCGTTGTTACTTTGCATCATATTTGTTCCTTTTTGGAAGTTTTCTTTTTCAGTGCAGGAAGAGTTCTGTGTACTTGAGCTATAACAATGTAACATCTCGAATGCCCTGCGTTTGAAAACACCTCTGCCAGTAAAGTACTTGTAGTACATTTGAAATCACCAAATCTACATAACAACCAAGGGTACATGGATAAGCAGAGTATGTATTTCTCAGTTCAAAATAAATTCATTATGGCATGCTAAAAGACATTTCTTAACTGTTAATGAATAAAACTATTGAGAAAAATAATAGGTTTGCAGGCCATTAACGTATTTCAGAAATCAACATGCCAGTAAAGTTCAACTTCTGGAAAAGCAAGGATTAAATCTTCTTATCAAAATGTATGAAATACACCTATGGAAAATTACGGTCCGGCAAGCAATGACAGGTAATTAACACTTAATTTTTATTAAAAAGTGTTAAAATGTTTTAAAGGTTTTTTGAGACATACCAAGCCAACCCTTTTTGTTTTGCGGAACAAAAAGACCCCCAAAACTATTATTACACGAGGAATAATTATCACTCTACCTTTCGCAGCGATGCATTATAATCGCATTAATGTTTGTCCGCGGAACGAATGTCCCTTTCGAATGATCTCCACTCTTTTTAAAGTCTTAAACGAGGCTTTTTGCAAACTGGCCTCACATTATATCATAACTGCTTTTCCTCTGCTAATTGACGTTCTAATCTTTTTACTTCCACTTAGACAGGCTTCTATCTATCTTCAGTTTTAATTTTATAGACTCCTGGAGTAGAAAGACCAAAAAATTTTGTTACGGTGATGTGGTCATTTATCCTCATACGTTTAGTTTTTTTCTGGATCTGTTATAAGAAAAAATTGTTCTGAAAAGTCATCGAGAGGCGACAACATTATTTCCGCAATGAAAAAACCGTTTCATTATTATATTTCTATAATATGAGATTTGTCTTCGTCAAGGTCGCCAGTTCAAAAGATTATTCAATAAAGATCATTGCCGATTACATAAATTATTTTGTGTAGCTAAAATTGTGAATTGTACGATATGGTTACAATAATATCTGTTTAAGAAGGTAGTGCCAACAGTTCAGGTGATTGTGCACGTGGTCTCAACTCATTTTGGTACACAAATATTTTGTTTTACTTTCAAATTACTCATTATTAATTTCATACTTTTACCAGTTCTATCCCAAATATTCACAGTCTGTTAGTTGCTTTTTTAAGAAAAAGAATATATTACGCTAGTACTTTCAGGGTTGAACCAATAACGCTTTCAGAAATCACCGCATGAGGTGCTGTCTACAAAAGTGCCTGCTACTGCAAGGAAAACACAGGATGCTTGGTTTTCAAGTTGCCATGGTGTACTAAATAAATTTACAATAATTTTTACAGTAAGCATGTTATAGGATTCGGTAGTCCGCTGATATTACTTAAATTATACTTAGACCTGGCTGCCATCTTCGATCTGTATGAAATATGGCCTCACAATTTAACTTGAATGTCAACGCCAAGGGGTGTCTTTGAAGTAGAGATAATACAGGGTTTTCCCCGCAACAGTGACCAGATCATCAATACCAGAACCGCTAACTAACTCAATATCGATACTTACATTTCTGTTGAAAATTTTTCAGTTGATTGAAGAAGTCTTGTGTTCTACACAGCAATTGACATATTTGACGTATTTTGTTGTTATATTAAACTTAACTTGTCACCATTCTTCCAAATTTCATCGGATCCAAGATAACCTTAAGTTATCATTAGCTTTGCCGTCTGTTAATCCAAGATCAATTCAAAATTAGAGATGAATCTGTCAATTTACATGGAAAGGTGGATGGCAATTACATGATAACAAAACCAGTTGATTTGTGGTACAGTAATATGGCGTTGACCTAAACCAAACTGTATTGTTGTAATAAAAATAATGTAGTTATTCGATTAAGGAACCATTGCCCATTTACATGTATTTTACAAATAATATGCCACTCGCGTTAAAACAAGTTGCAGCATAATAGGCGCTACAGTAAATGTTCCAAAATATCCAGTTAAAGTTTTCAATACACCAATCAAAGTGTCGTAAAACAAGTTATATGACAACCTAAACTTTTAACAGCTGCATCCAAAAGATACGAATAAAATGTTCAAATGGTAACAAAACGTCCCTTTTGTATACACACCTATTCTGATTGAGATCTTGAGAAATCACTGACATTTTTGAGGCAAAACATCAGACTAACGTATTTATGCACAAGCATAAGACAAATGAAGGAACGACACCACTGGCTAGTTACAGCCGTGTTAGATGGAATTTGTGTAATAGGACCTCAACCAAAGAACATGCACACATAGCTTTCCTACTATGGCGACAACTGGTAATTAGTCTCCGTCGCTACTTGTGAAGCTCCGAAACCGCTCCAAGAGAAATTTTCAAAGGATAAAATTTTTCAAACTCCTGTTGTAATGTACAGTGGCATAAATTGCAAAAAATGCTGCTAGTAATAATTGTAACAAAATAATCAGAATATATCTGTCTCTGGCAAGATTTAACTAGAGCGATAAACAATCTTTATTTGGCTCTATTGAACAAATAGGTCACGATAAGAGGATTCACGATTGTCATGGCTATCAAAGCAAGTGTCCATACATTACTTCTAGACTGATATTCGTCCAGTGCTCTTTCTAACATATTGATCTTCCTTTGCATTCGTGAAAAAACGTCTCCTCGGTTTGCCTGAGATTGGAAGTGTTCATTTTCATTGCCAATTACCACAGCCCGATCTGCTATCATTTCTTCATCTGATGACCTTTCAAATAAAGACGAAAAAACGGTTACTTTTCATCAAGTTACCCCTGATGTCTTACAGATTAGTATTTTGATGACGCCACAACGTATGTTTTACGACATCGTCACACAGGACAAGAAAAAACGAACAAAGGCTGTTTGGGGATCGTCGTATTGCTTTGAGGTTTTTTGTGAAAAAATATAAAATACATATAAATAACTTCCCAAGACTACTAAAAAAGGCATGTCAACCTATGCCAGTTATTCCCAACTGATTAGTTTCCGTTAGGATTTAAACAGAAAATATGGTGGGTGTCAATGAGGGTTTAACACGTGTAAAAAAAAAGATGCCGTGAAAGAAATGGCAACCAAGTAGCTGGTGCATTTGATTTCTTATTATTACACTACTGCTCTCTAATAGAGCTTTGATATTCTAGTGGATATACCCGTTGGAATTCCTACAAAATTAAGACAGAATTACAGGAGCATGGGGCAAAACGCTGTTACACATCATCCGGCTTGGCAATACAGATGTATGAAGTTATGGCTACGGTGGCCATTTTACAAACAGATACTAGAGGTATTTTCGGGAATTCGTTTAATACGTTGCTTTCTTTCATACAAAAAAATGTATTAGCTGGGTGAATAAAGTTTTCAAATTGCTAGTAAATCACTTATGTAATACTAAAAAAAAACCCACAAATCTTCTTTGAAACCAACAACCCCCCTAAAGACAAAACACTTCTCAACGGCTGCAGCCAAGGTAGGGTTATGCAAGCATTTTCTTTCTTCGTCATCAACATCCGTGTTCACACTTTTAAATCTGGAGATTTCCCTTTTAGGAAACTTTACTGTGGAGCGATGAGCACCACAGCCGGATGCCTTTACTGCGCCACTGTCTGTTATTGTTTTTACTGTATGAAATTGACTTGGAACCTCTTCCTTACCGTGGAGCTTGCGGTAATTACTAAATCACGGCTTCTCTATGCAGATAAAATCTAAAATTTGGGGTTTCAAGCTTTTCTACTTATAAAGTTGAAAAAGTAGTACGAATGTAAGGTTTTGAAATAATCATATGGTCTTCAAGTCCTACTACTGACAGACTAAAATAATTCTTTTTCAAATAAATTCAATATGTGTCATCCTCAAGCTTTTTATTCCATCAATTATATGCCAGGTGAAAACTCTTTTCTCTTTTTTTTTCAAAACAAATTATTAAAAAGTCTTATTTCCCATTTTCAATTAGTCCCCCTACCACTTTTCAGCATCAGTAATTCATCGTCACTTATGTACTCCAATGTTCCGTTTCTCTGTAACATCCTCTTGAAAGCATTTGCTTTCTTCACATTTTACCACTTAACTGTAATTTTGATTACCTTTTGCGGTTGTACTTAGTTTTCAGTAAAAATTGTGTACAAGCTTGCTGTTTTATCCTTTGATAACAAGGTCCTGTACAATCCTTAAAAGATCTTTCAAAGTTCATTTTATGTCTCAATGCATCAGAAACTTTTGTGCCATCGATAAGCACTAAACAGATATTTTGAACTTCTGCGCCGGTCTCCCATATACTTTTTCGAAAATATACGTTGCTTGTCCCAACTCAAATTAATAAACACACTTCCAAAATCTGGTAGTGCATAAATCTGAGAAACTTGTATATTAAAATATGTCCCTTTGAATTTGATTCTCCAGCCTTTATACAAACTAGCCAATTTCAAATCACATAGTTTACCACTTTTTTATCCATAGATAAACATAGTTCACAGTTATGCCGATTCCTTTCTGGGTTTAAAAAAATATTGAAGCTACCTGTTTCAGTTCACCTGGTTTTATGTACACCTAATTCTCTAATTTTAGCCTTTCCGTCTCTTGTCTTGCATCGTGTGGTTTCCCTTACTGATATGATACAAATTATAGGATATTCATGTTGTTTACAGGTACAGGCTACAATGTCCAAGACGTTTTATCTCATTTATTGTTACAAATATTAAATCATCCAATTAGCCATTCCTACCATTTTCGTAGAGAAG
Organism: Morbakka virulenta; assembly: GCA_003991215.1. Lineage (NCBI taxonomy): Eukaryota > Metazoa > Cnidaria > Cubozoa > Carybdeida > Carukiidae > Morbakka > Morbakka virulenta. The sequence continues at coordinate 463,701 of RDPX01000025.1, forward strand.
ATTAAAACGCAAATGATAGTTAAAAATTAGGGCTTAAAAAGGTACTGTTTTAAATGTTTACTATAAGACGTATTCTTCACTAACTTTAATCGGTAAAAATACATCATTTTCAAACCACGTTATGTTTATGTTTTCTCCTGAAACTGCTCAATGTTGATGGCAATAAAAGTGGACGTCAAATATTTAACAGTTCTCCTTTTTAAACAACTTATCCAAATGGGTTAGTTTGAAATCAATACATGGTTCATCGAGCATGACCTGAGCCACTAGAACAAAATAAAAATAAAGATAGCAAATTTTTCAAACCTGTCTTCCTCCATCTGAACAAGATTATGATGTCCAACCTGTACTCTATAAGGACTTCGTACTCGATCACTTCCATCCCCATCTGAAGTTCTACCACTTCCTGCACCTGGCCTGCAAAACGCCAATAATTATGGGCCAAAATTACTACTAACAAACAAAAGTTAAATAAATATCGCAAAAATTCTTTGTTTCACAATTCACCAAAATAAATTGCAATGTAAATAGGCTTAAGAAGTTTGCTCAAGACCTTGTGTCACTTTTCAGTTAACAGGTACAAGATGGTAAAATGATCCATTTCTTCTTACATAGCCTTTGGGTTGCAATACAGAAAAAAAAATGCCATTAGAATTGGAGAAGCGAGGGCCATATTTCCTTGCCCCTCCAGAGCACTTCTTAATTTCCCCCAAACCTCTTTGTGATGCAACCGAGGCTCCCAAAGCAAAGACTTAGTAAGTTCGTGTCTCAGTTATTCTCTTGCAAACAACTTCAAACAAATTCATAGGATCTGCACTTCTCGGTATATTCCTATTCAAAATATAGATCGAGGTAAACTGAAACCTCGACAACTGTAGTTGTTTCACGAACTGGGTTAACAACCAAAATATCAGACTATGCTGCTGCAATCCTGCAATAACACCTTATGATCATCTTAGTCATATTGACTCACGATTTTCGTACACTAAGAGCGAGGATAATATCTTTCAATTTAGAAGAGATTCGGGCAGCAGTCCTATCGTAGCAACGTAACCGGTAATTTATGAATTCACGACAGCCATTTAAAATGTTGGCTGTCAAATACATGTGCTGATGACAAAACATCGATTGGGGATCATTTGATTTGTTCCAGATGTAAAGAGTAAAGTTCTATGGTGGTGAACTCAAACGAGCTTTAATTAAGAAACCGACCAAGTCGTCACCAATTTGACGGCTGTGAAGAAGAGAATGTGCAGTTTTTACTTGGTTATCTGTAAGTATACTGTACTCAGAAAGGTGCCAAATACAGAACACACCATTCATTCTACTATGGTAAATAATTAGCTGAGTTCTAGGATCATAAAGACCACACATAGGATACTGTACTTTTCAACTGACTTGTTCATGCAATCCAAACAGTTCTCGGTGAACCACTGCGCTCACCTTCAACATTGAAGGTGACTAAAACTGTGGTAACCAGGTATTTAGAAATTCTGTCTATCATCAGAAAGAAAATTCCTAGACCCATTGGCACACCGGTTTTGGAACCATGCACAATATGGAACTGGTTACTCAATTTTCTGTCTATATCATTTATATATTAATTGATTTATTTATTTGAATATATATTTATTTAAATGAATCTTTATACAGAATAAAAACAATTAACAGTACATTTCTCTATATAATATATAGATGTTATCAATGTGTCCCGAGCATAAAGTAAAATAAATGAAAAATAATGTCTAAGGAAGATAATAATCAAGGTATAAAATCCGCATTAAACAATGACATAAAATAATGAAGAGAAATAAAAAAGTAAAAGCAACTAAAGGAAATAAATAAATATACTACTGGGAGGTAAAGATGATTTTAGATGAAAAAAAATACGAAAAAGGATTTTAGATGCTTTTAAAGCAAGACTCGAGGCATTTTCTTCTTAGATCCAAAGGAAGCTCGTTAACGACTTTTGCTCCCATAAAATTTCCTGACCTGCGTCCATATTCCAATGTAACTTCTGGTCGTTTAATAAACTAGCCACTATTTCTCGTACACCTTTCGATTGATCGTAGTTGGAAATATCCAATAAGCTTATCAGTGACGTTTTCCATAACCACGTCGTGTACGAAAAAATTGAATTGAATTTCACAACTATCGATAATTATTTTCACTTCTTCTATTATTCGCTCAAACATGCAGACGGTCGACAATGATCCTTTTCCGATTGAATGGAGCTGCTTCTATAGAAATGGCCTTTGCCAAAATTTAAAAATTTCTTATACGAATCAGGGATATATCACGGAATGTGGATAGACCATTCGGCGAAAGTCCTTTTTTGGAATACACTTAATGACAATCCTTCCAGCATGAAGACAGTCACTAATTTTTCAGCATAACTTTCAATACATCAACACAAGTGTACTTAAAATCAGAAAACAATTCTTTTAAGTCCTCATAATGAACTTCATCAACGCAAGAAGCCTTTTCATTAGAACACGCCGTAATTATCTCTCTTATTTCATGAGTTCTGAACAAGGTACGGCAATGTCACAGTTTTCCTAGGCAATGAAAGGTCAAGATAACGGCTTTCAATTATTCCAAGAAGGAAGAGAAAATAATGAAGATTCTTAAGAAAGTACCAAATTGGAAGGCACCGAGACCAGATGGTGTACAAGGGTTCTTGATAAAAAAACTTTACAACAATCTATAAAAAGTTAGAGAAAATGTTTATTGCATGCTTTGAGGGAGAGACATCAGCATGGATGACAATGGGCCGAACTGTTCTGTTAGGTGTATTGAGGGAGATGAAGTGAAAGAAAAAAAGCTTCAAGGTAAAGCATGTACCAAATGTATGGTAAGCTACTTTCCAAGGTGAAGCTTCTCTGCCCAACTGAGCCAGGGGAATATAACCTTAACTTCTTGAAGCAAACTAAACTAGTCTAGAGAATGTCTGAGGTTAAAGTCTTTGGGGAGACTGGCCTCTATAGCGTCTTTACGTAAACCAGTCTATGACCTGGAAAATATCAGAAATAAAAACCTCAAGGGCAGGTTTGGGTCTCAAGCTTTGGGCAATAGCCTCCCAAGAAATGGTGCTCGATAAAAATACAGGTGGTTGTACACCTTATCACTACTCTTTTTCTTTATGAATAATAAAGTATTAATTTAAAAATTAGAAGAAACAAACGATGTCAATGTGACTGGACTTTATAACAGTGAAGGTATCTCGTCCAGTGTCTGTTCTGAAGGTAAACAGCGTGGACCCGGTCATCATCAAACTACTGCTAGATGGAAATGGACTAAGGAAGATTAAAAAATGCCATGCTTTGTTATCTTAAAGCGAAGTAATTTATCTTAAAGCAAAAGAATTTATCTTACGGCGAAGGGATTGATCTTACAGTTAAGGAAGAATTAGGGTGTCGAAAGAGGATGGACCAATATTGGGAAGATCTTGGTATCTTGGAGAGTGAAGAGCAGAATGTCAAGTCAGGAGCAAATGGTAAAGAGGAATAAAGAGTAATTCGAACGGGTACATTGAGATTGATTTCGAAGGTAGGGAGTCAAGGATTGCTATAAAAATAGCAGTGATAGCGTCAGTAACAATGCTCTGGATCTGGGAGAATTTAAAGTAGAAAACGGGGATGGTCTGTAGAAGAAGATATAGGATACAGGAGAGGAAAGCTGAAGGAGCAGTGGATATCAGACACAACATGGAGTTTGATTGACAGAAGACGCAAAGCTAAAGCTATCAGGGAGCAAGCTAAGACCAGACAGCAAAGAGAAACGTCCTAAGAAGTTTACAAGACAGCTGACAGAAGAGTTATGAAACACTGTAAGAGAGTCAAGCAACCATGGATTGAGAAAAAGAAGTACTGAGGCACAGGAAGCACCACAGAGAAACGATAGTCGAGCACTGTACAAAATTGTAAATGAGTTGACCGGAAAATAGAGCACAGGAAACGTTCCCATCAAGGATAATCATGGACGAATCCTAACGGCAAAAGAGCAAAATAGCAGATGGGTTAAACACTTCTGCAAAGTACTTAATTAACCCAAACCCGAAACCAAATACGACTGGGACAGCCTACCTGAACCACACGCTTTACCAATCGACATGTCTAGAAGGGAGGTAGAAGCGGCAGTGAAATCTATTAAGAACACACTGCCCCAGGAGTAGACAATATTAGTGGCGAACTGCTGAAACATGGTGGCAAGGCACTCCTTACCAATTCATTACTCTCTTCAATAAAATATTTGCGGAAGAACAGGTCTCGGCAGAATGGGGTCATGGCCTTATTGTCAAAGTACCCAAGAAAAGTGGCTTGAAAGACTGCAACAACTGGAGAGACATTACGATACTATCAGTCCCGGGTAAGGTCTTTCACGAACGATACTAAAAGGGCTTAACTCAGCCGTCAATGACATCCCAAGAAAACATCAATCCGGCTTTTGAGAGGGAAGATCATGCATTGAATTTATACTCACACTGAGAAACATTATCGAACAGTGCCTGGAATTTCAGAAAGAGCTGATCATAAATTTCAAGAATGCTTTTGACAGTATTCATTGATCATCAATATGAAAAATTCTTAAATATTATGGCATCCCTGTGAAATCCATCAACATGATGAAAGCCCTATATGACAACCCACCATGCAGAGTGAAAACCTGTACTGGGAAATGGAAGGATTCGAAATCTTGTCCGGCGTAAGGCAGGGATGCATCCTGTCACCATTCCTCTTCATGATAGCAATAGATTTTGTCCTGACCATAGCCATCTCAAACTCAGACTCAAACTCCCATGCTATAAAACAGGAAGATAACAGATTTAGACTTTGCGGATGGCATTGCATTAGTTGCTGAGAGTGACCATATATGACAGGCAATGACATCTAGTCTACAAGAGGAAAGTGCAAAGGTGGGCCTTAGGAACAACCAAGGCAAAACAAAAATCATGTGTAAGGCCCAAAACTAACCATATACTGTTACCATTAATTATGTTGCTCTGGAAGAAGTAGACGGTTTCCTATATCCAGGAAGCAAAGTAACATCTACAGGCGACGTTGAGCCAGGCATGTAAGCCAGACTAGGCATGCCCAAGGCAACCTTCCAATGAATGGGAAAAATTTGGAAATCAAATTTCATCTCCTTTCAGATCAAGCTCTAACTGTATATGTCGATAGTGGTGACCACTGTCATATAAGCCTGGGAGACATGCAAGCCCACCAAAGATATTAGATGTGTTTCACCACTGTAAGCTGTGGTGTATATTGGGAGTGATGGTGAGACCATACAATGAATGAGTAAATCCTTGAACAAACAAGGCAAAAATGCTTACACATAATAGTAGCTGAGAGGCATTGGAAACTAGCAGAAATTCCACCAGGTATGTTAAAATCAATTTTCATTGTTCTACCTAAAAAACTGGGAGCAACAGAATGCAATGTAACTAAAATCCTAATGTGTGCCATCATGGCAAGAGCGTCAAAAACAGAAATGGGCAAACAACAATTTGCCTTCGTTCCAGATGTGGGTACCCTAAATGCTATTTTTATTAGGTGAATCTATCTAAAAGAGCCATAGAAATGCAGCAAAATACATACCTCTGCTTCACTGACTCAAGCAAACCGTTTGATAAGCTGAAACACGAAACACTGCTGGACAGGTTACAGTCATTAGATAGAGCTGGAAACGACATCATAATTTTAAGTATCTGTACTGGGAACAAATGGCTGGAGTTAAGATTCAGAACAATGTCAGAAGGTACAGCAACATCAAAAGAGGAGTTTGACAGGGCTGTGTTTTATCTTCAGGCTTACTCAATTTGTACAGTGAGGGAATAATGACAAAGATTGTGGAGAAAAGTGGTTTTTCTATGGGAAGATATAACATGAATAATATCAGATACTCTGACAATACAACACTCACCACAAATTTGCCTTGGTTGCTCTTTAACATTGTGAAGGAAGAGAGCTCAAGAAAAGGATTAAGCATTAATTGAAATATGACCTTTTGTACCACTATCAGCAAAAAGCAGCGACAAGTCAATTGCATATTGACGATTGATGGTGAAAGGTGAGCAAATCCAACTACCTTGGAAGCCTGCTTAGCTCAGGTTGCAGAAATGTAGCAGAAGTAAAGAGCAGGATAGTTATGGCAAAAGAGGTATTTGAGCACATGTCAAAGATACTGAAATGTTGACTGATCTCAATAGCCACCAGGGTGGGAGTCCAGAACTGCTATGTCTTCCCTGTCATTACCTTTGGGCGTGAAAGAACTCATGTCAGAATTAGAAAAAAGATTGAATGTAGCTGAACTGTGGATGTTGTGTGGGATACTGTGAATTTACTGGCCAGAAGACACTGGTAATTAAGAAGTTCTAAGGCAACCTAATTATAGCAGGGAACCCCTGAAGACCACCAGGAAAAAAGAACTGTTGTTCCTAGGTTATATAATGAGGGGAAAAGGTTTGGAAAACTTGGCTCTCAGAGGCAAGGTATGTAGAAAAAGAGGGAGAGGAAGCAAAAGGATAAGATTCAAGAAAAGCTTGTCAATATGGACCAGAATCACTGAGAGGGAAATTCTGGGAAAGACGAAAGACAGGATCCAATAGTGAAGCATGACTGCCAATGTTCTGTGAGGGCATGGCACATGAGAAGTGGAAGGAGGATCAGACTTCACTGATAAGGTTCTGAATAGGCATCACACTGAAAATATTCTTGTCTTTAATGGCTTTAACAATGTTCATCGCATGACCTGGTTGACTCAAGTTAAGATAACTTGTAGACCTAGTGAAGTTACTTACAAACTTGGAGCTCTTTAACCAAGGCAAAACAGAATAAATTGCAGCACAACATGTTTATTATGTGAAAGGCAGGTAAGTTCTTGTAACAGTAGAGTAACATAACAATAAAGCACACTAGTATAATTACAGCTTTTGCATGGAAAAGTAAATTCCTTCATGGGTGGGTGGTCTTCAGCTTTTGGCCACAAATTTAATTAGTTTTCCAAACTAATATACTATCAATCAAATAAATGTTAATTAGAAATAGCTATTACAACCAAAATGGCATTAGATTTAAACATTAATGGTTTCCCATTAAAAAAATAAAAAGTTAAAATTTACTATCAGGCCATTTCATCTTTACCATGCAACCATTTGGCTTTTGAATAAGCAATAAGCATAAGACTATAAAGAATCAATTGTTTCACTACTTGGCCTTGAAACTTTGATGACTGCACATTACATATATTCATACTATTCTCTAAATAGACATCAATATAGGATTTATGTATATCACTTTAGATTGTTAATTCTCTTAACAGAGATCTGTTTTGTCTTTGAAAGGGAGCAATAAATAAGATGGGTATAACCAACTTATTCTGATTCCAAAGAAAAAGCAACAACAAAAATGGGGAAGGTTAAAAGGAAGGTATCAAATGGAATAATTGTAGTAAGTTGTACTCAATCCACTTTCTCTGAACTACCATGATCAATAGCTATCTGTTAGCATGACCAATCATTTTGGTATTCAAATTGTATGATCAGTGAAAAAGTACTTACCTTTCATAAAAGTTTACACTATCATCAACTGTTAAAGTAGAAGGTGGAGGCCTCATGCCAATCATGGAATCATCTGTTGCAGGCATAGCTTGCTCATTAAATATATCTGAAGGTACTCTGTTGGCATCACTAATATTGTCATCACCATCATATCCAGCTGATAAAACTATAGTAAAAGTAAAAATAAAAATAAATAAAGATATGGTTGCAAGAATTATCTGCTTAAGAATGACAACCACTACTTCAAGTGATTGAACATGTTGGCTTAATAGCTATAGGTATTTATTTATATCCAATTCAGTTACAAATATTTTCCACTTTTCAACAATGATGATCTAACGTAATGTGTGTGTGTATACCCAAACCAATTAATATATATACTTTACAAAAAATATAATAAATTAAAGATGTGCACAAAACTATGAGTAATATAAAGTATGGTTGGTAAATTAAATCAAGCTCCTACTCAAATCCAAACACTCTATTTCAACTAACCCAACTAAATGATAAGCAATGTTTGCAGTCTTTCTACCCAGCCCGACAGTATGAGAATGTGAGGATTTTAGTCAAAGTCTAACTGGTGTAAAAGTGATTCAATCAAAATTTCTATTATAGACAACTGAGTGCAATCAACTTTAACAATAAAGTTAAAGCTAAAAGTTCTTTTAACCTGAAACTCCCCCTCAAAAAATAATAATCTGCTCATGTGATCTTCATGTAGATGCTTATAATAGAAATCTGTTTACAGTGTATCCACTTTAACAAAACCCAACGTATTCCTTTAAAAACTACAAGATTAATAAACAAAAACCTGTAATGTGCCCCAGTTTCCCAACACCCAACTCTCAATATTTGAAAATGAGATATATACAACATTAAAGGTGATGTGTGTCCCCAAATATTTAAAAATATCTGGTTGCTGATAACATTGCATGTTTGATAACAATCTAAACCCACATAATCAACATGCAATATCAATAAACACTTTCAAACTAGAAAATTATTTCAATTACCATCAGAACCATACAAAAATATTACGAGATCAGCAAATGAGGCCTCACACTTAAACAGTACCTTTAATTTTTACTAAATGAGAAATAATAAAAAGCCTTTGAAGACATACATTTCCACTTGTGCCAGGGCAATGAGTAAAAAATTATCCAGGTTTATTTTTCTATAAAGGTCAGCTATATTATTTAAACCAATCCAGTGGAGAGGGAACAAAAACAATAGACACCATCATATGTAAGTTCCATCTGGAGCCTACTTGTTGAGATATTAACCTAAAGGCTACAAATGAGACAGTTCCTCTATGGGTATAAAAGCTGTGCATAAAGATGTAATAGACTACAAAAGTATAAGAAAAACCAGAAACTTTTTTTAAAATTACATATTGCAAAATAGAGGGTATTATAGGCCTAATTTAACTAAGTAGCTATGGAGCATTTTGTTATTGTTCCTACCATAAAATAGGAGATTGGGACCATTGACATATATATACCTTTTTCCCCTCTTCATTAGGCTTCAAAAACACATTTCAAATGCTAGTATGTGTTCACAAGGATTATGAGCTTACTTGTCTTATGTACTGCTAAAGAAATTTTCATGTGCAATACATTGAAAAAAATATTCTTGAGATGTCAGCAGCATGGAGCGGAATGACATGAGAATGATAAGATGGATGTGCAATGTAAATTTAAAGAACAGGCTCAGTTCTAATAAATTCAGAAGGAGTTTGAATCTGGACAGTATTGACAGCTGTATGTAGAATAGGAGGCTTCGTTGGTTTGGTCATATGGAGAGAATGGACAAGAATGCTTGGGCAAGAAGATGCAGAACAATCAAGGTGACAGGAACCACTGGCAGAGGAAGACCGAAGAAAACACGGGAGTAAGTGATAAGGATGGGTCTCAAACAAAAAGGTATCAGTAGAGACCTGGTGAAGGATAAGATAACTTGGAAGTTAATTTCAAGAAAGCGTCCAACATATGCTGGTGTGTAAAACGGAAAACCAAACATGTTAAACCAAATATGATGATGATGGTGATGATGATGATGATGATGATGGTGATGATGGATATACTCAATTTCTATAATGTGTATGTGTATGATGGTTTTATGTCAAGGATGGAAAATGAGAATACATTCGAAAGCACTTTACACAATGAACCCACTTTCTGATTTATCTAAATTTAAGTTTTCTGAGTTAAATATTAGATTTTATGCATGAAAAAGGCTTTTTCAATACACACAAGCATATGGTAAACACACAACTCAATGAGATCTCAGTATGTTTATAACTTTATATTTTTCATATTATTTTTACAAACTTTTACAAACATTTTATCCCTCTTATGTAAGGTATTACTTCTATTTCCCTTGTATGTTTTAGAGGCCATGAAATACTGATATACCACAGAAGAGGCCTTTGAGGCAATTATGAATGATGTGGGATTGAAAGTGATGGTTTAAGTTTGGACAACGGTTTTACTTCTTCTAGTTAACATTCAAAAGTGAATTCTGACCCTTTGGTTATTGTGAAAGGTGGCAGGGTTAAAAGGAAAATGGGTATGTACCAGTGGTGTTCTCGCCAAATGACCTGATTCTGAACTTTTCGATAACCTGTCCCAGATGGGAGTGAAGAGGATTGGTAAGCAAATCCACCAGTTATCAAAGATTTCCACTCACTGAAAAAGCTTGATTAAAGGCAGATGTCCCTGAAAATGCCAACCCTAAGGATTTCTTCAATTTGATATTCAGTGTAAATTTTGTTGAGGATTTGGTGAAGAAAATGAGTGAATACATAAATGGAGTAATCTATGTATCCCAACCATTACAAAGAAGGTCTTAGTGGAATAGTTGTAAGAATGTTGACCTTGATGAAATAAAAAACTCACAGAGATAATTTTCAACATAGTTATCAAACTCTATCATCTTACAAAATTATTGGAGGATGGATATTCTCTACCAAAATCAATATTATCCTGTCTTCAGTAGAGAGAGATTCGAATTTATACTTCACTTTTTTGGTGAAGAATTAAACTTTGAAAATGACAGGCTTAGCAAACTTTTTCTAATAATCAACTATCTAAATAACATAATGCTTAGCAAAGTGGTCCCTGAAAAAAACTTTCAGTTGCTGAACCCATTTTATTTTGGTATAGACACCCTTGGAGCCGAGGGGGGAGCTGGTGCAAGTGTTACAGCAAGGGTTAACAGTGGATGGAGTAAGTTCAGGGAGCTGATGCCATTGTTAACAAGCAGAGCTCTGCCATTACCTACCAAAGGTAGAGTCTACCAGGCATGTGTACGTAGCACAATGATGTATGGCAGTGAAACTTGGCCAGTGAAAGCTGAAGATGTCAGCGGCATGGAGCGGAATGACATGAGAATGATAAGATGGATGTGCAACGTTAGTCTAAAGGACAGGCTCAGTTATAATAAATTCAGAAGGAGATTGAATCTGGACAGTATTGGCAGCTGTATGCAGAATAGGAGGGTATGTTGGTTTGGTCATGTGGAGAGAATGGACAAGAATGTTTGGGCAAGTAGATGCAGAACAATCAAGGTGACAGGAACCACTGGCAGAGGAAGACCAAAGAAAACATGGGAGGAAGTGATAAGGATGGATCTGAAAGAAAAAGGTGTCAGCAGAGACCTGGTGAAGGATAGGATAACTTGGAAGTCAATTTCAAGAAATCGTCCAACACATGCTAGCATGTAAAAGGGACGTTAAACCGAATATGATGATGATGATGATGATAGATGTTTAGTATTTTCACAATACATTAGGAACAAACACCATAAATATGGCATGAAATTTGATGAATTTTGTACACATGATGGATTAGTATTTAGTGTATATGATGGTCAGGGTTTTAACAATGATTACACTGAACAACAGTCAAAATGCAATTCTCATGTTGATGATATTTTCTAGGCATATTAAGGGCTCTGATTATGAATATGGTATTTCCAAAAAAAATCTATGGACTGCATATTTTTTTACAGCCATGTTGAATTTTTCCAATATTATGTAATCAACATTATTGGATGCTCATTATTGCACAGTTCTCAATGTGTGCAATGCTATTGTTTGATTGTTTATTTGCCCTTCCTAATCCCATGAACATTGCAGAACATTGACTGTGTAAATATGGTACTGTGAACAGTGTGTAATATTTACACAACTTTGTGTTAATTAATGTTGCCATTGGTGTTGAAGCTACATATACAGTAATTATACTAGTGCACTATCAGGGACTGGTGATAGTCTATTACTTCCATTGCCTGTGGTTTGAAAGCCATCCTAATTGCATTGAACTCTTTCTCACTTAAAAATGCCACCTAAAAATTGTCATTAGTGCAAGAACTCACCAGATAACTTTTGCAACATTTGTGGAAATTATGCCATAGTATCTCGATGTGGGAAGTTTTCCAATATTATTATCAGTGCCTGTGAAAAATAATTTGACTGCAAGGCAGACCTGGATAAGGCATGGGCTCCTTTAAATTGTTGTGTCTCATGCTTTAGTGGTTGCATCACTGGATGAAGGAAGACAGAAAGAAGATGAAGATGACCCAACAGATCATGTATCAGATTGTTATTTTCATTTGACTCAGTTTACCTATGCAATTGAGAAAGTGAGGAGAGTCACAAGCTATGCAGTAGTTAGGTCTGCCACTTAATCTGTGCCACATGATGATCACCTGTTGATATCTGGCTCCTCACAAATGGAGGGTACTCAACATTCAACCCCCAACCCCAGCAATTCTCCATCTGGATCCAGGTATGAAGCTCCTGACAGTGAGGTACACCTCATAATGCAAACCAAACTTAATGAACTCACACGTGATTTGATGCTTTATCTTCATTGATGCTTCCATCATTGAAGATAACTGTGTTTTGCACATGCAACTAAGAATTAGCAAAGTTCTTCTCAATAACAAACTCTGTATGTCACTGTGTCAATGTTGTTGGACTGATGAGCATGATGGAAATTGGTTATACACAAGATGCCTGGTAATTGTTCATTGATTCTTTGGTCACAAGTTTAAAAGCTGTGCTGCTCCACAATGGAAATATAAGTCCAAGAATTCCTATTGTGCATGCTGTTGGCATGAAGGAAACGTATGACACAATGTAGATTGTCCTTGCCCTTATAAAGTAACAGGAACACAAATGGGCCATATGTGACAATTTCAAGGTAATCAGACTACTGCTGGCCCTTCAGAGTGGATACACAAAGCACAGCTGTTTCTTCTGCCTTTTGGATAGTTGAGCTGAGAACCAGCATTACAAGAAAAAGAACTGGCCACAGAAAGAATCCTTCATGCCTGGAAAACAGAATGTCAAAGCCAAGCCGCTCGTGGAACCAGAGCATGTTCTGCTACCTCCATTACATATCAAACTGGATTTGATGAAACAGTTTTTCAAAGAAATGGATAAGGAGAGCAAAGTATTCAACTACATAGAAGAGAAGTTCCCTAAGTTCAGTGAAGCGAAGTTGAAAGTGGGAATATTTATTGGGCCCCAGATTAGAGACCTGATCCTGATCAAAAAATTCACAAAGCTCCTAGCTTTGAAAGAGGTGAGAGCCTGGATGTCCTTCATGGCTGTGATTGCAACTTATCAATAATCTTCTCTGAGGCTACAAGAAAATGGGCTGCCATGTGTCATTGGAATTCCACTACTTGCACTCTCATCCAGACTTCTTCCCTGACAACCTTGGTGCAGTCAGTGATAAACATGGCAAGCACTTTCATCAAACAATCTCAACAATTGAGCATCACTATCAAGGCTGCTGGGATCCTGCAATGTTGGGCAATTACTGCTGGCTCCTACAACAGGAAACCACTGGCATCCACAGCCAAAACGCAAGCCATCTTTTCGAACTTTGACTTTTTGTTGAATTATATCCTTGTACTGCTGCAACTGGCTACAGATGTGTGATTAATGCCTATAATTACTGAAGTAGTTTTTATAAGGTTGTACAACTTTGTATCTTGATTTGCATTTAGAAATAGTGGGTTGTTAAAGTCAAAGTTTGAATTCAATATATTTATGCATGTATTGTACACATAAATGTACATGTTTCATGAAAACAGAAAAGTTTACAACAGTGTGTCCACAAACATCAAGTTTATGTATTGATGTTGCTAATGTAAATGACATAAACATTGGATAGAACATCCGTAGACACTTTAAGCATCTCACAACCTCCAAGGCAATATGTCAACATATCCCAAAATGTATCATTACATAATTTCAACATTATTGTATAACATGAAAACCACACCATAGATATAATTTTTTTCCTTCCAGATTCGGAATCAGCACCCCCAAATTGCACAGAAAATCAACAAGATAATTAAATCACAGAAAGCTTTTGAAAAAAATTTTGTCCAGTGTTATAATCTTCATTACACAACAGCAAAGATTTTAAAATTTATCAAACAAATTTTGAATAAAGGGCTATCACTTCTTTACTGACAACTATTAAAATACAGTTTCTTTGACCAAAAAAGAAAAAAAACTAAAGCAGAACCCTACAGAAGTGATTCTGGGAAAATAAAAGAAAGAAAACAAGGTCTGGAAGTCAAAAAATAACAATGTTTGTGAATGGAAGAGAAGTGTTGACCATTTCAAATGCTTACACACCAAAGACAGTTAAAGTCTCAAATCAATGCAGTGACGAAAAAAGTCTATTTCAGGGATTGATTATAGTGACCAAATGCTTTGTTATCACTCTGGTGTCAGATAGACATTGCTGCAGTATAAAAAAGCTGGAATACACATCTCATAAATATTTCTGGCCAATGTATTTAACCTGTACAAAATAATTTCAAAATTAAGCACTTGATTGACTCTCTGAAGTTATTATAAAGAACTTAATTGGTGGAAAGCAAAGACCACCATCTCCAAGGCTTTTGGCCAATTTTCAGCAATTCCAGAGAATGATCTAAAGACAAAACACCAGACATTGCAAACAATGTAACAACAATAGCAAAAACTGACAATCATGTTATGTCTGTGGCTATTGTGCAGATCATCCTGCTATTTGTATTAATCTTTGCTTTCAGCTGTACCACAAATCCTTAGGAAGGGCAGATAATCAACAAGAGGAAGAAAATAACTTGTAAATTAAAAAATGTTGTATTCCGGAAAAACAGTTACACTAAACAATTTTAATCTAAAATATAGTCTTTTTCCTTTGGACTTGTACTAAACACATGGAACTAATCTCTTATTTCAAAAATCAATATATCCATTAGACCTACCACAACAGCTGTCACTAGCTAAAATAATGTGGGATTTATGTTTGTTTTCATGATAAAAAGTCAGTTAAGGTTATAAGGTACTTTAAACATACTGAAATACAAGCACATTTACTAAAATGAGCAGTCTTGCTATCTGTACACAAGGCATTTCTGATTTGATAAATATTTATCCATGGTCAATGTGTTAAAATTGAATTCTTTACATCATTTACATTCCCTTAAAGTAATAAAAATGAAGTCTACAGCAAAAGACTTGAGGATTACATTTCTGTTTAACAATGAAAACAGACATTGATTGAATTTGGATGGAAATATTCTTTCTTGTTTTTACCTTTTCTTGTAAGACTCCATCAAACAACTAATAAATGGCATTCATTGTTAACATACTTGTGTAGTGGTTTCAGTATAACCACTCTTTCAACTTTTCTTAATGTTAGCTAAGATATTTCCAAGGGGTGCTTCTTAAAAAACATGATCACTGTCTCTGTCAATTCTTAACACATGTGAAATCAAATGGGCTGTACTTTGAGTCACAGGCTCAAGGTACATCAAGGTACAACTCATTTATAGGATATGGAATTTTTCCTGGAGCCAGTCATTATTGCTGTTATATTTTCATAAAGGATTTTGCCATTACCATTATTAAATTCAGCTAATCTTCTAAATCTTTTAACAAGGGAGTCACATAGTCTGGATTTCTTCCAGATGCTTGTTCATATTAAGCACACAACCTTCATTAAGGGTAAAGACCAACACACTGCCTATAGCCTTGGCTACTTCTTAATATACCTTTTCAGTTTTTTTCTTAACATTGGATTTTTATCTGTTGTAACTCCCATTATGTGTCTTGACTTAAATACATATATGACACCAAATTAGCAATACATTGCTAAAGAGAAGAAAACTGGGGATTTTAGTGATGGTGATGCCCTTCTTGCCAAAACAATTTTTTTTTTAGTTTTATGCTGTAACTTAATCTTTGGTCATTTTTTCAAAATGGCACTAAAACACTCAGATTATTTGGAATCAAATTAGAATGAGCCTGAATGGATTTTAGTATTGCATATTAATATTACAATTACTATATATACCTAAGGGCTCNCTTTGTTTTAGAAAGACAAGATACAAAATGCAAGGGCAAAAAGTCTTTCATGTCTTGATGTTCTATCATAATGAATTGAGAACTTATTATCAGAATCAAAATCAATATTAGCAAAGGCACCATGTCTGGATTTCTTCCAGATGCTTGTTCATATTAAGCACACAACCTTCATTAAGGGTAAAGACCAACACACTGCCTATAGCCTTGGCTACTTCTTAATATACCTTTTCAGTTTTTTTCTTAACATTGCATTTTTATCTGTTGTAACTCCCATTATGTGTCTTGACTTAAATACATATATGACACAAAATTAGCAATACATTGCTAAAGAGAAGAAAACTGGGGATTTTAGTGATGGTGATGCCCTTCTTGCCAAAAACATTTTTTTTTTAGTTTTATGCTGTAACTTAATCTTTGGTCATTTTTTCAAAATGGCACTAAAACACTCAGATTATTTGGAATCAAATTAGAATGGCCTGAATGGATTTTAGTATTGCATATTAATATTACAATTACTATATATACCTAAGGGCTCATTTGTAACACCCTGTACTAACAATTATGTGGAGTACTTGGATAGTGGCTTAATTAAAGTGAAAAGGGCCAGCTAATATGCTAGTCCATTAATCACTTGATACTTTAGTTTTCCTACTTTTGTCTCTTTATTCTTTTTGGTTGAACAATGTAATACACCTCTGAATGAAAAAGAAATTGTAATATACCATTTCAACAGCTTTTTACTCCCAGTACAAGTACAAAAAAGCAGCCCTGTTTACCATAAAACCTGTCTTAAAAACAGATGAAAACACAAAATGCTAATCCTTTTTTACCCAGCCAGTTTATTAAAAGGGATAATTTTTCATTTAGCCAAAAGTTAAACAAGTTTGGTTGGAAGATTGGGTAATAGTGGTGTTTAAACTACCACCATGGACTTGAAAATCTGCACATATAGGTATATATTATGTAAGTACCAAGACTAGTGAAATTTTTATCAAAGAAACCCGGCCAGTGTCTCAGTTTTTTAATTTAAATTTTCTACAACTGGGATAATTTTGTGATCATTTGAGGCTTTTCCTTTTCTGACAACTTTCGTAAAAATATGGCATTCTAATTTTACGCACGGTCTTAAATACTCCTCTTCAAGCTCTATCAGGTCACGTTATGAATAAAGTTAGGGTGTTACAGGTAAAAAATATTCCAAATTTGCAATAAAATTACAACAAAACTAACCGATATAATGTGGTTGGGGGTACTTTAAGTAGCACCTACGATTTTCTAGCCCTAACCTTAGGCCTTAACAAAACAAAACGTCTCGTCGCCATTATTGATAGGTTGAACTCTAACCTGATGGCAAATGATTTAAGAGTGGCAACCCGCAACAACTTAGTTAAACTTAATAGCCTTGTTTTTTATTCTTAGGACTGGATACGTAATGATTTTCTCACCAGAGCCAAAAGCTAAACTGGTACTTCTGTGCAACGTAACAACAAAATGCAAAGGAAATCCCCCCAGAAAAATTGAACTGGCTGCTAAAAATGACTGCAATCATCCAAGAAGACAAAAACAGTATATATAAACAAACTCCAAAAAACTGACGTATATTGCCAAACAACATGACAAGTCCAAATAACCAACTTGAACTGCAAACGGGTAGCCACATTGCTTTCATGTTAACAATAATAACCACATAATAATATACATGAAAGAAAATGTGTAACATTGTTAAAATTTGAAAATACCAATTCTTTCCGGGACTGACATATCCACAGCTTCTTGATCTTGTCTCATTGCAGGTATTTCATCACGTTTGAAGGTATCATCGTAATCGTGGAAAGTCGGCGTGTACACAATCCCCTTTTTGTTTTTCGTGCTTTTATTTCCGTCTATAAAGTCACCCATATTTACAGCTAGGAAACTATTGTGTGCAAGATGTTGTTATTCTCATACTTTTAATACTAATTATCTTGGCTCTGAGATTGTATAGCTACTGTCTGCTCAACTTTGACGTTAAAAACAAATGACTGGAAAATGTGTCGCAGATGTTGCCCTCGTTAGTTAACCTCTTTCTAAGAACATTCTTGCCTCGTTTCACCAGCTGTCCAAACAAGAAACCACATTAACCACTTTATTTTTAGCAAAATCAAGTATTATTATTTGTCAGGCCATGGCCAGAGCAAATAACAATGTAGATCACACGCCTGTAGAATAAAACCCCATATGTACATAAAAATCAAAGAAAACTTTAATCTTGTTAAGAAATGCCATTACACTATCTTTGTGATATACTAGAGGCAAAGATTTCATGTTGGAAAAAGACAATCGATTTGACAACAGACTACCGGAGCATATGAGGAACTCTTGAAAAACTATGGGGCAGTACGAAGAAGACCTGACAAGGAGCAGCTAAAATGTTCGGTAGAAAAGCTCAGAAAATCAATCAAGCTCCAGATAAGTGAGGCTATAATAGAGGTGGTCCAAGCCATTGAAAAATGAGGGCGATGAAAGCTCTCCCTGCTTTGCACATGGCCACACCACTCACTCCGTGTCTCTCTCAACGTCCCTACGATGTCACAGACCCCGATGGTACCCTGTCTCCACTCCCTACAACATGGAAGCACAATGTCCACTTTTCTCAATGGTGATCCGAGGTACTTGAAATCCTCTACTTCTGGAAGGTTATCATCACCGATTTTGATTGGTAGTAAGAGTCTTTTCTTGTTTATTTAGAGGTACTCTGTCTTCTGCTCTTCCACTTTCAATCCATGTTTCTCCAGAGCATTTTGCCGTCTTTCTAACTCTTCATCACCTTGTCCTTTCTCCTTATTCAAGAGCACAATGTCATCTGCAAACATCTTATTCCATGGGGTATAAAATATCCTCCTCACTTTTTTCTGTCAGCACATCCATCACTACAGCAAAGAGTAGTTGACTCAGAGCTGACCCATGATGTAATCCTACTTTTACATCGAAATAAATATTCTGTCCTTCCTGCATCACATCTTACCTTTGTCCTGCACTCCTTTCACATTTCTTGAACGCAGTGGACATACCTTTCTGATACTCCTTCCCTTCTCATGCAATAGCAGATCTCATCCCTCGGTACCCTGGCATATGTCTTTTCGAGGTCGATGAATAGACAATGAAGTTCCCGATACTTCCCTGATGTCATTCTCAGCGCAAAAATGGCATCTGTTTTGATTTTCTTGGGCACAAAGCGTAACTATTATGGGCTGATTGTGATTTCTTCCCCGACAGTCTGATGCATTACCCTCACCTAAACCTTTATGGTGTGACTCAACAACTTTATTCCTCTGTAGTTGGACAGTTTTGTACATCTCCTTTGTTCACTTTTTATTGTAACTAGTGTACTTTTGTTCCACTCTTCCGACATCTGCTCTGCTTCAAGGATATCGTTGAATAGGCCTGTTAGGAACTCAATTACCAAGGTGTTTCCAGTCTTCTACTGGTATTTCATCTGCACGAACTGTGTTACCTTTCTCCAATTTTTTCAGTGCTCTTTCTGCTTCCTCTCCTTTGGTTGCTCTAATCTGTCGTACTTGAACTGGCCTTCTGTTTTCTCGGTCCTCCCTGGAGTTATCAACATTCATCAGGTCTTCAAAATATTCCTTCCATCTCTTTTGGATTTCCGGTCCTGACTTCAGTACAAGGCCGTTTTCATCTTTCATCATCTTTACGTGCTATATGTCTTGTGTGCCCTTGTTTCTTTGCTTAGCCAGTCTGTAGACAGATTTCATTCCCACAAATGTCTCCATGCAGTTATACATGTTATCCAATGCAACTGCTTTCGCTTTTGTCACTACTCGTTTTACCTCCTTTACCTCCCTATACGCGGTTTTAGCTAGTTCTCCTCCATCTGTAAACCACTTCTTGAAGGTTTGCTTTTCTTCCTTCATACTTTCCTGTACCTTCTTTTTCCACCACCAAGCATCTCTCTCCTTCTTTAACCGACCAGTGGTCTTCCCGAGCACTGCGCTAACCATTGAACGAAGTCCATCTGTCTTTGTTTTCCAGTTTTCTGGCAAGACCTCTCAAAGTCTTTCTATGACCTCATTCTAGAACCTTTCTCCGATATCTGATTCTTTAAGCCTCCATCTAAGTAAATAACCAATTTGGGTATTCTGTTGACCACTTTTGTAAATCACTTTCTGATCCACTGACTTTATGACGAATGTGTTTACAACATCTAGCAATAAAGTTGATGTTGCACTTAATGAATGCTTGAGACTAGTGAGTGGTTGTATAAAATCGACTTCAACTGATGTTCTTCCTATTCTTTGTGGTATTGATCCTGCCGACCTAAGAAGAGATAAAAATATATTGAATTTATATAATCGTGTGCTATCAGAGGAAGGGCACATTCTTGAAAAATTGGTTGAATATCCACTTACAAACAATAGGTTGAAGAGCAGAGTTCCACTTTCGAATCGCATGCACCTTTTAGCTTCCACCATAAACGATACAGCATCTGTCAAATCTTGGGCTGCTAATGTGTGGAAACAGCGATGGAGTAATACAGACAACCAGCTTTCCCAATTTATTCCTGAACCTACGGTGAAACCTCCAGGACATGACCTGAAGCGTGAACAATGGGTGCTCTTAAATCGATTACGATCTGGATATGGACGATATGCCGATTTCATGCATAGAATTGGTCTAAGGGACAATCCATTTTGTCGTTGTGGTGAAATTCAATCCCATCAACACGTATTGATTTGCCAACTGATAGGTATTCGAGGTGATATAAAAGCTGTTGATGAGGACTTCCGTTTGTGGCTCAATGACAATGTCTTAGATATTTAGATTTTTTTGTTGATCATACGCATATATATAGGTTAAAGACTTCCGAAAAGCAAACTATTCTTTTAATTTATTAATTTCTTGTTTCTAGTCCATGTTTCCCATATTTCTTTTATTTTCCGCGTTCTTTTCCCTACACGACCATTTAACTCAGCTCTTGTGTAAATATGTTAATTACCGTAGGTTTTGTTTACATAAAAATCCAGATCTTCCTTTTCTTCTTCATTGCATGCAGTCTGAGGGACGTATGCACTGATTATTTTAAAAATACCATCATCAGCCTCAAGCCGTAGTCCAGTGATTTGGTCTGAACATCTCTTTACCGATACTACCCCCGCAGTGAGCAATGGGAGGAGGATAAGATCCATGCCATTCCTGTTGTTTTTTTCTCCCTCTGTGATACAGCTTTTACCCGTTTCCATCTTTCCTGGCCTTTTAGCCTTTCCACTTGGTTTCTTGCTTGCACAGGACCTTCAAATTTCTTCTCTCCATCAAATCTGTAATTTCGTTCCCTCTACCTATCACTTTACCTACATTGAGAGTACCAATCGAGAACTCCTGTTCTTAGTCTTGCTTTCATCTATTTTCTATTTTCCCTCTTCCAGCCAGTCACATATTTTCCATTGTTCCTCTGGGCTTCCAAGGAAAAGGCGGTCATTGGTAACCGGGGCCACGACCGATCTGGTACGATAGTAACTTGGTATGTCATTTTGACTTCAGAATTGGCAGCGGTTTTTTCTGGGCGGATGCCCTTCCTGACACCAACCACAGTTATTGGTGGTGGGACTAGCCTTTGGTCTAAGTACCTACTCACAAGGCAGTGAGTGGCCATAAATGACCGCTGACCTCATCAAGGAAGTTTATGTCCCAAAAAATCACCGTCCCCACTCCGTCTACACCGTATAAAGGATAAGGGCTTCTTAACCCAGGGAGGGATGGCTAAACCGGTTAAACACCTTGTCAAAGGGTGTTCTTGGGATTGTGCAGTGCAGACTTATCCATTCCCTGAGGTTCATGTTGAACCTGCATACCAGATGTATGTCTTTTTTTCTTTTTCTTCGGTCTTCTTCCAACATCAAGTTTGGTTGGCCGCTCGGCAATTCTTATTCCACACGCTCCTATTGCTTGCATCGTCCTCCTCAGCGCCAACTGTTTCATATCAATCTGCACTCTGTCTCTTCATCTCAACATCTGGCGCCCTCTACGTCTTTTCCCAACTACCTGCTGATAGTACACTTGCTTCACAATACGTTCCTTCTCTCTCCTCATTAGGTGTCCAAACCAGCGGATTCTAGCCTCTTTAGCACTTCGACTACTTTGGCACGCCTTCTCAAACCTGCACTTGTTCTGTGCTCCCACAGAGATACTCCAGTCATCCATTGCACCATCCTCATTTCTGTGGTTTCCAGCTTCCTTTCTTGTGCTTTCTTCAATGGCCAGGTTTCAGCTCCACAACGCATAACAGGTCTGATGCCTGTCTTATAGAAATAGCTCTTGAGATGGAGTGGCACCCTTTTGTCGCAGACAACTACACTACTCTCAGACCATTTCCTACAAGCACTCCCAATTCTTGCCTTAACTTCTTCCTCACAAACTCCTTTCTTTTCAATGATGGAACCTAAGTACTTGAATTTATCCACTGCCTTTATCTCCCCTCCATGGATATTCATTTCATTTTCTTCAATATTTTTTACGCTGTCACTAAATATGTAATTAGCATCACTTTCTTTATAGGGTTTAAGAAGAAGCTTGTTCAATTTCGTTTTTGAAACAGTGTCTTATTGTTTCTCTAAAGCTAAACTGTGATCAGTACAGTTCTCTAATGTAAAGGTCCTACCCACTCGAATGTGAATGTACACCTTTTTCTATCACTACGCTATTGTTCCTCAAAAGAACTTTATCTACAACTTTAAACCCACTAGTATTGAGATGCCAAAGTTCAGAATCTTGTTAAGTATTTTTTCTTGCATAAGTATGTTAGCAGGCTTGATAAGCAAAAAACACACTTTTATTGAGACATGACTACATAAAATTACAAATATCGACAACATTCTGATTCAGTGGGGCAGTTGGAACAAGTATACTGTTTAGATCATCTTTTGTTTTAAATGCCAAACGTCCTTGCTTTTTTCAACTCACATTTTTTCAGAAAATTGGCAACACCATTGTACAATGAATACCAAAAATATCGAGAAGAAATGTTGTTATTGGAAGAGTCTCTCTCATAATGTGAAGCTATTGCTTTAGCATGGTTGCGTTCCAGATATTCTGAAGAAGAGAAAAATTTGATACATTTATACAATTCCTTAGAATAAAAACCTGCAAGAAACGAATTAGAATTTTAAGACAACTAACATAGGCCTAAACGTGCACCATGTGGCTTATTAAAAATGTTACAGTGACAAGATATTTACATATAAAATTAGGGTCCATCCATATTGAGCTTGCTGAAGAGGTACTATGAAAAAATCCAAAAAATCTAAAGGACTGAAGTTTTGGGGTAAAAAACATCGTAAAATACAAAGAATTAATAATACCATATTCATCCGGGCTTAAGCTACTTCCAATAGATAACCTAATTTTCAACTAAAGCAAAAATAACCCCACAGATAATGGCTTGGAAATAGGCCGAGAGAAGCGGCTTAGCTAATCAAAGGAAATGATAGCCAAAGTGACAATCATGATTAATTTAATTTTTGACCATTTTGACTGATTCAGCGATGGCAACTTTGATCAGGAATAATCAACCTCCTCTTAAGAGATTTTTTTCCTTTTTTATATACGCCGCCTTTCGTATATATATATAAAGAAGATAGAGAAGAAGCCCTGGGAAGGAAGTTGCAGAAACAATAGTACTCACCAGTAAAAATTGACTTTATTATTAAATTACGATGGATATTAAGAAGCCCTAAATTAATACCCCTGAGTACGGCGTCCAAGAAGGCAACCTCCACCTGGTGACGCCTGGATGCTGACTAGTCAGGTTTTCCTGACTAGTTGCTAACGAATAGCCTCTATTTCAAGCTGTTCTTCCGTACCATGGAAGAAATTGATCTCGTCGTTCATGTGATTTCGAATCTGGTTCGTCGTCGATTTGGAGAATTTTTTGCCTCCAGCAGCTTACACACACATACACACATACACACCTGCGTAATTAACTAGTGTACTAAGACTCCTCAGGTCAAAATCACTAGGAATTCAGGAGTCTGACAACTTTATCCCTTGAAGCTCTAAGTGTCTGGCCTCATTCTACTCTCTCTTTCTCTCTCTTCTATTGTCACTCCATGATGTACCACCAGTTGCACCACATCTTTTGTGAGCTGGTCGATGTACTCGGGTTTTTTCATCAGTACAGCGTTTGTTCCGACTCAGCTTTCATCTAGGTAATAAGGTAATAAATATAAACTTAAAATATTCTTATAATATTCACAGATGTTTTAACTATTTTAACTTTTCCACAATATGCCTTTTTCGTTAGCTCCTGTTTATTAAGCCTTCCATTGACTATACCCCTCCTATGTACATCCTTCCATATTTCAACGTATTACTAGCTTAACTGGGATGGATGCAGAGAGTCTCCACGCGACGGAACCTGGAAACTGCTGCAAGAAACCCATTAGGCCAATCTCTGGAAGCACCTGTGACAAGATGTCAATCCTCACCTACTTAAGTGATGATGCCCGATTACCAGGGTCAAACACATGGGTTCTTATCAGGACCGGCTCTGGTTGTCCTATCTTCAACATTGAAGGATATTCAGAAGAGTAGGCAAAGACAGTCTCCGTAGCCCTCAAAAAATGACATCATATGTCTCCAGGAGACCCATTTAAAGTAGAAAAGCAGGCGGGCAACCATCTAAAAATTAAAACGGATAGCCAAAACCACAAGACGTATGACTCTGCAGTCTTTTGCAAACCAGATTTGAAAATAGAAATAACCAACACCACTATTGTACCTGAGACCATCGAGTACATATCAGTATGCATCAAAGGTATAATGATTACTTCCATTTACAAACCACCAAACAGTGCATTCTCCAGCTATAACATCCCTGTAGCATACAGGAGATCTCACTGAACAGTTATCGGAGACTTCAACTACCACAGTCCAATATAAGTATACAATGAGACCCATGCGAATTTGTAGACCTGTAGAACATGGATGACTGCAGCCAACATGTCGCTTATTCTTAACGAGAAACTCCCGAAATCCGTTAAGAGGTTTCACTGGAAAAGAGAATGCAATCCTGACCTTTGTTTTGTGGACAGTGTCACCTTACATTTATGTGAGAATCATGTTCTAAACCCTGTCCCTCGATCTCAACATCGACTGATCGCTATAACTGGTAATGTGATGGTTAAACCCTCACAGGATCCTCCCCGGCGATGTTTTAATCTGAAGACCAACTGGAGTGAATATGCCAAAAAATTCGATGAACGTCTAGACAACATAGAACCATGCCGGCTAACTAAACGGTTTTTGCGAACTCAGTCAAACAAGCTCCCCGAGCAATCATCCCAATACAGAACAGAAATGGATATATTGCTGGTCTGAACAAAGATGAATCGAAACTTCTCCTTAAATACGAGAAGACGTTTGAAGAAGACCTTTTATCAGAAAGGACCATAGAGCTTGGGGAAGCCCTCTTAAAACCAATCTGAGGAGAAAGGAGGCAGAACTGGCGACAGATCATCAAAAGCACCAATATGACCAACAAAAGTAAAAGAGCATGGGCGATGATCAAACCCTTCAATGCCGAAATTACAACACCGCTACCAGTGACAGCTGTGACCCAAGCCCAGTTGGTAAACAATTAGTGGCTAATGGCAAAAGCGAACAAAGATGTAGTCCAACCGGTCTGCACCGATCCACACTTTTGCCTAAAAATGACCAAAACTTGTCCTTCACCACTAGATGATTGGGTATAAAGAGTTTGTGAGTGCCATTAAAGAGCTAAAGAAGAGCAAAGCAGCAGGGCCAAGTGATGTTCTCACTGAGATGTTAGTCAACCTAGGTAATATAGGCTTATAGTGACTCTTGGGAATGATGAAAAACTGTCTGAGAACGATGAAGATCCCGAAGATGTGGAGGAAGACCAAAGTGATTGCTATACCTAAACCGGGGAAAGATCAATCGTCCCTCAAAAGCTACAGACCAATATCATTTCTCTGTATATCATACAAGCTGTTTGAACGTGTTATTGTCCAGAGAATCAATAGCATCACTGAAGAAAACCTAACGAGTGACCAAGCAGGTTTCCGTCCATAAAGGTCTCCTGAGATTGACACAATACATCGAGGATGGCTACCAGCGCAAGCTGCTCACAGGCGCAGCCTTTGTCGACCTAACGGCTGCATATGACCTAGTCCAGCATCGACTAATGATATCCAAGCTCTAGAACACGACCTCGGACTATCAGCTATGTCGAGTGATACAAAGCCTCCTGACTAACCCAAGTCTCTATGTGTCCTTCCAAGACAGAAAAGGTTGGTGGTTCAGGCAGAAAATTGGATTGCTCTAAAGAAGAGTCCTTGCACCCTCTCTTTTCCATGTTTACACCAACTATTAGCCAAAGCCCCTTGGCTGTGAACGCTTCATTTAAGCTTACGATCTATGTCTAACCACACAACAGGCACGCTTTTACCAAAGTGAGCAAAGCTTGGAAGCCGCCCTCCAAAGTATGTCAGAATACTACCAAAACAATCACCATAGGCCAAACCCCACTAAGATAAAGATCTGTTGCTTCCATCTCAAGAATGTTGAGGCAAAACGAAAATTTGAAGTTTATTGGAACGAAGAGCTCCTTGAATACCATCCCAACCCAATATACCTTGGAGTCAACTTAAACCAAACACTCTGAGGCATAGTACTAAATGAACAAATGGCAGGATGTGTGGCTGAGTCGTGGTAGGTCTTGAAGTCGCTCAATTGGCTCAGGGTTGACCATGGTAGATATATGGCTTCACGTAAACAATAGGGGCTCTCAAGGTCAGTGCCCATGTGGAGCAATAGAGATAATGTACCATCTGCTCACTTGCAGCACGGCGGCAAACTACACGACTATCGATCTGGCGGAACCCACCGAAGCAGCTCTAAATTGTGCCTACCATTGGAGGGACGATTTCTAATCCCAGGACAAGAAGGCGAAGAAAAAAACTCCCTTAACGTACATATATCCTGTTCATGATCCTTTCACGCATTATTCTAGTAAGCGCTCTCCTCTTGTACCTATTCTTTTGCTCACTGTCTCTTTTGTTTCTGTTGTTTGGTTCAATTCATTGTTCACTTCAGTAATATTCGGCTCAGTTTAACATTGCTGACTTGTTAACTTTCTTCTGTTCACCGCTTAATTTGTACTGCAGTGTGCTGTCTATAACCTCTTTAAAAAGCTTTTAAAATAATCTTTTATGTTAATGTCCCATTTACAAAGACGATGGTGGCCCTAATACCACCTCTCTTCACTCATTGTATCAAGGATAGAAAGATAAACAGTTCGTATCTTCCATTTACTCTACTCCAGAATTTCAGTCAAAGCCAGCATATTTTGCTGTATATTGCTGAACAGCGTATAATTTTGCAGTCTTTCTAGGGCGTCCATTAATACAATGTTTAAATGAGCACAAGACACTTTAGGCCTTCTTGAAGATACGTTAATGGATATTTAGCATGTGAGATGGCAGCATATTGGCTTTTGATATAGATACCAGGCATTTTAAAACATTTCCCCACCCTTTCAAAGGACACAGGCATTTCCCGAATAATCTTTAACTTTTGGTCACTCTTGTAAATTAGTTTACTTTTTAACATCTTTGACATGTGTGATCAGTGCCTTGCCAGTATATGCAACCAAAAACACATTTATGCTATACAAGGTTGAACATGAGTATACTAATATCTACAAAAAGGAAATGCTCATTCAGTGAAATAATGTGCTTTTAGTACAACCTCTCCCCTTCCTGAACGAAAAAATTTAATTCAGGATGAGTAGCTTAGGCAGGGAGAGAGACTTATTTGTAACAGCCAAAATTTCTAGATAGAGAAGTTTAAGGTACTGAAAAAGAAAATAACCGGTTTTGGAAATCATTTTTGTATTCGACACAATGGAAAACTCAGAATAGAGGGTGTTCATAATGGTGAATGGCGGCTGCAATTTTATTATTTTTCATGAAAAATACACATTGGGAAAATGCATCAATATGAGGTTTATCTCCCCCCTCCCCCCTTTCTCTCTCACACAGACACACACACACAGTACACACACACAGAAACACACACATATGCACAGACACACACACTATGTACACATAAAGTTTGCAAAATTCAAATATCGCAAGTAGAGTCACATTAATTAGGTAGAAATCTCTGAAACTGGCACTTGACTAAACCAAGTCTTCAGAATGAAAACACAAGTCGAGATTATTAAACCAACATGAAAAACAAAGTGCACGTTAAGAGGCAGCTTGCAAATTTTGTGATTGGGTGAGAAAAAGAATGGGCATTTAGGCCATATACAACTTCTTTTCGTTTACAAAGCGGAGATAACGAATGCTTGACTCAACGTCAATTTTTTTGGCAGACAACGTTTTGAAAGTTAAATTCAACTGGTCTGGTCCCCAATTACCAGTTCCTACAAAAACAATGTTTTCGTCATACTGAGTTTTAGTGCAATTTTCAATGACCTTATTCAAATGATCACCACAGTATTTGTTGGATTCACTGAGAAATTTTGAATTTTATCAAAATTCTAAGAGGCCTTGACACAAAAACTAAGGTATTCTTCTAGTAATTTTTAAAGAAAACGGAGCAGACCATTTTGCCAAACGGTATTAGAAACAACAAATTCTCTTTGTTTTTATTGGGCAATTACAAGAGTTGATAGGCTGTCTCGAATTTTTCTTTTCCTTCCTCATTAATGAAATACCGCATGGCATGACTACCGTTTTCTCGGGCGTCTTGTTGAGTGCCAGCAAACAATCCTTTGACAAAAATGAACTTGATTTTACTTACGATTTCCAAGTCTTATACCACGACTCCTTCATTCACCAGAATTCACAATCTTTAAGTTATTTTCCACAAAAATGATGACGCCAGACAGAACAAACTAAAAATCTGAATGCTCACCTCTTATCCTTTACCAGAAAGGGATAAAAAAGTAACAAATGTATTTTGGAACTATACCGTACCTAAAGCTTCTATCACTGATCGAGTGAAGCTATTTCATTCTCCAACGCAAGAAAGCTAACCACCACCCCTTTAAGGAGTCAGATACAGAAGAAAAACCAAAATCAAAAATATTTACATCACAATTTGTCTTGATGAAAATTGCATTCCTATTCCTATTTCAAAATCATTATTTTACATCATTAGCATCACCTTTTAAAAAACAATAGGTGTTGTGCTTTTACATACCGTATAAACTAAGTTAAAAATAAAACTATTTATTCCACAACAGTTTAAAGAATACATTTACCTGTTACACAAGTCTTGCAGAAATATCACTTGTGGACAAGTAATACAATCTAAAACGAGATTCAAATCATAGATAAGAAATTTGACATAGTATTAAAAGTAAGCTTTAAAATCTTTATGGTGCTCTTCTAATAACTGCTTAGACGTACATCTTATACGAATAATGCGCCCAATATATTTACTTATGGACTATTGAAATGACTGATTCTTGCCATGTGAATGAACGAGTGTGATATGCATATGATAAACATATGATAAACATCATATCATCGAGATCTAAATTACTTTCTTTACTCAATTTTTTAACTTAAGAATTACATGTTACCTAAAATCCCTTTCGCTACAGTAAAATGATAAAGAATCAGTAGTATTGTGTCAAACAGTGACAAGAGCAGAAGAGGAGGATTCAAAAAAATAATATTTTATATAATTTTGTTGACTTTGGAACGGGCAATGGAGATAGTAAACGAGCTTCATAACAAGGTGTGCATCATACGAATATTCGGGTACAAATTTTAATTTATTCTGGGAGCTATGTCCTACAAAAAGATCTTTGGTGTTATTATCAAACAGTCCTCTATCCTCTCAAGTTTCAGTTATCAACTTTGAAAAGTTCTGTTTATGCCATTAGTCTTTTTGTGGCTCGACGCGGTTAAGGTGATCGCTATTATATCGCTACCGCTTTTAGGCTTTAAAAAGGCAAAAACAGATTTGAAAAGCATACAATTTAGTGCGCGGGGTGGTTGATATGCAGAGTCAGTTTTTTTGTTTTCATACATATAACTGAAAAATAACCTTCAACGAGCATTAGCGGAGTCTACTGAATTGCACGTAATGTAGTAAAAAAAGAAAGTTGTTGTGAACCTGCTCCACGTTTTGCAGTTTCGGAAGCCCTATTGGTTAATACTTTATTCAAAAACCGGTCTCTTCTTTATTATACGTTTAGTATTTGAAAACCCTTAGTAAGCAGTTATGTTCGTGCAGAAAATCAAATCAATCACAGATTCAGGTCACAAGTATTCCAGTCTTTAAAGCGCAAAAACAGCGGTACAAATGACAGAAAACTTCAACAACCACAGCCATTTTCCTATTTTTTCCTAAAGCTTCAGCAGCGTATTTGGTCGCCACTAAATAAAATAAACAGTGTAGCGTTTTCCTCCTGTTCACGATAAATTTTGATAACCAGAACTGCGAATCAGTAATTTGAATAACTAATTTTGTCAGCTTTTTAAAAGAAAACATAAAAGGAAGAGGGTTCTCTCTGAATAACCACGCAGTTTGAAAATAACGATGGCGTTGAAGATGCTGGATACTACAATTACTATCTACTGGTCCAATGGTAATAATATTACAATATTTTTTCTTCACATTTCCTAAGACCACAACAAAATACAGGGCAGACCTATGAATAATTGTGACACTGAAGGTCATCCTCAGCAGGTTATTATCAAACTATCCTTTAGTAAGACTCGCCGTGAACACTTTTAGACGATTTGTTATTCAGGTATGAAATAAAGGGTAAAGAAACAACGACTGATTTAAGTTGTGAATTTTCCAATGCAGATATTAGGTATACAGGTCCCCACCCCAATTCCTACATCCTTTTATCAAAACAAACAAAAACGAATAACAGAAAAACGCTGTCAAGTATATACGACAATTATTCTCAAATGCAAACCGGTAACACTACGGTTATTGTGTTATGACTACTAACATATTCACAACTATTCTATAAATGCCGTCGGTTAAAATTAGACGACTCTGTTTCATTACGTCTGGGCCTGATTTGTTGCGAGAAAGAATAGCTGGTCCTAACAGAAATATGAGCTGACTACCTGTACTCCATGAAAATAAGACAGTAATATGTTGTTGTGGTTGGAAAACTGACTTGCTTATTTTACCGTTCAATTCACTACAACAAAGAGAAAACCTATGGCCAATATTTTTTATGAACTTAGTCATAACACATAAAAATAGAATGATAATAAGCACTAATACTCTGCACTGGTAACGGTAAAAAATAACCCCGGTAGATTAGTGACTGACCCTGCAAATAATATTCTGCCTATGTACATCTTCCTGACAAAGTACAAGAAGGATTATATTTGAAAATTCCTCAGCATTCTATACACATTCTCTTCATACCACATTCACAACAAAATTTTGCTTTTGGTACAGGGTACTTGGTACCACATTCATGACAGTAAGTGGCGAGCTTTTGTCTCCCACTTGGAGTTCTTTCTTCAAAATCGTTAAACAAAGCAGAGTCTTGCCTGGAGGAAGGCTTTACCACACCAACTGCAGTATGACTCTTTGACTTAGGTTTTGAAAAGTTATCATTTAAGTCTGGATCTTCCCTGGGAAGCCTTCGTTGTCGTGGAGCGTCATTTAAATCAAAAAAACTGTCGGGCCTTTCTGACGTCTTGCCACTACCAGCTCGTCTGGTCCTACCACTTCCAGCTTCAGAACGCCCACCACGTGAGTACGATTCTTCTTTGAAAGGGTCCGTAGGTGTTGGAGTTCTTTCTCTCTTTAAATCCTCAAACCACTGTGGATCTCGTCTAAAATAAATAGACAAACTATCATCGTTAATGTTTCTTAAAAATAACTGGGTATCTACAGGCAATATTACATACTCCCCCAGACTACTTTCTCTATTTCATTATTCAGACTCCTGTTTTCATTGGTATTCTGTTATCCAATATATCTCTGTTCATTGGCTGGTTTATAATTTAGTGCAAATTTCCAGATTTTACCCCCATCTTAACCACCACTACTACCACTACTATTATCATTATTATTTATCATCATAACTAGGAAATAGATATCCATATCCATAGGTATAAAAGGTGTTGTCGCGAGAAGTATGCATAGAAATTAACTGTTTTGGTTTGGTCAGAACCCACTTTTAGGAATTTTTCTGAACTAAAACGATGGAACTCTAAAATTTTCGTCAAAGCGAAATACTGAAAGCTGCTTTCGAAAGACATCTACTTCCTAGGGATACTTAAAATATATATTAAGATGCTTTTAAAAAGTATGTAAGGGCATACATTTTAGAACAAAACAATAAACGTGGTCTTGTACCCTTTCAGTTGGCAGAAGATCAATGGATAGGCATACTTATTATTAATCGCCCTCACGGACTAAAAACATCTATGAGTGACTACGGGTCAATGTCGTTTTCATTGTTGAAACTGAAAAACCTCCCTTTCACGCTTTTTTCCACAAGTTCGGTTGTACAACAGTAGTCCTCGCCTGTTCGTAGTAGTAATAGCAACAATAATAACAATATGTGGAGTAATTAGGGGTGTGGGTGGGTCAATATACCCAGTTGTTATAGTGGACTGGCTCAGATTTCAAAATGTTCATGACAGTGATGTAAATAAAATATTTACAATGGGGTTTATGCGTGTTTTAAGCAGCCCCATGAAACTGTGATAGAGAGTGCTACGTTTAATGTCTTACAGGGCCAGGTAATCCAGGGTAGACGTTCTGGCATTGCAACTGTAAGCAATTAAAAAAATGAATACTATAATTGATGTGGGAGTTCCTACAGATATTAATACCGATTTGGAGGGAAGGGAAATGTTAAAAACCACCAGAATTTAACACGTGAACTGAGATATATCTGGAGTGCAAACACTAAAGTGATCTCGACAGTGGTCTGGGCACTTGAAACTATAGCAAAGCAAATGAAAAAGAATTTGACAAATTTGGCGTGACCAATGGAACAAATTTCATCCCAAAATGTGCCCTTTTAGAAAGAGTAAATATCAATCAAAAGGTATTTGATATTGCACAAAGGTGTACGCAATTTGATACCAAGGGCAGAAAATCAAATGTTAAAACATTTGTTTGAACCAATTGTCATTATCATCATCATCAAAACAAAGACAATTTTCCCCCCATTTTAAATATTATTTTTCCACGAAAAATAAGTCATTATAAGTCATTATTAAATAGGTCGAAATCTACGGTCTATCGAAGTTATCAAGTTATTTCTTGATAACTTCGATTTATTCATCTTGTGCTGAGAATAATGTCACTTCACTACTTGTTATTAAACATTACAGGATATAGTTATTTTAATATGTTGTCATTTAACAATTACGGGTTCCATCCCTAAAAAAACTGATAGAAAGCACGTATTAACTTAATAATTACCACACTTTTAATGGAGAAGCAAGTTGGGAACTATATCTTCTGGATCCCTGTTAGGCTTATGTCCACAATCTACAGCAAAGAAAGTTAATGATCTAACATTTAACTACTGTTGCGGTTGTTATGTTAAAACAGGTAAACTGATATTAATTGCAAAAAATACCCAACAAAGGTTCTTACCCTGAACCTTTCCTTGAGCTCGACTGGTTTAAGTTTGGTGATTTACGGTCTCTGCTTTCACCTTTTATTCCACCCATTGTATCAAATTTGGATCTGGGTACCCTTTGCCTTTCAGATAACGTATCATTTTCAAACTCGACATCTTGGCGTTTACTCACAACAACAGTTTTTCTTGGAATTGGTGACGGAGATTTAACTCTGCGCTGAGAGTAACTCTCTTCTTGTTTGTAGTTTATTATTTCGTCTGTCCCTCTCCGTCGCAGTTTTGGCGACTCACTTGCAGTCCTCCTCGTCGGAGTCACACCTTTGAAAAAAAAACATGTTAAGGCTTTTATTTAGGGTTAAGAAATATACAACACCTAACTATGAAAAAAGACCGAAAAAAAAATTAGGGCAAGAAATGAGTTGATCTTAATGTTAAAAAGATTTAACTTGTATTATGACGGAAAACATTCAGAAGCCATATGGTTCCACAATCTAGTCGTCCGTGGAAAAAAACTACATTCATAAAAAAGAT
Organism: Morbakka virulenta; assembly: GCA_003991215.1. NCBI lineage: Eukaryota > Metazoa > Cnidaria > Cubozoa > Carybdeida > Carukiidae > Morbakka > Morbakka virulenta. The sequence goes on from RDPX01000025.1 coordinate 497,793, forward strand.
TTTTTACAACGAAAGGGAACAACTCCAGAGGGATGTTGAGAGAAATGAGTCGTATGAGATTCAAAAAACTGCATTAATACCAGCGAGTACCCATAGAAAAGACCAAGGCAAGCCACAGGTCGTCGAAGTTACAAAGGTTGAAAAGTAGCAGCAAGACTTGGCCCTATTAATTTGCATACAAGTTCTTAATTCGACCAGAAATACCAGGTTGAGATGAGAGAGGACCTGTCCTGATGTGACGACAGTACTCCATAAAAGGCCAGACAATAGGTCTATAGAGGTAGAAAAATATCCTCAGGAGTAAGGTACCCTTTAGCTCGATACAAGGTAACAAACGTTTTAAAAGGAGACTAACTAATAGATTAGATATATGAACCGAAAGAATGGTCTAAAGAAGACGAAAAACAAACCAGCCTGGTTAATACGTATCCTTTAAAAAAGGGGGCATCCACACCAATTAAATAAAAAATCAATTAACCATGAAAATTGACGGGAGATAGGAGCTTAGCTGGCATTGAACATCACCTGCGTTTTTACGGAATTGACTAAAAAAACCTACTTCCCTGAAAGTCAGACTTTATATCTTCCGTAACTTTGTCTTCTTTCTGCTGCGATGCCTTGTGACCAATGTCAGAGTACAGGGTAGTGTTATCAGCACAGATGCTAATAAACTGAAGCAAATTACCAGGAAGATCATTGATATAAAGAAGGAAGAGAGTTGAACCAAGTATGGAACCTTAAGGAACGCCAGCATTGTAAGAATACTCATCAGATGTAATTTCATCCAATTTTCTCATCTCTCTAACCTATTAGGCCATATTCCTGTTCGGGTGGCCATCTAGTAGGCTTCCAAACTCTATCAGGACGTGCCATCGTAGTTGTGGACATTTTCTCATTTGAGGCCATATTGTTTCATATCTGAATTGATTGTGTCACTCCATCTTCACTCCCTCGCTTCTTTTTACCAGCAATTTTCATTTCTGCAACTTTCGGGATATCTTAATTTCCTCTCTACGGTACACCTGACAGTATCATTGGAGTCTTTGCTTTCTCATACGTAAAAATATCCGTTTCACTTTTAATTTCCCTCTTATGTCCTCATTCCTAACAGAATCTTCCCACTTTATCCTGTGAATATATCGTTACATTCTCATCTCCATCACTTCAATCTTGTCTATCAGTTTCTGGGTCACTGCGTCGGTTTTGTTTCCATGTAAGAGTGTAACTCTGATTGATGTCTTACACAAGAGATCCTAAAGTTAAGTTAAATCTTCTTGTGACCCAGTACTCCAAATAAGGTTTTCGACCTGTTCCAAGCAGCTCATATTCTCTAGGCTACTTCACTTCCACAACCTCCCTCTCTATCCATCACGGTTCAAAAGTACTTTAAAGTTGATACTGATGGTACTTCAGTTAGATCTTCTTGATTACATTTCTACAATTTTCTCTTGGCGGCATGTACTGTACTCGGTTTTTGTTCGATTCGATTCGAGGTCAGTGTCGTCCAGATGTTCTCTCCAGGTCTTTAATCGCTGTTTAACACTCTCGCCCTCTCTATCCCTCAGACCAAGGTCATCTGCAGAGAGCATGACCCAAGGACAGTCTTCCTCTATTTCCTTTGTGATAATATCCATGACGATAGTAATCAACTATCCGCTAAAAGCTGATCCCTGGTGTAAGACTATCGCGAACCTTTCGGAAATGTTTAAGTCCTAATTTTTGGGAAGAAACAGATTCATAACCTCGCTCACCTAGCGAGAATTAGCATCAGAAACATAAGAAATCACTCTTTTACAAGCATCGTTAGCCCGTCTGAACTAAACCCGAGACGTATCAATTCAATAACATTGAAACTAAAGATAGAAGTGATTCTGAGGAGAAATGGCAGAAGAACCATTGCGAAGAATGAGATTTCAGTTTGCAACTAGAACTTGGTACAAATGGTTCAATACTAATCTGAACCCATTCTGTTAAGTCACCTGCAGGATCAGAAGCCGATATCCTTGGGACTGAATACCAAAGAGTATCACTAACAAGTTGGCGAAATCCATCCCAGTTGCATGACCAAACGTGATAGTCTTACGATATGTGTTGTCCACAAGACTTGAAAATGTTGTCTTAGCCTCTTTTTCAAATGACTCCAGGGGGGTTGCCAAGTAAGGTTAACGGAACCCTCCTCTACAAGAGAAAAACTCGCCTCCGCCAAAAGTCAAAGTGGTACTTCAAGGCCCTGAGCGAAATATAAGTTATCTACCAGTTCCAATAGTTAAGTTCATAAACACAATACTAACAACTGACGAAGATAACGAGTACTTCTCTCCCAAAGATGATATCCTTTAAAATGCAGCAAAGCTGCACTTGCTTAACCAATGGCAAAAAAAGTTTTCTATCGTTCAGATAAATTTGGTGGCATGCATTTTAACATCACTATAAAAACACATTTGGGCCAAAGGCCTTGGTCAAATGTGGGTTGTATATCACATCAGATAACACCTTGGAACTAGCATTATTGAGAATAAAGTCTATAAAGTCTGAAGCACGACGGCCGTGACAATCCAAATAAAATCATATCAAGAGGTAGTCAACACTTAACAGACCATACCTTAGGATTTGCTGAAATAGGGCAAGAATAGTGATTCCAAGTCATTGAATAAATTAGATACAGCAAAGGGTCAACTAATTACAATCTTAGGGGACTTTTAAGTAAGTCTTTTCCTCCAGAATAAGCTAAACAATATTCACAATGTGAAAAGGGCACATCGAAAACACAGACATTCCCAAAAAGGTGTTGCTAAGAAACGAAAACTACGTTTAGAAACTTTTTAATCAAGCAAAATAATTACTTGATGACGAACGACAAGAAAGATAAAAAGATGCTGCATGATAGACGAAAGCTAACCAAAAGCGATTGTAAAGTTGTTTAATTACGCGTTTTAATGTCAGAAGCTGTAGATATATGTAAAAGACAAACGTATACATAAAAAACGTTTGTATTATTACATAAATCTTAATGAATAAGAGAACGTTATTTAGGAAAACAAATCAAATATTAAAGACATTGCGCCATATCTGACTATCCTCAAAACAAAGATAAAAGATGCAATCTATTGCGTGTTAAACTGCAAGATAATTTTGAGAACTGTTAAAGCATTTATACACATCATTGCCTTCACAGTTCATCATCAAGTTATTGATTTTGTCTTCCCTTTCCTCTCCTTGCAGAGCATCTGACAACGTCAAGGTGGTCAATGTTAAGTGCCTCATCATCGTAATAACAAAAACCATTCACCCAAAACCTGTATTTTCATGAAGCTATTGTCTCTGAACATCGTATGACCTAAACTGTTTGATACAGCATGATTTTGAAAAATGTTTTAGTAGTCCAAGTCTGCTATCATTAAGGTCTTTAACACAGACCTTACGATGTGACGTTTCACGTTTCGTTGTGATCAATGCCTCTCTTAGAAACCTACGCAGTCATCCTTTGGAGTCTGTGTCCAATGAATCCCCAAAAGACTAAACCCTCTGGCCATTAAACTCGACCCCCAAACATCCAAAAATGCTTTTCGTGCAGTCCTTATATTTTTTTCTTGGTTTGTGATGTGGGCTTTTTTGGTTTGGGGATCTGCAAACCCCCAATATGTATAACACAGCCTATCATTGCATGTGAACCTGCAAGGTGAGTACTCCTTTGCTAGCACTGCCAGCTTTTACAAGAATATTCGTGTTTGTTATCTTGCTTTGCCATCTGATGCGTTTTATATTGTCAAAATAATAACGATATGCTTAGTACTGTTGGCCAGAAGCGTTGTTAAGAAGGGGCCGTATGATAGAAAAAAAATGAAAAAGAAATGTCCGTATTTAACAGCACAAATAAAACAAATGAATATGTCTGAATTTTAGTTATGTCCATTGGCTGTGGGATAGCGTAAAGATTATTTTTAGAATCAGTGTGTTTACAGCAGAAGAAGAGTATCAAGGGGCTGTGAAGGTAGTTTAAGCAAATTTAAGAAATGCATAAGATAATGATCACAAGCAAAGCTCTACCTTGAGTTTTCTGCGGTATTTGTCCAGGGGTAGTCTTCTTGGCACCAGGCAAGGGTGGTTTGTACTAAAAAAATACAGGAATTAACAGAAATTAACAGAAATTATAGACATATTGTAGGCTAAAACCAAATTTTAATACTTTTATTAAAAGCTAAACCCGAACTCCAAGTACGATAAAATACCAGTTCAAACGATAAAATCAGAACCTGTAGTTTGCACCTGTCTTGGTTTTACCAGCGATAACGTGGTAAGCCGACTACTTGGCAATGTAAAAAAACTCCATTAATATTAGTAGTAGTTAGTAGTAATTTTTGAGCGGCATTGGTGCTACAGCAGACCAGTGAATGACGAAAATGAACTAACAACTTAAATAACAGGAAGTCAACATACTTTGATCATTTGGCATTAAGTAATGGTCTTAGAAAAGAAGTGATAGTAGAACAAAAATCACAGTATTAAAAGCCAGCCGCCTAAGGGCAAATGAAGTCGCACTGGTAGTCAGAGACTGCTTTGTACCGGCTACAGGCAATGCATAAAGCTCAAATACGGCGACAAACTTTGAGTACAGCAATTTAGAGCTTTGAAAACTCTGTTTAACCTATGTTTCTTCTAAAAACGTATTTCTGCGAATAATTTTTTCTGAGGTGACTTACTAGGAAACTGGTAATAACAGCAATAAGTTTGTTTCACAAGATACGGGTAAAAAAATGAAATTCAAAATAATACAACCTTCCAATTTTCCTTTTTAAGTTTTGATATTTTTCAATTTTTTCTTGTTCTTTATTATACACTATGCAATCACCCGGGGCCGCAAAATCAGCAATAACACATGTTTTGTCTGTTTTATTTACAACGATAATCTCTGGTCTGCGGATATCAGTGAGGTTATCTGCATGTTTTTGTCCCAAAGAATTTAAACAGACTCGTTTTTAATCACTCTTTCTGGATTATGCGGTCGCTCTTATCGTGAGGTGAAAACCAAGTTGGTTGTATTTTTCAGCCCTAATATATTGAATAAATGTGTTAAAACGCATATTAAAGAGTAGTGGAATAAGGCAACCACCTTGCAAAAGCCTACGATGAACTGTTATGGCTTCAGATGTAAAATGATCAGTAATAAATGTTGTTGTACACTCAGTGTACAAGACTGGCGATTAAGGATTTAATTTTGTCAGGAATGATGGTGATTTAGAAAAGATCTTACTAAGTTATGGTGAGCTTCACCAAAAGCACTTTTAGGTCTAAAAGTGTAATGACAAGAAAGCGTTGATTACTACGAGCCTTTTTTATTTTTTATAACAGCAACAACAACAATAATGATGATGATGATGATGATGATGATGATGATGATGATGATGATAATAAAAATAATAATAATAGTTCAGACAACCCTTTGCGTAGGACGTATGGAGAAATAAGTAAGACCATCTATCACATCACATACCGCTCCCTCCTTCTTTCCTAGGTGGATACAAACAAGCAACATCCGCTTTGGGTGATGTATTCTATACATAGTTAATAGTTTTCGGATTTTATCATCAGCTTTCTCAATTTCTGCTAATGACCATTTGATAAAATTAAAGCTGTATTTAACTACCGGTAAGGCCAAGGTATTTATTGTATCTATCCTATTTCTTGCTTTAAGTTCACTTTTCAGCATTGCCCTAATCCTTCTTTAGCATTCTTTTCGTATCTTCTCCCTCATTGGTGATTAATTGTATTCTTTATCTTTGATGAATGTAGCTTTTGCGCATTTCTCCAAGCCGAACTCAAAACGTATATCATCACTAAATTTCAAAACAATAGAGGGATGGCCCTCAAGTTGTGAGTCATTCTTGCAAAATTACTTTAAATCATCCATGTACAACAAATAGTTGATAGTTTTGCCAAAAAAGCTGGTAACCACTTTCAGTATTATTCAGTAGCTTGCCAGGGGGAAACAGCATACAGAATAGAATGGGTGAAAGAGAATTATCCTGAAGTATACCACAGTTTATGTTGATATCCCCTGCATTAATGTTATCATTTCCATCATTAAGAATCAAAGTTGTTTTTCAACTTTTCATCTTGTGTGACAAAAAGTTTTGAATGACGGGTGAGATTTTGTAGGTATCGAGGCATTTTCCAATCCAGCTAAGTGGAATGTTGTCGAAAGCTTTCTTATAGTCAATTCAAGCAGTTTACAAATTTTTATGCCTGACAATCCTCCAAGATCATTTCATTAATTAAAAGTTGGTCTTTACATCCATGTGTTCTCATTTTACAACCCTTTTGCTCATTCTAAAAAATACCATTAGTAGTGAGAAATGAGTTAGTGTGTTCAGTAAGAATAGATGTGAAGATTTTATACATAGTTGTCGGACACGTAATGGGTCTGTAGTTTTGGGGATTTTCTGTTTTGTCACATTTTGGCTGCAGAGAAGTTACGCTATTTACAAGCAAAGATGGGATATGTTGTGGGTTAACAATTACATGGTTAAAGAGAGAAGTGAGAGTATGATGAGAAGAAGGGAATGCATTAAGCCAATAGTTTGATATTTTATCCTTCCCCAACATATTATTTTCCTTGTAAAATCGACTCCTTTTACCAAAGCGTCTGATTTAAGCAGCTTTTGCATTAATAATTTGTTTAATTTTTTCTATCGTTTAATCGAAATCATTTACTGCAGTGATGCCATATTTAGATTTTAACTTCCTAATCTTTGAATGGTCTATTGATGTTTCATTTGTTTTAAACGTTTTTAGAATTTCAACGTCCAAACTCAAGATATTAAGCTGCTTTAGATGTAAGAGCTTTATCATGTCATGAATCGTAAGTTTTTTTCTGAGCTGATATCGGAAACCTTTAAGTACCACGATGGAATTGCGTAGGGGTGAGCCTGATTTTCAAGGGGAAAATTAAGTTTTAGCCTTAAGCCTTTAGCCTGGGAAGCCATCTAGAAGTGGTATCTCGATAAAAACACCGGTGGAAGTGTAGCCTTAAAATCACTAACCACAATATAGGTGCAGTGTCTCAAGGAAAGAATCCAATCTACTGCGTTAACAACAGAAGAACCCATGGTAAAGCTATCGTGCTCGGTAGGGGTCGAGTTGCATCGGTGGAACTGCCCCAGTCGTTTTCATGGTACTTTAGATAGAATAATGAGAGTTTCCTTGGGGGAATGAAGTAAATAGGTTGGTGATAATATGTTATCTGAAAAATAATCATGTAACAACTGGTTACAAAAAGATAGTGCTTACAGTATGCCATGAAATTCAAGTGTTTGAAGTTTCAGAACAGTAGTAAGTAGCTCAGGCCATGTGCATGAAGAACAAAAAGTGGCATCCTCAAGAAGAATTCGAGAAAATAAAAACAAACTTTCACATATTGGAAAGCTGATGGGAGCGAGAATATAGAAAATAATTGAAGCTAAGAAAAAGCATTAGTACATGAAGTGATAGTTACTTGTAGGAAAAGAGGACGAAGGTAAGACTTTAAAAACCAGAGTGCTAGCACAAACAAGGAAAAGAGTGGAAAATCCAGTTAGAGTGGAAGCTGGAAGCTTAAATGTACATAGGAAAAAATCAGGAGAAAAGTCAACTATTGAAAGTCTAATCAGTAGTCGAAATCTAAGAAATATGATACGATTAGCTGGGGCCGCTAACGTTGTGAATATAATGATCAACGAGGAAATACCTAGATAAAAATAGGCAGCTGCTTATCAAAATCTAATGACAGTAATTTAGGATATTCATCCATTTTTACCATTTGCTAATGGTCTTGGGAATTTATATTATTTATTAAATTTAGAAAATTTGTTATGGAATCCGCTAATTACTTTGGCATATACAAGGATTTTATTATGTCCTCCCTTTTACTCTTTATTCTTTTGTTTATGTACTCCCATAGGATTTTTTCACTTGTAAATTAAATATAAATTTTGAACATTTTGCTTGATGCTTTTATACAGTAGACTGATGATGAACGAGTAGTTCGAAATATATTTCTATGTTTTTACCACATTGCAGTTCACTTTTGACTTGATAAAAATAGCCTTGGTCGAAAAAAAAAANTTTAGAAAATTTGTTATGGAATCCGCTAATTACTTTGGCATATACAAGGATTTTATTATGTCCTCCCTTTTACTCTTTATTCTTTTGTTTATGTACTCCCATAGGATTTTTTCACTTGTAAATTAAATATAAATTTTGAACATTTTGCTTGATGCTTTTATACAGTAGACTGATGATGAACGAGTAGTTCGAAATATATTTCTATGTTTTTACCACATTGCAGTTCACTTTTGACTTGATAAAAATAGCCTTGGTCGAAAAAAAAAAAGAATAGGTGGAAAAATATGGGAGTTAGGAAAGGGTATCAGCAAAATAGAGCTATGGAATAAAAAAATAATTACTCGATGATCATTTCACGAAATGTCCAGGGGAAGTTTAAAATGTCAAAAAAAGAAATGAAGGATGTTTCCGTAACTATTGAAGAGCTTACACCATGAGTAAAGGCTAAGGTAGCGAAAAAACGAGGTACAGAGAAAAATCAAACTGTTTCTCCAAATTAACTTCTTTCGAGCAAACAGAAAAAAATTATTTCAACAAATCGATGGCAAAGAAAGTATTATAATATTAAGCTAGATGCAGAGGAGAGTAAACAGTTTTGAAGCAGTGCGTGGAATACAAGGTAGCAACACAATATCCGTAAAAAAAACCTTGAGGAAAATTACCACAGCTGTCAAATTGATCTGGAAAAGGTGCAAAACAGTTTTCAAAACCACCAAAACACAAAGTATGGGGGCCAGACAAAAATAGGACGGTCACAAGTTAAGGGCGTTCAAAATTAAAAATAAAAACATATCTCAAAACCTCCAAGATTGCGTAAATAAATTAGTTTTCCGATTGGTTGCTAAAGGGTACACCAGCTCCTATTATAAAGGACCTTTAAAAAGGGGGCCTTGTCTCTAACTTTTGGCCAATTAACTGTCTAGTCTTGGCGTGAAAACTGACTGGAATTTTTGCTGGAGAAATGTAATAACTTGAATTGATCCATCTAAACCAGAAGAGCAGAAAGGGTGTAGACAAAATAGCAGGTGTACTTAAGGGCAGCTGTTGATAGTAAAAATGGTTATCAGTAACTGCTGAAAATGAATGACAAATGTATGTCTTCCTGAGATTGACTACACGAAGGTATACGATATTGTCCTTACTCCTGGATCATACCATGTATGTAGATGTTCAAAATACCTAAAAGTATCGTGAGATTAATAACAAAAACTGAGTTTCTGGAAGGTGGAGTTAACATCAGGAGCAGATGGCTTAGGGATGGTGAACAACAGAAACGGGATATTTTAGGAAAACAGCCAATTTCCAATTTTGTTTGGATTACAAGATTGTTAGAAACTTGGTGATTTCGCTTCCATTCAACCAGCAGTATGTCGAATTGGTATCATACCACCAGTTGTTCTGAATAAAAAAATGCACTCAATCTTTGTGAAATATTGAATAAGAAAGAGCAGAAATGCCAACAATTCACACTGCAATTACACATCCCCATTGGCAACATTGCAATGAAAATTAAAAATTTAAAACATCAAGATCATCGAAGCCTGTGACAAACGAGACCTTTGTCTCAGCTTAAAAAACAATCAACCTAATCATCTAAGTTCAAAGCAAACCAAAGTAGAAAAACATAGCGTAGTAATAAAAGAAGATGACAAATGCAATGGAGAATATGATTAAAACGACACAAAGTACCTTTCGAATACTGTCCCCTGTGCTCGCAAAGCAAAACGTATCATTACGTACACATCAACGACTGAGTCATGTTATATTCATATAGTTGTTATATGGATGAATGAATGACATTAACAAAATCAACAGCAAAAACAGATAGAAGCTCCGAAATCTGGTACCTTTTAAGACTCCTACATATTAAGCTGAGGGACGAAATGGAAAAGACCATGGGCAGCAGAGTGTGAGATTAATTAAGCAGCAATACAATTAAAATTAAATACAGTTAAAGTTACAGGAAATAGAAAAACAAAACTAAAAGTAAATAGGGACCAAACTTGTGCATTTGTTTAGAACGACCTTTTCCTTAGCCTAAAAACTCACTTGAAAATATTTCTCAGTTTGCAAGTTCATGTTGGTCATTTGATAGGGCCAGCCTAATAAAATCTGGTAGCTCTTTTAGAACCATTACGGTCATTATTATTATTATTATTATTATCATTATTTTTATTAGCATCACCATCATCATCATTATCAATGGTATCATATTACTGCTATTGCTACATACAAACACAGACATAAAAAAAATATATATACAGAGAGAGAGAGAGAGAGAGAGAGAGAGAGAGAGAGAGAGAGAGAGGAAGAGTCACAATTATATATTATACAAGACTGTATTATATAAAAGATACGCTGATTTCATTAGCAATATGCGCTCTGTTTAAAATAAAAGTTGAATACATAAAAGCTGATAAAAATAAACAAATGTATAGATATTCAAACAAAGTTTTTACTGGAAATAGTTAAACTATCCAGCTGACAAAGATCTAAAGATAATCTATAAAACAGATTCACTGCTGTAAAATAAAAATAATAATAATAAAAATCAACAGGGGATAAACGAGAAAACTTTGGCTCATCCTTAAATCAAAACTGGATGGGAAGAATAATTCAAATGCAATCAATAGCTGGGTAGTTGTTAAAATGAGATGTGGAGCTAGTATTATTGATTAGAAAAGTAGTGAATTGAAGAACTTTGGCATTAAAACAAGGAAAACCATGACTATGTACGACGCCTTTCACCCTAAATGTGATATAGACAGGTTGTTTCTGAAGAGGAGATCAAAAATTGATTGTTGAAATGTCTCTGTGAAAAGTGCTGGGATAATCAGAACGGAAGGCACCAAATCAAAGAGTGGTTTCAAAAGAGGAGAGGCAGCTAAATGTACTGAAAAAGTGATATAGAGTCAGATTATTAGGCAATTGCCTAGCTGACAAGGAGAATACCTGGAAATGGCTAGTACATGGAGATTTGAAGGTTCAAACTAAAGCACTGTTGTGCTCTGCAAAAGGAAAGGCAATCAGGACGAACTATGTCAAACACAGCATCAACAAACGTTCCGATACTCATTTACGCAGAATGTGTGGTGAAAAGGGAGAAACAGTGGGGCATATAATTAGTGAATGAACCACACTAGCTCGGAGAGAATAAAGGAGATGCCATGACAATGTAGAGAAAATGATAAATTGTAAAGTTTGATAACAACGCATTGAAAATTCTTTGGAATATGTATATCAAATGTGACAAAGAAATAACGGCAAGTTGGCCAAATATTGTTTTTGCAAATGAATAAAAACCCACTGCGCTCTCACTGATACTGCAAATCCCCTCGATAGCAGAGTCTTTGAAAAAGTATAGTATAAGATAAGGGATATTACGTTTTGAAGTTAGAACTTGGAAGAATTTGAGATATGGATATGAAAAAGGTTCAAGTTATCCCTTTAGTTGTTGGTTCACTAGGTAGTATTTCTAAGAAATGTGAAAACTCGATAGAGAAACTTGGAATCCATCTAAATATTGCACTATTCAAAACATCTGCCTTGTTGGGAATAGCGAGAATCCTCCGAAAAGTATTTGACACGTTCAATGTCAAAGAAACCCGTTGACCTTTCCTTGTCTTTTTGTTATACCTCGCTGAAATTGGAAAATATCGGCAATTCCGCCTGCTAGAGCAATGCAAAAAGCCACATTTAATAATAATAATAATAAAAATAATAATAATAATAATAATAATAATAATAATAATAATAATAATCAATCGAAGAGGAGAAAGAATAAACTGGAGGCCGTTTAATAAGATTGTAATGGAATGTTACTACGAAGGTGAACCGGAGAGGAGAGGTTTTATGAAGAGGATGAAAAGAAATGGGATGACAGAGGATTGTTTGAAGTATCCACGCAGAGGCTCTTAGATCAAGTAAGGGTTATTAAGACAAATGAGTACTTAAGCAAAGTCGAACTAGAGGAAATCAGGAGGAAGGTTAAGAACAGAAATAATGAAGAAATGCAAGTAAGTGAGCAACAAGATAGCAATCTATCAGAACAAGGAATTAATACAGAGAATGTAGAAACCAGCGAACAAGAGAGACTAGGACAACTGGAAGTTGAAAACGAACCAACTCAGGGTGAAACAGAATTGGTAACATCAGAATTTCATATATTGACTGATTCGGAATTAACGGAAGAACAGCTGGAAATGATAAAGATTATCTGTGAATTATCTAAAAAGAAGGAAAAGATCACAAATGTCTCTTTTAGAAATGCAGATCGGAAAAAGCTGAAGGAGATCACTAGCATAGTGAATAAGGTGTTAAAATATATTATGACCGATGATGTTACAAAAACAAACGATCTGATAAATGCTGTAGCTGTTTATGTCAGGCAATGGTTAGGGTTGAAACAGAGAAAGGATAAAGTGTTTCAAGAACCGTTTTGGAAAAGGAGGATCCAACTGGATATTAATGAGTTGAGGAAAACTGTTGGCAAATTAGACCGCTATGCGAGAGGACAAATAAAAGATGTAAAAAAACTAGAACAGATCTTCAAAAAGTATCATGTGAAGAAGAAAGGGGTACATGTTGTTATGGAAGAGCTTAAGCAAAGAATAACAGCGAAAGCAGCAAAGATAGACAGATACGAAAAGCGGATAAACCAGTTTAGAATAAACAGGATGTTTTCATCAAACCAAAA
>RDPX01000025.1:524176-549665 GCA_003991215.1 Morbakka virulenta
ATTTTTAAATTACATTTCTTCAATGTCATTCACCCTAGGTCACTGGTAGTGGCTCGGTGCTTGATCTTTAAAAAAAGCAAATCAGAAAATGACTGAATAATAATAATAATGCAGAATGTGCGGGCAAAAGGATGAATCAGTGCCGTATATCATCTGCGAATGCTATAAATTGGTTCAGTCAGAATAAACTAAAAATGTAAAGGTAATGTATTATATAGCGTCACTGATATCATATAATAGATAATAATAATAATAATAATAATAATAATAATAATAATAACAAAATTAATAATATTGATAAAAATAAACGATTAATATACCTTTCATCTAATTACCGAGAGCATTACAAAATTTGATGGTATTTTACGTCAAAACATTACGGCGAACAAAACAATACAAAAAAAATTCTACCTGAGTTCTTTTACTCAATTTTTCTTTAGCAACTGCAGCTTTAGAATTTGCCATTCCAATGCGTGCATTTTTTTCTTTGCAAAATCCCATATGTCTCTCCGCAGCAGTCTCGTTAAAGCGACGGTTGCAGTAAGGGCACTGTACGAGGTCTGGGTCATAAGATGGTGGTAAAGGCGGTGGAAGAGGAGCACCAGCCTTTACTGCTGCAGTAACATTTCTCGCAGATCGTATGGTGGAAATAAGTTCCTGGTGCTTCTGGCGCCAGTCCTTTTTCGGGCGACTTGGCTGTGGAAAAACAGGGTTCATATTTTACTGACAAGCAGTATCAAGACGTAAAAAGGAGGTAATTATCACAGTAACTATTTAAAACAGTGTGCTATTTTTAAGTTTGAAATAATTCATGCTGTTACCAAATCAAAGTTCAGGTATCAAGCGCTAACAAAACTTCAAAGGGAACAATGGTAAAAAAAAGTTAACACCGGACTCACTATGGTGACATTTGTTGGTTACATTATTACCCAAGTCATTTAACATATTTTATTACAGGTTTTGAATATATCGTAACATTTACATTATTATTTATTAATTCACAGTTTTCAACTGTGGTGGAAACAATTTTTACAATCTGTGGGGAACAGCGTACAGGATTTTTCGGTTACCAAAAAAGTAAGTCATGCAAAGAAGTCCTTCCTTCTGTGGTTTGAGCTAACACCCACAGTTGGATCTAGATATCTGATCCATCCCCTTGACGATTCGTTTAGTAAAATATTATACATCAAGAGTTCTGTTTACAACGGAAAATATTAATAATCTATAATAATCTATACTAGCTTCATACATTTTATGTGGACTAGCGGCTACGCCAATTTATTTTTTTCTACGCCAGTGCGACGAACAAAACTACAACGTAAGGTAGAAGGTTACCTGGTCTAACCCCGGTGTACATTTTTCCATTAATATAAATCTAAATGTTAAAAACAAGTAGCTTTTAATTTCTCGCATTCTTTGGTAATTTTAATACTTGATACTTTCTACAGGGACTACGTATTACTGTCCTGTATAACTCTACCACATCTATAACAGGCTCAACCACAACTAGAACAGATGTAATGCTTTTTTTTAAAAGAAACAAACCATTACAAAATGAAGCCACTATTCGAAAAGAAAAAAATGAACAAATGCCTTTCTGTGCCCAGTGACAAAAACCAGAATTAATCCTGTTCACGTGCACCAGGAAAGAAGGACTTGATAAAAATTAATCAATCGATGTCCTTAAACATATTACAAATGTAAATAATAACGAAGCATTTCTTGACTCGGTAAACAAGAAATCATAAATAAAGTCTAAACCTTTGTAATTATTAAGTCAAATATTTAACAGTGGCAAAAGAAATTTCGATTTTTTTGGTAAAAATATATTACTATAGTATTATAGTGGAGAGCCAACTCCCATATCAATTGTGGTCAGCAAAGAAAAGAAACAAACGCCTGAAAGAAGCCTACTAAAGTAACATTCGAACAAAACCTTACTACATGGGTAAACTCATTTGAGTTTCTATAACTTGACTCCATCCGTTGGGCCTAAGTGGGGCCGATAAGAAAAATATATTGTTCTGAAGTTATGCTATTGTTAAGTTTTTCGATCTAAAATCGATCCTCTTTAGGTGTAGGAAAGGCGAAAAGTAATCAAGTAATGTGCGGTGACTCGATAGAAGATTGTTTGGCTTCACTTGTTCTATTGATTTATCTATTTAGTTTTAATTAAAAAAAGTTATTATTATTATTATTATTGTTATTACTACTACTAGTAGTAGTAATAGTAATAGTAGTAGTAGTAGTAGTAGTAGTAGTAGTAGTAGTAGTAGCAGTAGTAGTAGTAATTAAATTATTTGTCTACTGTGCTATAATATACATAAATGATAGTGTACTACCTGTTTATAGACTAAAATTGCTAGTTTCTGTCTGGCTAATCCTGGCTTTCTTTTTCCACAGAAATTCCAATCTACTGGTCTAAATTTGGCAAAACCTTTTCTGCTCTGAAAATATCAACTTACGGTATCGAAAACAAAAATCAACTTAGCTTTCTTACATTTGTAGTGATTCTTCTACTTGTTACCTTAGAAGAAAAAAATTTGACACAAAAATGGCCAAGGGTACAACATAGTTGAACAAAAGACTGTAAAAACTGTACTTCATAATTAAGCAAGTCCTTCGAATTCGCTGTTTGAAATCCTGAAATATATCTTGCTTCAACAAACACCATTAAATTGCACACTAAATTACAAACCTAGCAGTATAAGAACTAGAAGTACCAAGAGTAAACGGATTGATTAATGTTACACAACACACGCTGTACAAGATGATCACTGAATTAATAGTTGCATAAACAAACTGTAGCTGCAAAAATCCCTTTCTCGTAAGGGTGGATTTTATCCTATCCTGCAGGTGTTTCTGGCTACCTAGAGGCCCAGATTAAACTGTTGCTGTACAAGATCACGAAAACGCTTGTATACTCTTAATGAGTATGGGTGAAGCTTAAAAAAATACCACCTCAGCTAGTACCAATTGAAAAAAGATGACAAATTCAAAGCTGCATTAAAATGATTTCTTCAGCAAGAAACAAAGAATACTTTAAAACACTAACGCTCTCAGACATACAGGAACCCTAATTGGCATGAAAATGCACAGCCTTCATGTATCATGTATCAGCCATTAAGGTCATCTGAGGCTCCCAAACAATGTAAAGCCATCTTTGTGGCAATGAAAACAGTAGGATCAATTTCCAAAACTGCCAACTATGTAGATTACCGAACATTTATAAGTGGTCAGTAAACATCACCTTCTTTGTCTTTCGCCTGCTTCAGTTAGGGGGCGCTATAGCAGATTATACACCTCCATGGTAGATTCGGCAGCGTCCTCTTTCCTCACTCTTATCCCCCTCATGTCATCTTCAATTGGGTCCATGAAACGTCTCCTTGGTCTTCCTCTCCCTGGCAGATGCATCTTCAACATTCTCCTCCCGATGTAGTTCTCTTCTCTTCTGATCACATGTCCAAGCCATCTCAGTCTTGCCTCTCTTTGCTTCTCCCCTAATCTCCTACGCGGTCAGTAAACACCACAAGTGTTAAATTTTCGGTGAAAGAAGTATGCTGTTGTAAAAAATGGTGCCTTTAAACACAGACAATTTAACAGATGCATCAAGGTGGACTTCCTTTACAGATTTGACTGTGTCAATCCAGTATCATGAAACAGTTTAAATAATATAGTTATTCAAAAACCAATTTAATACAAAATAAAGATAACTATACCCATATGTGGCTTAAATGCCCTGGTAGAAGGGAACGTTAGGTGTAAGGTATCTAAAATACCTTGGATGGTAACAGTCTACAAATGGTCGTGATGGATTTAAAGCCATGACTCTAGTTTCTCTAACTTCAAATGTCACATTTCTGTCTACTCATGGGGAGCTTCCAGTTAAAAAAGAAACAGGAAAATTTTCAGTGAAATTACGAATTAAGTCTGAAATTGGGTATTGTATTACTTTTTGATCAATTTTATGAGAATATATAGAGTTTGGGTATCAATATATTCCTCAAAATATTTCCGGCAGTGAATATATTTAAAAACTTAGAAACTATAGCATATATTCCATAAAAATTTTATCCCCTGCTTCATAATCCTTTGTCCATTTGTAAAGGCATAAAACAAAAGAAATGGGTTCCTCATTGTTTCCCACTAGAAAAATAAAAAAAAATAAAAAATCTAGCCACACTTGTGGGCACGTTACAATACAATGTTTTATAAAAAAACATGTTATAGTCAGGCCAAAACGATAACTTTGAGTAGCACGTCTGGAAGTATTTCTCACTGAAGGTGACATTTACGGATACAATTGAAAGCCAAGTATAGGTCGATGTTCTATATGGGTAACCTTATGCATCCTTCTAATTTTCACAGCTTTTGATAGGGATACCATCTGTGTGATGGATTTACCATATTTTCTTGTCATGACAATGGGCTCATAAATTTAAGTTGACATTGTAATAACACATTAGAAACCCACCATTATTTGTATCTTTAACTGAGTACCTCAAAGGGCTAACTTTTATTATTGAATACCATTCAATAATAGTAGGAAATTCCTTCGTTGCAGAAACTCTTTATTTCTAACTTTACTTACTGTTTGAATTTTCAGTAATCTTGCTTAACACTAAACACTGAAGGTTTGAGTTCTGTAAACAGCTTACTTGTTTGCAGTCCATACTTCACTGCCATAAATAACAAATGGACATGCAAACATTATAACAATTACCATTTTTATCCATTTGTTTACGCTCCTTGTGAGCACCTCTTTTTTCTCTCAATAAAATGCCATCTTTACCACGCAAATAATTCATTTCTTGGTCCGCTGAAAATTTGAAGTTATTTAAGAGCCGAACCAAACATGACTATTCCCTAAAAGGTTCTATCTTATCATCATATTCATGGCACCAGAACGCTTATTTACAATAAAAAGTAATTTGCTTGAAACCCAATAGCATGCTAATTTTGAGTAAGTGGTATAACACTGCGATAAAATGGGCGCACTTTATTGTTGTTGAAGTATGCTCTTCAATTACTACAAATGAGGTCTAGAAAAGACGGTGTTTATATCCTTTTAAAGACTAAAAAGAAAATGCAATACAAAAATTTTATCACGAAGGGACTAAATGCTCCAAAATTTTTTTTTCAACTTTACGACTAAGCTCCAAGAAATCTCTGCTTCGAATGCCAGTAATAGGCACTGACGCTGCTTCATGTCGAGCCTAAAGCAGCAGCTGAAACTGCCAACTCATAAGTCTTGATTAATTGTTAGCATCTTGTGATGCATCACACTCCCGATGCCACGAGATGGTGATATCATCCAGTTTAATACATGCGTTGAAATTTTGCAGAAAAAGGCACTGTGGGCCTTAAAGTTTTGGCACGAAGAATTGTAAATCTTAAGGTCCTTAACAGGCTAGGCTTCTGAATTTCTGCCAGCTAGGTATGAATACTGTTCCTGACATAATGCTGACCCAAGGTATGTAACAGTAAAGGGCAAAAAACTGTCCAGTAAGACTCAAGTTTTTATCTATATGTAGTTAATATTTATATTATTCAAAATAGTGGTGAACGATTCAACTCTTGGTGTGAATATGCTAAACTGCATTGTTGGTCAGATAGCTGAGTGTTTCAGTTATATATTAGTAATGATGAAGGTAAGTGATTATCCTCTTCTAGTAATTCATCCACCTTGTCAGTAGCCATTGGTGACTGAGAGTTTGGAAACCCATCAGCATCTACCCTCTCATTACAAAAAGAACGACGATATATTTGTTAAACAATGTATCTGATTCTGAGAAAGGAACTTTACAAAGTTTAGCAGAGCTGATGTCTTAAAAGACTTAGTGAGTACTGGTGGTCATGATGCCAAATTGATTGGGCTCTACTGGTATTGAAAATGAGAGTGCATCTTCTAATGAGCTACCAGAGTATAGAAAAGGATATCTGTTGAAAAGAAGTAGGAGCTAGTAGTGGCAACTATTGTCTTATTGTGAATACTGTTGACTTATAAACGCCAAGCACATTCTCCAGCTGAGTAAGCTGAATGCTAATTTCCTCCACTGGCTTCTTCATGTAGGATGTAAAAGTAAGGACCTTTACACTGTCTTCAATTGTTTTAGAAAGCCAGTCAGAAAAAGTGCTGGGCCTTCTCAATCCTTTCTTTATTTTTTGTATTGATTAGAACCGACTGGATTTGTGTTTTCCTACTTGGCAACTAGATCCAAAATATCTGTCATCTCCCTTAAAGACACTAAAATTAATAAGTTGGTACCTTTAAGTGCCTAGCTTATATCATAGGTTCCCCACACTCTTTAGATTAGATTAGAAACCCTTCTAATGATGATGTCTTGATAAAATACTGGAAAAACTATTTAATCAACATAAAAACGTCTTTAGCAGTCACTATTTTCCAGAGAACTAAAATTTCTTAATAAATATTTTTGTATTTGAAAATTAGTAAACAGAGTTTAACAATTGACTGACAAATCAAGTTAATACCTTTGGAGGAGCTGACTTCTTATTTGGTCCAGCTTCTATTCCCTCCATTCCCTCGAGTCTCTGTTTTGATGCATCGAAGACTTTCCTCTTTTTCATACTAGAACATATTTTACTATGTTTTATCTGTAAAGCAACAACAAATTCATTATAATATGACATGGATAAAATGAAATAATACAATATGGAAAAATGCACAACATGGACATATATATATATATATATTCAGGTAAGCTCGTGTGTTTACCACCTACAAGCACCATCTAGCCCTGTACCATTTGTCTCGGGTCAAGTCATCAGTGACTAACCTGGCAACCCTATCGGGTGTGCTTGGTGTGAAGGGTAGGTAAACTCCAACTGGCAATAAAAGCCAGAATCACGCAGGTCTCCTCTAAGAGAGAAAGGAAAGACAAACTGCTTTTTATTCTGCCTTGTCAAATTATGCAAGTCAGTAATGCTCAGCTCAACAATGGCGTGAATGAAATTGGCAGAACTTGAATAATTTTCACTCGGTACTAATACAAATGCACAGCAGATGGGTCAAGATCATCATCAATGATTGTTAGCAACGTAGAATGTCCACACATTATATTATACATCTGGAACACTAGAGAACTGTCAAAAGGAGGCCAAGAGTTACCAATATCAACATGATGGGAACTGGAGAAGTAAAATCGGTAGAAGGAGCCAAGATCACAAGTGATAGCAAAAACTGGCAAAGTCAGAAAGAGAGGTGCACGACAAATGAATTGGAACGCTAAGTGGCAAAGGAAGAGCAAAGCCTTTAGTAGCATGGCATTGGTTATTTTAGACCTGGTAACACTTGTGAATTTCAAGATATAACCTTTATAAGCATATATATATATGCTTATAAAGGTGTATATGTTAATTTCAAGATAAAACCTTCATAAGCAAATATATATATACTTATGAAGGTTATATCTTGAAATTCACAAGTGTTACCGGGTCTAAAATAACCAATACCATGCTACTAAAGGCTTTGCTTTTCCTTTGTTTCTTGGCATTATATACATATATCGTAATCCANTTAGTAGCATGGCAATGGTTATTTTAGACTGTGTAACACTTGTGAATTTCAAGATATAACCTTTATAAGCATATATATATATGCTTATAAAGGTGTATATGTTAATTTCAAGATAAAACCTTCATAAGCAAATATATATATACTTATGAAGGTTATATCTTGAAATTCACAAGTGTTACCGGGTCTAAAATAACCAATACCATGCTACTAAAGGCTTTGCTTTTCCTTTGTTTCTTGGCATTATATACATATATCGTAATCCAAGGCAGATGATGACTTTGATGAGCTAAATGAATTTTACGAAAACATACATAGATGGATGGGTGTCAAAAAGGATATCCTAGGATGTCATTCTAGCTATAGGTGATGTGTGCAAAATTGGGTTAAGAAAAAGATGAGAATATTGTTGGTGCCGATGGTTCAAGTACTTAAAATGAACGTGGAGAGATGGTAGTTACGAAGTGCAAAGCACATTTTCTGATCATAGCAAATACTGGCACATGAATTAAACACAGACTCCCCCCCCCCCTTCCTGGGTCAGTCCAAATTCAAACAAGCGTAATCAACTCTATTACATCATGAATAAAAAAATAAACTGCCAAAACACAATTTCCTAATTCAGTGAAACAAAACAACTGATACCTGGGAAAAGATATCACCGGTGACCATAATCTGCTCAACAATGGCTAATTGCTAAAGTTCAAATCAGATTACGCTAACTAAAAAAAAACCAACAAACAATAACCCAAATTCCAAGTAAATAAGTAGTGTGAAGATCATAATATAAGAAGTGAATTGACATGGAAGTCTCGTAGGTATTTGGCAAGTTACAATATCTGGGACAGAGGTGAATGAAGAAAGAGGTGAAAAGAAACTTTGAAGACACCTTGAATAAAAGTGCTAATGAGATGGTATCTAAAACAAACACTATAATGAAACATAAATGGATGGCTGATTGTACTCTGGAGTTAATGCAAGATAGAAGGTAGTAAAAAAGAAAAAAAAAAGTTAAAATAAAGGAGCTAGCCAATGCAAAAAGAAAAAACAACAATCTAGAATTGCAGAGATGAAAATGAAACTCGCTGTAAGAAACAATGTCAGAAAACTGAGAAAGAGGTTTATAGAAATTAATCAGTAGCACATACCAAAGTACAGGCATTAAGTGGAAAATTATACTGTTGAGTGAACTACATAACAGAGTTAATGATGAAAATCATAAAAAAATGAAAGAAAAATCATGTACAAAAAGATATTGGAGATGTACAGCATGAGTTCACTGAAGAAACCAGAACCACTAATGCCATTTTATCATGCTAATGTGATAGAACAAAGTATTGTGGTTCACAAGGATTAGTATTTCTGTTTTATTCATCATTTCGACAAAGGCGCTCGACAAAGTTAAACAAAAAAAATGTTTGATATCCTTGATAAACCTGATATACATGCAAATACGATGGGTCAGAAATGTATGCTGGGAATGGAGTGCCGCAGTTAGAGTAAAACATGAACTTAGCAACTGGAATTTTATGGACTTTTATCACCAGAATTGGTTTAATTGCAGAGTAAAGCAATCAAGAAGAAAATTAAAGAGCTGCATGAAGTAGTAAAAAAGGATGGAATATTTGAACAACATCTAATATGCAAACAATACTGTTTGAATTAATGAAATGGGAGAATAACTACAATGTATTTTAGAAACAGTCAAGGAATGCAAAGAAAACGTACTCCATGATGGTATTAAAGAAACTAGTCCCAGCAAAATAAAAAGTTACTGGATATGGAAAAGAGACAAAACAGATTGAAAGCGTCAACTATATGAGAAATTTCTATCATCATATAGGAAACTCCAATTGTGAAAAAAGCAAAGGGTCACATTAAGTAAGGAGGCATGCAGCAACTTTGTTTTAACAAGTTCAAGCATCAACATGTGAAGAAGATAATTTTGTAACCTTTATATACGGTCCTTCCTACTATAAGGGTGAGGCAGGGAGTATTTCCCTTAATATACAAGAATACAGGAGTTACTGTAAAAGCCTTGCATGGTGTAAGGCTGCAAATATTGGTATCTGTTGTTGCAATTTTGCCATCCTCATCTTTAACAAAGTACTCCCAATGGTGTCTTTCTTGTCTCACCTAAGCTACTTTGCCATTGCAGACATTTTTCTCCTACTCTCAGCAGAGTCAAGGTACTCACACAAAGCACTAGGTGATTCCTGTTTTGTGAGAGCAACAGCTCGTTTTGCATTCTACTTCTTCCTCTAATTATTTCTTCATCCTCAATGGTGCCAATGTGATGCCATGCTTTAAAGGCATCCTTCTTCACTTTCACCACCTCCTGCACTTCTTCACACCATCACCACATCTCTCTCTTCCTATCTCTCCTTCCTCCTGTCTCACCAAAAGTGCTCCAGCACACTTCCAGGGCAGCTGGCTGTGTTTATTGTTACCCATTGACAATCTCATGAAACTCTTTTGTAGTCTCAAAACATACCCCTATTGTGTTTGGGGCTCCTTAAGCTTTCATGTCTTCAGTCCCCTACTTCCTTCCACCTTTCATCTCGTCATGTCACTGACTCTGAAGTCAGCCCTGACAGAATTATCTTCACACACAGCATTCTCCAGGAATAGCTTGGCTATCTACTGGTGTGAGATTGCACCCAGGGCACATCAGTACTAGGTCCAGCTGGGTTTCTGCACTTTCATTCACATACATCACGGTTTTGTTTTTGCCTTTTTTGAAAAAGGTGTTTAAAATTTTGAGATTTTGGCTTCTACAAAACTCCAGAACAGTCTGGCCTTCACTATTTGAACTACCATACCCATAAGGGCTAATCATCTCCCCAAACCCTTCTCAATTTGCTCTGACATGGCCATTCAAGTTGCCACCAATAATAAGACCTTCCATGTTTGGCACTCCAGCAAAGTCCTCCTGTAGGATGTCCCAGAATTCCTCTTTTTCCTGGATTGTGGATCCTGTTTGTGGTGTGTAAGTTAAAAATATGTGGAATACAATTTTACCTAGTAGGATTTTGATCTTGATTACTCTGTCAATCACTCTTTCCACCTGTACTTATGGTGCAGACTTTTACCAATTCATCTGAATCTCTCTTTTTGTATTCACTGATGCTCCACCAAGAGATTCTTTATATCCTCTGCTCATTTGAGGGCTGCTCAGGACTGAGATCCATTTGATTTATAAAGAGCATCATTATAGTTAAAGTAAAAAACTTTACTTTTCACATGTCCTTGCTGATGAAAGACCCTCCCTATTTACCCAAGGTTGGAAATGACAGTGGGTCAACAGAATTAACTCAGAGGCTGGGTTTGGAAATATCACATTCATATAAACAAATTTAGAAAGAATAATTTAAAAGATGTCACTTGTTCATCATAATAAAATATACATTTCAACCCATGTTGAGCTAAAAGGTTGGATAAATAAGAAAACAACAACAACAAAAATAATACATACCAAAACATCTGGGTTAAATGTTCTACCACAGTTCCCACATGGTTCCAGGTTTACTGGAGTAGGGGCATCCCTAAAATCTAAAAAGCAAAAATAATCACATATAAAATGAACTATTAACAGAACAATACAAAAAGTACCATTTCCATAAATTATTAAACTCCTTTCTGTACAATGGTTTTAATGAATGAAGTTTTAATCTAAGATAAAATTAACTGATACATAAAAAATACAAATAATATACTTATGTCATCCAAAAACTTCTTATTGACAATAATATTGTACATGGAGAACACTTGTGCTTTTAAATAAATACCAAACAATAGACAAGTAAGTGTTACTGCATGAGTGAAGAATATGAAGCCTCTGTATAAACCTGCTGATTAAGGGGGAGTAGACTGTAAATTTTCTCTGGATCAACATTGTCAAAAGAAGTAGATAGTTTGATTCATAAGTTTACAATTTTTTTTATTTTTCTACAAGACATTTTACCATTAAAAAAGTAAAAATTCATGGCTCTCCCAAATCCATTTATGGATATATGTGCAAGTAAACAATAAGTCCATGGTATCAAAGCTATTTAAAAATATGAAAAAAAACCTCAGCTTTTAATTTCTTTTCCCATTCAACTCACCACTGATGAATACTATTCATTATCTTTTTTTCAAAGTCAAAGCAATTAAAACAATTTCATGTTTCAGATGTTCAGAAAAGATAGTCAAAAAAAGATTTTACAAAACATCTTGCATGATGCCATCATTTTTAATATTATCCTAGGTCCAGTGGTAAAGAAGACTATGATACTTGTTATCATCAAAAGACCAGTTTTCTTATGATTAGTGACAATCCCTGTTCATCTAATGACTATATAATATTACAGATCAAATATTAATGTGGATATTTAATAAGTTGTCTGAAGCTGTTTCATATAAAAAGGAAATCAGAGTAACAACAAAAAATTTTATCTATGTGTTGTGTTGTTTTCATTACAAATTGTGCTTCTTTAAGCATATTAAAATCAAGTGATCCTATCAGACCACATCGTGTTATGATTAGTCAGCAGGCTTCATGTGCATAGCATAGTTTGCTTGTCAGCAGTTTTGTAATGGTGTCATTCTCAATATTGACATTGTAATAAATCAATATTACAACACACCATTGCAAGTTGAAGACAGAAAAGAAGACTGTAATGTTAAAGTGTAGATTAATTCATATTTTGGTACATAGTGCAAAGTTTGTCTTCTTTATTTCCATGCTGCCTGATCACATCCTGAACCAAAGAGTAAGGTGGACCAGAAAGTCTAATTGATGAATAGCAACAGAACCAACAAGTAGTTCAGGGTTGGGAGCAAGATCCATATCCAAGAAGTTCACTGACAAATTTAAGATGGAACATGGTCAGTTGGATGATAAAGACTGCTGTCTTTATCATCCAACTGGGGATAGTTTAATGAAAAGAGTAAATACAACCTTAAAGCATACCTGCAGGTATTGATTCCCACTCTTAGGGGTGCAAATTGTAAAGAAATATGGAAGTCAGCACTATTTAGTTTCTTGTAGAATATGCATGCAAAAGTACACACTGAGCTAGGTAGGAGTACAACAAAAGCTCTTTTTGGTAGGGAAGTTACTAGGGTTGCATCACTTTACCCAAAGCAGAATCCAGAAGAGATTTGGTTTAAAGCAGTTTCTGTACTCAAAAAGGCTATCTGGGTACAGGTTAAGTTACTAACAAAAAGATTTGGGAAGTTAGCTTTCAAGTATTCAGAGCCAATTCAGGTTGAAATGAGTTGGTAATATGCATATGAAATAGTTGATAATAATAGTGGTGGAATTCACCAAAGCCAGTAGCTGTCAAATTTCCTATGAAAAGCATTAAACAGAAAGTGCAGTTAGGCAGTGAAGGTAAGGTTTTAGCTGAGCCTAGCATTCCTGGATTAAATACTGGACCAATCAGAAGGAGACACCCATTTTCATACTTAAATGGTTTTATCAAGTATTAAGTATTTTTGTTGTCTTTTTGAGAAGGGGAAATGTGTGATGTTTTGACTATTAATTGTGGCTTGTCTATACATAATTTAATCAGCAGCCTTCAGGTACACAATTTTGCTTAATTAGCAGTTTTGTAATGATGTAATTTTCAACATAGTCATTGTAATTTTGAGATAAAAAACAGTGTTATAAATTAGGAGGAAGGTCAGTTTGCAATCCCTCTTCAGTCATTAAGATGTTTCAGTGGACACAAAAAATGGAATTTTTATTTATAGTGGTATCCTCCCAGTCCTGTTATAAGGAGGAAATGTCATGGCTATATACAGCTGAGGACCTGAGGTATTTGAAGTACTTTCAGATGAGTTGTCTATGACAAATAATGGGTGTGTTGCTGTCAGTTCTATTATGGAATAAGGAAGTTCACTGCAGAAGTTCTACATAGTAACTGATAAAATAATTTATCTGTTCATCAATTCTTTGCCAGCTGGAACACATTTGCTGGATGAATAGCAATCACATTCCTAAAAAGATCCTCTTTAGCCCACAACTCCAAGGTTAAAGAATCCACCTAAATGCATTTTGTCTTTCATGGGCTGGGATGTTTAAGAAATGACATAGTTCTTAGGATATTGTCAATACCAGTCAGCACTTAATAAGAAATGTACAGTAGCTCTGATTTGAATTAGAATTAGCAACTTCTGTTCTCCTTGCATAACTAGTTTGTAGGTATAGGAAACAATATAGTTAACACTACACTTGCTCAGTATTGTCAAAAAAGCTGGTAAACCATTATATAGATTTATGACAATGCTACCAAAGGCATAGAAAATGCCATGCCATCCAGGTAACCATTGCAATGGGCAATGATCCTTAAAATTAGGAGTACTTTCTTTCACCAGATTAAAGCACAGAGTACTTGCTGTTACAAGCAAAAAAAGGCAAATAATGTAAATACAAAACTTATTTGTATTTGCTTATACTCTTGAATTAATATGTTTTTGTTTTGTGATAAATCAACAAGAACAAAAGTTCTAAAGTTGTTTATGATTGCTTCCCTCCCACCTTTGGAAATAACTGGTAAAGGGTAAGAAATTTTTGTCACAGTTGTTGAAAGAATAAAATTTGTTAATGGTTTGCTGAACACAGCTTCATTGTTGTAAATAAAATTACAATCAAAACCATAGCAACTAAAACAGTCCTGGTATGATTATTCAAAATTTTACTTTTCAAAATGTAGACTTGTTCTAGTTTTTACAGTCTATTAAAATTTATATCAAGTCCACTAATCTCTTAGCATAAAAAATACCATCTATATCAACAGGCCCACCATAAAACATTTTCATGAGAAACCAGTGCATTTTCGTCATATGGTATTGCTAAAAACATATAAGGAATTACAATTGCCAGCCTAATACCAAGGTAAGATATAACAAGTCAAGTGTCAGCTGGCCTAAACAGGTAAAGAGTACTTTCCCAAGTATTGAGGACCAGTGAATAAAAAAATAAAATGAAATAAAACAAAATAAAATAAAATAACAAACCACTGTCCTATATAAAATTCCATATATTATATTATCTCTTTTGTAAGTGTATAGGGTTGATAATCTAAATAATAGTATCAACATATTATCATTTATTAAAAAAATAATAGTTTACGTCCATAAGTTATAAGCATGTCAACCTCTCTGCTAATAGCTACCTTTAGCACAAATATTTTGCTGTAAAGAAATGTATAAAAAAACAATACTATCAATATTGTACATTATTACTGTGTCATATAACATTTCAAGTAAAATGGAAAATTAGTAATGTTTCTTTTCTTTGTTTGGTAACACCCACTTATAAAACAAAAGGTATCAAAGTAAAAACCGACAAACAGTATTGCAAGTGTATGTACTTACTGGGGCTCAGACACCCTAATATAAATATGGTTCAAGCAAGAATTCGGGTTGACTGCAGGTAAATTGCTTTGCTAGAAAGTGTTTACTGCTGTTTTAATATTTAATGCATTAAAACAATACGAGAGACACTGACAAAGTATTTTGTTATTGTATAAAATAGTATGAGAAATATTGATCCTAATACTTGATAAGAAATCTGTAAACTTTGTTTTCCTCTATAGATTTGTTTTTACCACCTCCAACATAGATTAAACGCAGTAGACTCCACAGCTATATGATTCCCTCCCAGTCATTGCTTCTATAAAGTCACGGCTTTAATATGGGCAATATTTTGGATGCAGTTTTAGTATAAAAACAATAACCTATTTCAATGCTATTTTGATATCAAAATGAGACTTCTCAGTTAAAAACAGTGTTATGTTGTTTGATATTTCCTGTGTTGCTGATCGAGCTCCAGGTGCAGACCTTGATTTTCAAATTTCACAGTAGGTAACTTGTCAAACGCACTACTAATGATGGACCAACTGGTATTATATTTGCTCAAATGTGCTAAGTTGGTGGAGTTATTTTCCGGAAGCTTTAAAAGTAGTAATTGATGACATGAGCTTTTCGATGAAGATACTTGGGGCAATTATTATCCGTTGGCTGGATTTTTGATACAGCCAAAATACTTCTATTCACAGGGTATGTAATACCCAGGTGTGTCAAAACGAACCATAAATTGGAGCATTACAGTGGGTGCAGTTTAAATAAAAAATAGATAACAATACCTTGATGAAAAGAAGCAGGAAATATAAATGTAAAAACTTAATTACCTTCATAATTTGCCATTATTACTCCCAGACTGTTTTAAAACCTCAATCCTGCTCACACATCAACACTGAAGTAACCAAATGACATTGCAGCTGGAAATATCCAAATGTTCAGAAATGTTAGTTCTCACAAACAAAGTTGTAAATTTCCGCTGTGCATAAGTGATTGAAGTCTCGGAATCAAGCAGAATCNAAGGTGATCCACCACTGGTCCTAAGGTCTTGACCCATGGCTTGGTTTTAGTTGGTAGCGCGAGTCACTATATCAAAAGTCTTTACTTTTCTAATTGATTGCATTTTCAGCGTTGTATCGTCCATTAAATAAATTACGTCTGTTAATCCCTGATATTCTGGGCATAATTTCAACCTTTCAACAATGGCATTGGCCTCCTGGGTGAGGTGTGTCAAAACGAACCATAAATTGGAGCATTACAGTGGGTGCAGTTTAAATAAAAAATAGATAACAATACCTTGATGAAAAGAAGCAGGAAATATAAATGTAAAAACTTAATTACCTTCATAATTTGCCATTATTACTCCCAGACTGTTTTAAAACCTCAATCCTGCTCACACATCAACACTGAAGTAACCAAATGACATTGCAGCTGGAAATATCCAAATGTTCAGAAATGTTAGTTCTCACAAACAAAGTTGTAAATTTCCGCTGTGCATAAGTGATTGAAGTCTCGGAATCAAGCAGAATCACCATGGGGAAAATGCTCACCTGCAAACGGCTACCCGAACCTCTCTTGAAAAAACAAAACAGGGAGACACGGATGTGTAAACGAGGCAACTGGCACCTTGAGTGAGATATGACAATGGAGTTTGTCCTAATATTCAGGGACAGCGTGATAGGATGGGTGTAACTGAAACGAGAAAGCTAAGGTCCATTTGTGGTATGCGTTTCTCTCTCTCTCAAGGTGCCATATCCTTTCAGGACGTTGGTGGTCATGATGCGCCAACTCTGTCGGTCCTCAGCCAGACAGATGATGCCCCCCACGGTCTTCTCAAGCCACTCGCCGACGCTCTTCAGATACGCGATGGGCTGTCGCCCTCTACTCCTCCTTCCATCAACCTTTCCAGTCAGAACTACACTCTCCAGACCATCCTTTCTCAGAATATGTCCCAGAAATTAGAGTTGTCAGTTGCGGATCTTGTCAAGAAGAGTTCTTTTGCTTCTCATGCGGTGCAGCATCTCCTCATTCGTTACAGGGGATTTTCAGGATCCTGCGGTAGAACCACATCTCTGTCGCTTTGAGTCTCTTTTCCATTTGGGCCGATATCGTCCGACACTCAGAGCCGTACAGGAGAATAGAATGTACATCGCTCTGTAGCATTCTTTTCTTTGTGTCGAGACTGAGAACTCCATTGACAAGGAGGGATTTGAGTTTTGGGAATGCCTCTTTCGCCATGCGAATACGAGCCTTTATCTCACCGTCGCATTTGCCATCCGATGTTATTAGGCTTCCCAGGTATTTGAACTTTTAAACTTGGTTCATCTTTTCGCCCTTCAAATACAACTTACAGGGCTGGTATCCCCTCTTCTTATTCACCACCACGCATTCAGTCTTCCTTATGTTGATGCTCAAACCTTGTTTCTCACTGGCTTCTGCAATGGTGCTTAGCAGTTTCTGGAGTTTATCCTCTGAGTTGCTTAGCAGGACTGCATCATCCGCGTACCTGAGATTGTTCATATTGACTCCTCCAACAATACAGCCCTCACATTACTCCAGCCCCCGCATGATCATTTCACTTTATATATTGAATAGATCTGGAGAGTACACACAGCCTTGCCTGACTCCTTGCTTGATTGAAACGTAGTCGATAAGGTTGTTTGACACTCGAATGGCTGCCTACTGGTCCCAATAGAGATTGGTAATAAGCTTTAACTCCTTTCCATCAATGTCCAGCGACTCCAAAATATCCACCAAATTCTTATGCTTTACTTTGTCGAAGGCCTTGATATAAACGATAAAGCACATGTATACGTCACGCCTCATTTCAATATTCCTCTCGCACAGCATCCGCAAATTGAAGATGGCATTTCTTGTTCCAGCATTTTTAACGAAACCGTATAGTCCCTGGCTCACTTCCCTTTGAATGCATTTTCTGCTTCTCATCATCAGCACTCTCAGAATGATTTTGACTATATGGTTCATTAAGCTGATGGTCCGATGAATTTTGCAGTAGATTACCCCAGGCTTCTTCGGCAGAGTGATAAAAACAGATTTGCACAGGTCTTCTGGGATCTCTCCTCTGTCATATATTGTGTTGGCAATCTCCGTGACCTTCGCTATGCCAAACTTATCAAGAGCTTCGATGAGCTCAACGCAAATGTTATCTGGGCCACACGCCTTTCCTCTTTTCATTTTCTTCATAGCACCTCTCACCTCTGATTCCAAAATTAGGGGGCTATCGATGGACTTCTTGACAACTGGTTTTGTGCCTCTCTCGTCATGGAACAAATCTCTTATGTATTCTGTCCACCTGTTCATTATGTCCTTGTCCTCCACGAGAATCTATCCTTGCTTGGATCGGATGCTCCCATTGTAGCTTTTGACGTTCCCTCCGCGAACCGAATTAATCCTATCCAACATGTCCTTGGTGCTTGTTTGCTTGAGGTTCTCTATTTCCGTACATTCCCTATTGTACCATATTTTCTTGGCCTGCCTGCAGAGTTTCTTGATTTCCTTTGATTTGTCTTTGTATTCCTGAGTCCCTCTCTGTGATTCTCTCTGCCTCTCTCTCATGGCACTCAAAATTTCATCGGTCATTCAAGGTTGTTCCTTTTTCCTTTCGACCGGGGGAAGCTTCTTCTCTGCCGTAATAGTGATTGCTTCCTTAAGAGCTTTCCACTGGGATAATTCTTGTTCCAGCACCTCGAACCTGTTCTGAACACTCACATTGTATTGTTTCCTCAGTTCTGTGTTTGACGCAAGGAGTCCATAGTTCAGTTGTTGTCTCCTCGAGGTGCTTTTCTTTTTTCGGAGCTTGACGTTTAGTTTGCAGACAACCGGAACACAATCACTTTCACAATCCGCTCCTGGGTAGCACTTTGCCTGGAGGATCGCATTTCGAAATCTATTGTTTATGGTTATGTAGTCAATTTGATTGCTTGTTGACCCGTCTCGGCGTACCCATGTCCGTCTTATTCGTCTTGGTTGTTCGTACCATGTATTCGCCATCAAGTGATCGTTGCTCTTGCACCACTCTATCAGTTTATGTCCTCGGATATTGCGTTCGCCAAGACCGTGAAGTCCGACGGTGTTTCCCTCTTGACTTCCTCCAACTTTGCTGTTGAAGTCTCCCATCACCAAGATAACATCATGTGACTTGCATTGATTATATGTCTTGTCGAGATCCTCATAGAATCTATCAAATTCCTCCTCGGAGCTCTCAGATGTTGGCGCGTAAACCTCGATGATAGAGATGTTGAATGGTAAACTTTTCAATTTTACCAGATGCACTCTGTCTGACACCGCCCAAAAACCCAACACCGACTTTGCGTGTTGACCATCAAATAGCGGTCCTACTCCATGTTCGTGTCTCTGGCCTCCGGAGAAAATCAGCCTTACTGGCCCGACTGAAGACTTCCTGCCCCGGTCCATCTCACCTCGCATAAGCCAAGTATGTTGATGTTTAGTCTCTCCATTTCCAGTTTCACATTTTCCAGCTTTCCTTGTTGAAAAAGTGTCCTCACGTTCGACGTTCCGATCCTTGCTATATTCTTGGTCGCCTTCGTCATGTTGCATCTCGTTTTGACTCGTCGAGTCCTTTTTACTCCTTCCTCAGCAGTCTCAGAATGACGGTCCAGGGTCATCTGCTGTTTATGAACTCCTGTACTGAGCGAGGAACCTCTATTCTTAGGGATGTTCTTCACGCTGTTATCGGGATTCATTGACATAGCTTTCATTTTATGACGTTCTTGGTAAAATACTGCAGTGGTTTGCCATTGCCTTTTGCAGACCCATAGGGGGGATCCGGATTGTTTTGGCCGGAACTCTAGCCTTTGGTCGACCAGGACCTAACCCACAAGGCAGCGGGTGCAGTAGGGTGTCTGCCTTTCCTCAGTTAACCGAGTACTCGCCTTTAACCCCTGTTGGATGCCACCGTTGACCGTACGGTTCGGCTCATCCGCCAACATCCCGTCAAACTCCGCTGCGACCCAGAGCCAATGGTTCTAGCCTTTGAATAAAAAAACTCCTAACTCACAAGGCAGTGAGTGGCCATCCTTGACCGGTGGCTTCTCCAATGAAGCTCCTATTCCCAAGGAAGCGACGCCCCCACTCAGGGAGGGCGGGCCAACAGGAAGAAGGCTCCGTTATCCAGGAGGGGGTGGATGTCGGGGTGGTACGCCTTCCCAAAGGGTAACCTGGGGGCTATGTAGGGCAGGGTTATCCACAACATGAGGTTCTGACTGAACTCGCATACCCGGTGGGATACGTTAGGAAGACCATATAAGAAAGAAAGACATCAGAACTCAGGTAAAGGAAATCTCTGCACGCTTTGTGGAAAAGACGTCTGCAATGACATGCTTATGTCTGCCAAAGAGAAGCAGAAATGCAGAGGCGGATTCAGAGGCAAATCTGACTAGTCCTTTTGTGCCGGATAAAAAAATGATAAAGACTTTAAGGGGATAGCCCCTAAAATTTTTCCCAACCATACCCTTTTCCTAAAACTTCCTTGTACATGCTACTGTTTTTACTAACAAGACGGGTCATCACATTCTCAATAAATTACCCGTTATATTTTTTACATGCCTCCCTGTAAATAATGAAAACTGTGAATTAAAGACTGGTGCTTCGTATTGTCTCAAACATAATTATACTAAGAAAGAGTTTTTCCGCAAAAAAAGCAATGCACGATACGCTGTACGATGACAAATCTATGACAGAATTATTTATGCCAGGACTAAATTGACATAAATATCTCCAGCTAATGCACAATGTGTTACATATTTCTGCTACTTCCTACTTTCAAAAGCTTATTTCTACAGACTACTTTTATTTAGTGAAAATACCCTAAACACAAATTTGGGATTAAATTTCTAACTTTCAGTTCGTTTCAGTTCATGCAGAGCAAATGGTGATTAAATAACTTTTGGAAATTATCCTCATTTTACTTTTCAGGGGTTGCAATTTTGAGTTAAGCTGTTTTTTGAGTAAGAAACTATTCAATGTTATCCAGCACTCAAAATCCAAATTTTATCCACGTTTGAATTTTTCATCATTTTCAAATTAATCAACGGTTTTATATTTAGCAGTATTGGAAAGCAAATACAAGTTTAAACAAATCACCCCAGGTGGTATCCCTTAAAAAATCATTTTGAAAAACAAAACTGATAACCAATTATGTAAATTAATATACATATCAATGCCAAATACATAAAACCGAGCACCGAGCTCTCCACCTTCACTTCAAAATACCTATACCTTCCGATCAGGTTAACTATACTTCCAATAATCTGGTTGTCTGAGTTAAGTGCCTCAATCAGGCTAAAGTGTTACGAGATAAAATTATTTCTAAAATTTATATTTACTATATACAAGGCCTGTATTCATCATTTATTTATTTATTCTTTTAATGGGAGTATAAAGTAATAAATTTAAGTGTTAAGTGAGATTAAATCGAGCAGATTTGTCTCGGCTTCTATAGAAGTTTTAAGAAAATCAGACAAATAAGAAATTTAAATAGCAGATCTTTATGATAAGCAATAATACCATATTTTTAGATATCCTTCCTTTACTATATCTTTTAATATTGTCAAATAAAATTTAAAGTGCAAATAGGTTTTATTACCACAGATTCATTTCAGGTAAAAGGTTAACTGTAAATCTCAATTAGCTTATCAAAAATTAGAGTTGAAAGCCATGCTTATATTTTAGTCTTAGATCACCAAAAGATTACAAGTNGGGGGGGGGGGAGGGGAGGAAGGTTGGAATTCTGCATATTCACAAATAGACTTACTTCCAGCTTGTTGTTTTTCGAAGAAAAGAGATAATACTTCCACTAACTGAACCCTTTTCTCTTGAATTCGACTAAAATTTGAAGTGTTGTCTTATTATTCTTTATATCATATATTTGGCAAAGTAGCAATTGGTGTATCCCTTGTAGAGTCCATTTGGTTGTTACTGTGATAAATGGTATTTTCCAGGCCTAAATAAATACCACCAACAAATCATGTTGCAGAAAGTAAGAAGTTAAGTCAAAGTTTCATAAATTCTAAGAAAGTAAAGATAATCTTTTAATGAAGAAGAATGCAGTGTAAAATCAAAGGTTTCAGGGCAGTTAAACTCATAGTAGTAGTACGACTCGATGAGTTATGTTGAGGCAGCATATCCAAACATGTTAAATAGCAGACAAATAACTGTTAGTCTTGTATACTGACGTGTATGGATTTTAATGAAGTAGAATTAAGTAAACAAGTAATTATATGTATTTACAGCAACAGGGTTTAGAATATATAATGATTAAACTGTGAGTAACTGTTTAAAGTTCCAGAAGACTGCGGGTTTAACAAAAGATATATTTTAGCATTATGTTAGAATTCAGCAAGTAAATTAAATGATTCCATCAATCGCGACCGAATGATTGATATCCTCGTAGCCTATGGAATTCCTTCAAATGTTGCAAATGGAATTCATGTGATGTACAAAGACACATCTGCTGTCGTGATTACACCAGAAGGAGAGATAAACACATTCAAGATAGACACTGGCGTTCTTCAAGGAGACCTATTTGCTACTTTCCCATTTGTTATCGCACTTGGCAGTGCCCTTTCTTACCTTAATTACGAGTAGTGATGGCCTTACACTCAAGCAGTAAACACTCTGCTGAGGTACTAGTCGACATGGACTATACGGACGACATTGCACTATTTGAAGACTACGTACAATCTGCTCAAGATCTCCTCAAACGGGTTGAAAAAGCTTGTCAAGTTGTTGGGTTTTATCTCAATGCACCAAAAACGAAATACATACATCTCAATCCATCAAATGGGACAAGGTTACTTTCATTAGGCGGCTGTGAAATTAAATGCGTCGATGACTTGAAATACTTGGGAAGCTACTGTGAAACCAAACATGACTAGAATGTTAGGATTGCGCTGGCTTGGAGTGCACTTCATTCCTTAGAGAAAGAGTGGAAATCTCCAATCAAGAAAGAAACTGAGACTAAAGTATTCAAGGAATGCGTAGAGACGATTCTTCTGTACGGCTCAGAATCATGGACACTAAATGTGGCGTGTCGAAAACGTCTCGATGGTATATTCACTCGAATGCTTCGACCCGCCTACAACATCTCTTGGAAAAATCATCCCACAAATAACGTGTTGTAGGGTTCGTTACCTCGTGTATCAGAGATTGTGAGGCGGAGAGGACTTTTACTTCTACTTTGGTCTCCAGATGCAGAAGAGTTAGCTGCCCTATGTCACGCTGAAGTCAATCAACGAAGAGGAAAGGAAACGGGTTTGACAGGATCTGAACTGATAACTGCAATGGCTGATAGAGAACTCTTGGCCTTGGAATTTATTCATGTTTCACCAGCGCCTTCTGGCACTGGATGAAGGAAGTAGTAGAAGTAAAATGAATGTAGAAATTTGTAAGGGAATAGATGAGCCAGTGCTACATCGAATGGAGGTGTTATCTTTTCGGCTTCAGAAATCATTAAAAATTTTACAAAAAGTTTTAGTATTGTTGGGTTCACACAAGCACAATAAACAACCAGTACCACTTGTATTTATCTCTTTGTTGAGTTCTAATACTGTTTTCAAAAAAAACTTGTTTTCATATTGGAGCCAAAATTGCACTTTATTTTCAATGTTAACTGAAGACGATGTAGGAATTGTTACCCGATTAGTACAGGATTACGCGAGAGGATAGCAGCTAATTTTGTTTTGCGAACACTTTACACCAACAAGGCTTCACGAATGCATGAAGTCGACTCTTTTCCTACTTCAGAAACTACAACCTAGTTTAATAATATTACTGTGTCGATGTGAAAAAAGCAATGCCTAACCATATAAAAGCCAGCCATGCCAAACAAGTGCTGGTATCGACATAATAGCGACCACTCCTATTAAATCACCTTGTTCCCTTTCCAAACTTAAAAGTAAAACCCTGTTTCCAGCACACTCCAGTTGTGAATCATTTGTTAATTCCCCACATTGTTCAGCCAGGCAACTACACAGGCATCTACCAGTCACTGGTAGAAATTTTAAGCATCAATTCTAACTCGAATCTAACTTAGTTCTATCCATGCATCAAACATTCCTGACCTAGTGTTTTTCCTCAACCCTACTTTTGCCAAATAATTTGTCAGGATCCATCCTCGGAGCATTGTAAGGATCATCTCACATTGAACATCTTGTCCACGACCTATGACTTAACCAAAACTATCAGTAGCAGAAAGAGAGCAACATAAGAACATGAACTCTACTATGACGTGACTCTTAAGTGCCTCCACTAAAAAATAAATTAGAACAATATTGGTATCAATTACTGTGCAATGCTTGTACCAGTTTCTCTTAATAATAACAACGAAGCAACTTCTAAAAGAGAATACATCATTTACTATTTTCTTTGAAAAATGACCATT
The DNA here is from genome assembly GCA_003991215.1 of Morbakka virulenta. Classification (NCBI taxonomy): domain Eukaryota; kingdom Metazoa; phylum Cnidaria; class Cubozoa; order Carybdeida; family Carukiidae; genus Morbakka; species Morbakka virulenta. The sequence goes on from RDPX01000025.1 coordinate 548,485, forward strand.
CCCAGAAAGTTAATTCCATTCCAGCAGAATTCAAGCTAAGTTTCTTTTGCCTGAAGCTAACCTCTATATTTAGCTTAGGAGCAAAACATCTGAAAAGAATTTGAGTTAAAGTGATAATACTTTTAGGTAGAGCTCAGTATAAAGTAATAAATTTAAGTGTTAAGTGAGATTAAATCGAGCAGATTTGTCTCGGCTTCTATAGAAGTTTTAAGAAAATCAGACAAATAAGAAATTTAAATAGCAGATCTTTATGATAAGCAATAATACCATATTTTTAGATATCCTTCCTTTACTATATCTTTTAATATTGTCAAATAAAATTTAAAGTGCAAATAGGTTTTATTACCACAGATTCATTTCAGGTAAAAGGTTAACTGTAAATCTCAATTAGCTTATCAAAAATTAGAGTTGAAAGACATGATTATATTTTAGTCTTAGATCACCAAAAGATTACAAGTTTAAGCATTTTACTTTTCTTGTTGTTATAAGTGGTTTAAAATAATCTAGCTTTGTTTATTCTTACTCCAAATTTGTCTAACTTTTCTCTATAACGATCGCTGAAGAAAGGATGGAATAAAAATTTCTTTAAAAGAATCTTACTACAAATAACAACAAAAGACCACGCAATTGTTTATAATATCTGGAGATTTTTCCATCTTGAACATCAATGAAAGTAAAGGTAGAGGGGATGATGACTAATTAAACGAACTGAGAATTAGCTAACAGATTAACATCATCACGTGTGCAAGAAATTTTTGCCATAGAACATTTTTGTCAGCCATTTTAAACACACACACACTAGATCGGAAACACGTCAAACTCGCTAAGACCTCCATTAGTATTACTTACTTAGACTTGGACTTAGATCCTTCAGCATCCGGGAATGCATCGGGCAGCAATCGACTTCCACCGAACTCTGCCACCAGCCTGTCTTTCAACTCCAGTCCAGGTCTTCCCTGCTCTCTTGAGATCGTCTTAAAAAGTTCATCTCCATGTGATCTTTGGCCTGCCTCTCGTTTTCGTTCTGCCTCCAGATGTCCAGAACATACCTGTTTTAGCGTGTCTAGATTGAAGAAGTCGTAGGATGTGACCTGCTAGTGGCATTCTTCCATTAGTATTTACAACCCAAAATTTGGCCAGGTGAAAGATTGTTCTTATTTCATTTTAATCCTCAGTAGATA
>RDPX01000025.1:557110-569936 GCA_003991215.1 Morbakka virulenta
TGTGTCATCAATTTTTGGAAGCTCAGTAAATATTGGTACAGGTATTTCTTCACTATGGGCAACTGGTCGAATACCTGAAGGGATACTTGGGTACTGTAAATATTGCTTATTTTTCTTATTGAAACCTTTTACATTGACAAGGAAGAAATAGCAGTCATCTGAATGTTGGCTTGGTTCTCTTCAAACCATAGGCACTCCAAACTTCAGTTTTGCATTCTTTCCTTGAGACCATGATCTTAAGGTCTCAACACAGGCTTTGCACACTTTGTGAGGAGCACAATGCTTGCCTTGGTCTCCAAGTGGTACTTTGAAGTAAGCCAAATACACACTCTTAACAAAGTCAGTAATGTTGCGCCTCTGATATTTCAAAGTAAAGCTCCCACAGAAGTAGCAAAATTTATTTGGTTTCTTCTGAGCACTGTCTTCTGTGAGATGTAGAGGCCATTGTTAGGTCAGTAACACATCCTGCAGACAAGAAAAAATTTGTTAGCTACCTGAATTGTTCCTTGAATTTCTACCCAACCTCCAACACCTTAGGCATTGTTTCACCAAAAAAATAGCAAAATAATAACAATAAATAACTAAATTTAGTGATAAAATCAATAAAAAACACTACTTGCAAACGAGTGTTGTGTAAGTTGAAATCTGTTTGTTTACTTTAGTATCATAAAAAATGGTTTTGTTATGCATGTTATTAGAAAACAAAAATTTCTTCAGTATATTGGGGGACTAAATGAAAAGTAAAGTTAACAAAATGAACCATATAATCCGGTTTTTTGCTATACTATTTGATAGGATATTATTTTCTTAAAATTCATGAAAAACTATAAATATGTATAGCGCAAAAACTTGATGTGATGGAGAAAATCTAAGATCAGATTTGAATTCAGCACCCTCAAATTAGTCTAACACTGTTCTTAAATTCTATGCCAGAGAAAAAAATGTTCTTTGTTTACCAGTGTTATTCAATAAAATAAAATAAATATTGTTGTTAAAGCTTTGAGAAATAGAATTGCAAGCAGATTTATGATACTTTCGTTTTCTGATAGAAGGAGCTCTTTCTTAAAGAAAACTTTCGGAAAGCTAAGATAAAGCCTCTGTTGCACTACACGCCACCAAAAATCAATATATAAAAATTTCTGTTTGTTTTCCAATATTTGATGAATGCTGCTTTCCCCATATTTTGTTTTACAAGGGATAGCCGTCTTCACTAAAGTTGCGTATTGATCCAAATATGTTTTTATTGATAGTTCGTGGAGTAACTCTTGCAACATTTTGTATAGTACTGTAAAATTTGTTTAATAAAGACCAATATCTACCAAAAACGAACCCAGTTTTACCTATTCATATATGGAATGGCTTTTTTGATTATTATATTTTATTCCTGGTATCTTGTGAAAGAAAATATATATTATCGTCATAAAGTAACCTTTATTAAACAATTAAAATATTTTTTACAATTTTACTTAATAGTCAATAAGAACAGTGTTATTCTTGCTGTAAGTTAGATTCACATTTGGTAGAAAAAAACATTGACCAACAGTAGAGTCAACATGATATACTGTATATATACTGTGAAATATTGTAGCCTTTGATTCCGTTGGAAAAGAGTGTATTTCTCTGTGTGGCCTAGGCTTATCATCCTCTCCCAAATAGATACATATACTCTCAGCAATAATATTTTTATAGGCTTTTAATGTATGTATGCAACAACTCAATTCCTTTCTTTTCATTTGATTGTCCTTCCGTTTGCTAAAGTGCTCTCATTTTACTTTGATAGCTTTTGCATATGGACTTGAGACCTTGACGACATGAAGATGGATGAGGAAATTATCAGAGGATTTCAGCTTTCAAGTATCTGGGAACGCATGAGAGTGAAGATGGAGAGCTCGACGAGGAGATAAGCCAGCGGATCCAATGCGGATGGAATTCCTAGGAGAAAGCTGCCAGGTGTGCTGTGCGACAAGAAGGTATACAAAACAGCTGCGCGCCCAGAAATGCTATACAGTAGGAACCTTGGCAGTGAAGAAGGCACAGGAGGAGATGCTGAAATAAGCTCGAAGATGCAAGAAAGTATACTGAATCGGTATGTTCATGTCATGAGAAGAGAAAAGAAAATTCCAGGACATAAAAGAAGAGGGCGACCTAAATTTAGAAGGAAAGACAAACTAAAGGAAGACATGCAGGAAAAAATATCTATGAACACCAAGTAGGAGATAGAAAAGAATGGAAGAGACTCTCAAAGGACAGTGAACCCTATTAAAATAGGAAAGCTGCAGAAGAAGAAGAGAAGGAGGATATAGGCTTAGGTACCCGTTTGACTAATACTATATCCAGTGAGATGCATGTAGGTGGATTTGCAAAGGAATACAATTCTTTGTTTTTATAAAATGAACTATAAACGTTTTGGTCGTGAAAGTAAATCGTTTCTGAAAAAAAAAAAGTCATTTCAAAAGCTGCATCAAAACGAGTTGCAGGCTTTTAGTCAGTGTAAATCTCTACCTACGTTACTTCTCTCTGCTTAAGTGGAAGGTTCTTTTTATGTTGAAAACAATGGAAAAAAATGCTTTTAGATTCAGCCTAAAATCGGTTGTTTTGTTGTCAAGTACCTATGAGCCTTGGGTGAATATATTTTTCCTATTCTTTGATCTGTCTCACGTTTGACGCCATACTCATGATTTTCTTGCGGCTTTCAATTCTGTATGAATCACAATCACTGCCAGGAACATCAAGCGTGATATTCTTCAGAACCTGTTTCCCACAGTAAAGAGTGAATAAATGCTGGGCATCAGATAATTATACAATTGGAAGGAATTCATTGGAGGTCACAGATTCCACCCTCTCTTAAACTGGCATCATTCAATATTTTGCGAAATTGTCATGGTCCTGTTCTACTTTTTCCTCGTCTCTCAAGCTGCAAGAATACAAGTTTTTATCTTTGGTACGATTTGTTAGAGATTCTGTAATCAACCAATCTGGAAAAAGCTTAACTCTGTTGTAAACATTGTTAGTTTTTAGCGTTTTACTGCTTTTTCCACTCCTAAAAACGAACAAGGGTCTATACTGTAAATTTTCCATCGGTCTCTTGACTTCAAGCTAAAGATTCAGTTTCCATACAGGTAATCCAATTGTTAAACAAAAAGCTGAAGATCCACTAATAGCTTCATAATGTCAAAAAATGATAAGAGATCCGCAATAAAATCCTGCCAACCAATAGTCGTGATATTCTGCTTCTTCACCATGACGGTTTCCAATATGCTATGAAAATGTCATCAATTCGTAACTATTGTTCATGTGATAAGCTTGTGAATCTCTGGACTGCATGCGAAACTGGTCTTCTTGCTGCAGAAACCACGAGTTAAAGGAAAGCAAAACCTTTCCAATTCTTTATTATTGTCTTGAAAAGGATGCAGCATTTTACAAACCTTTACAACTGTTTCCAGCTATCGGAAATTGAATCAAAAGCGAAGCAAACAAGCAGCGTCTCAAGTGACAAGTGAATCTAAAGGACGTGCAGATGCTCCAATAAACCTAGTGCTTTCAAAGAGAATGGATAGAAACATCCTCAACCTGGTACATGAAACCAACAGATACAGGACTCACAATGAACTTTCATGCACTAGCTCCAAAACGCTAAAACGATCTGTGGTGTCAGAACTAGTGCATAAAATTTTTCGTGCATGCAGTAGTTGGCAGAATTTCAACCAACGTCTAGTCAAAGGAAAAATAATGCTCGAAAAAAATCAATATCCTCCTAAATTTTACAATCCAATCATCAAATTAACACTCAAGAAAATCATCAAACCCAATACAGAAGTTGATGCACAACAAAATGAAAATGACCAAAAACAGGAACTTGTCTTCGTTAACTATCGAGGAATGACCACAGAGGATTACGAAAGAAGTTAAAAACGATTGAATGCACCTTGCAACATGATCATGACTAAATGAAAACTAAAAGCCGTCTTGCAATCGCTGAAACCTTCAACAGAGAAGCTTTTAAAAAGCGGAGTTGTGTACAAAGTAAAATGTCCACAATGTTTATTGTGCTATGTCGGACAAACGACTTGACGTTTACTCCTTCGTTTAAAAGAACACACAAGAAATAGCACTCCCGCAGATGAACATTTGCACAGATGTAAGTCAACTTTAAACTTCGATGAGACAGAAGTTCTGCACGTGTCAACAAAGTTAAGTCATTTCATGACTCTGGAAGTATTATTAATCAATTCAGTAATGTTTTCCACTTCTCTTATCTTTATACTGTCTCTGTGTTACTATTCTCCTAATCTAACGGAGCCATTCTTGCATCTTTCTTTTTAATGTCATCAACTTTGACTGTAAGGTTTTTAGTAGCATCTGTTACTTGCCGCAGAGCTGGTCCTTTCTCGTCAACAGTTTTTACCTCTATTTTGACTTATTTAAATTAAAAGTTTTTCTGATNTATTCTTTGATCTGTCTCACGTTTGACGCCATACTCATGATTTTCTTGCGGCTTTCAATTCTGTATGAATCACAATCACTGCCAGGAACATCAAGCGTGATATTCTTCAGAACCTGTTTCCCACAGTAAAGAGTGAATAAATGCTGGGCATCAGATAATTATACAATTGGAAGGAATTCATTGGAGGTCACAGATTCCACCCTCTCTTAAACTGGCATCATTCAATATTTTGCGAAATTGTCATGGTCCTGTTCTACTTTTTCCTCGTCTCTCAAGCTGCAAGAATACAAGTTTTTATCGTTGGTACGATTTGTTAGAGATTCTGTAATCAGCCAATCTGGAAAAAGCTTAACTCTGTTGTAAACATTGTTAGTTTTTAGCGTTTTACTGCTTTTTCCACTCCTAAAAACGAACAAGGGTCTATACTGTAAATTTTCCATCGGTCTCTTGACTTCAAGCTAAAGATTCAGTTTCCATACAGGTAATCCAATTGTTAAACAAAAAGCTGAAGATCCACTAATAGCTTCATAATGTCAAAAAATGATAAGAGATCCGCAATAAAATCCTGCCAACCAATAGTCGTGATATTCTGCTTCTTCACCATGACGGTTTCCAATATGCTATGAAAATGTCATCAATTCGTAACTATTGTTCATGTGATAAGCTTGTGAATCTCTGGACTGCATGCGAAACTGGTCTTCTTGCTGCAGAAACCACGAGTTAAAGGAAAGCAAAACCTTTCCAATTCTTTATTATTGTCTTGAAAAGGATGCAGCATTTTACAAACCTTTACAACTGTTTCCAGCTATCGGAAATTGAATCAAAAGCGAAGCAAACAAGCAGCGTCTCAAGTGACAAGTGAATCTAAAGGACGTGCAGATGCTCCAATAAACCTAGTGCTTTCAAAGAGAATGGATAGAAACATCCTCAACCTGGTACATGAAACCAACAGATACAGGACTCACAATGAACTTTCATGCACTAGCTCCAAAACGCTAAAACGATCTGTGGTGTCAGAACTAGTGCATAAAATTTTTCGTGCATGCAGTAGTTGGCAGAATTTCAACCAACGTCTAGTCAAAGGAAAAATAATGCTCGAAAAAAATCAATATCCTCCTAAATTTTACAATCCAATCATCAAATTAACACTCAAGAAAATCATCAAACCCAATACAGAAGTTGATGCACAACAAAATGAAAATGACCAAAAACAGGAACTTGTCTTCGTTAACTATCGAGGAATGACCACAGAGGATTACGAAAGAAGTTAAAAACGATTGAATGCACCTTGCAACATGATCATGACTAAATGAAAACTAAAAGCCGTCTTGCAATCGCTGAAACCTTCAACAGAGAAGCTTTTAAAAAGCGGAGTTGTGTACAAAGTAAAATGTCCACAATGTTTATTGTGCTATGTCGGACAAACGACTTGACGTTTACTCCTTCGTTTAAAAGAACACACAAGAAATAGCACTCCCGCAGATGAACATTTGCACAGATGTAAGTCAACTTTAAACTTCGATGAGACAGAAGTTCTGCACGTGTCAACAAAGTTAAGTCATTTCATGACTCTGGAAGTATTATTAATCAATTCAGTAATGTTTTCCACTTCTCTTATCTTTATACTGTCTCTGTGTTACTATTCTCCTAATCTAACGGAGCCATTCTTGCATCATTCTTTTTAATGTCATCAACTTTGACTGTAAGGTTTTTAGTAGCATCTGTTACTTGCCGCAGAGCTGGTCCTTTCTCGTCAACAGTTTTTACCTCTATTTTGACTTATTTAAATTAAAAGTTTTTCTGATCCAATGTTAAGTTTCAGAAGAATATTCTTTTAAGTGGATTAAGCAATTCAACAGCCTGATTTTCTGCTGCCTTGTGAGAATCAGAAACGTCGAAATCTTCCGATGAATAATTCGGCTGTTTTTTATCTTTGGTCTCCAAGACTCTGCCATGGCCTAAATTGAATCTTTTAATGCTGACTTTTGACCAGCGTGCATATCGGCATTTTTGGCAGACGGCTATTTTGACTTTTCATATTTTTTCGCATATCTTTTATTTCAGTTGCATCTGATGGAGAAAAGTATAAATTTTCAGGGGGCAGTGGTATCTCGATTTATGCCGCTTAATGCTGGACCTCTCAATACTGCAAATTAAATCTCCATTAATCTTTCAACTATTTTCTTGGTGCTACGTGAAGACACCAAATGCAGTCACATATTACTGTAAAGATTTCTTTGGTTGTTGAAATTTTTTTTTCTCGTGACCACTTTGTGTCCAATCCCAGAAACGTTTTTGCGTTGCTGGTATTTCTTCCTTTTCTTCATACCAGCTTTACCTGCTTAAAAGGAAACATTTCTTGATTATTAATCTCAATAATTAATGATTAAAAACAAACAGTTCCTGATTAGTAATATCAATTATTTATTAAAAATGGGAATTTTTCTGCCCATACCCTTTCGATTGAACGACTACAAACTGGTACAGGCTGGAATCGATTGAAATTGTTGATTCCAAAGAATGATCAAGGAACAGATTAATCTTTTTTCTTAGTCTATTCTTTGTAATTCGTTAAAATTGCTAAAAGCTGTTTCGTAAATGGTTGTGCTCCAATTCAAATGGATCATTAATTTTTTTATTAATAACTGGAAAACTGTTAACCCTAACTCGATGAGCACTTTTTATTAAGAGTCATTTGGAAATGAATATCACAAATTTGATATTAGAGGGGCATTGTAGTAACATGAGCTCTTTTCTTCAGGCAACAAGGTATTGAGCAAAAACCTTTCCCTTCTTTCAACAGTGTCACCATTCCTGTTTGTGTTTTAATCAGCTCAACGAATGTTAGATTGGGGGGGTGGGGGTGGGGGCGAAGGAAGGATGTCTTTAAAGCATTAGTGCTAAAATTTAAAGTTGTTTAAATACATTTAATATATTTTATAAACAAAATCATATACGGTGATGATGATGAAAGATCTAAAGCAAAATTCTGAAAACGTTATAAGCGCAATTTGAGAAAATTGAAAAAAATCGAGAATCTAGAAAAACAAAAGGATAGCATAAAAACTAAAACATTACACAAAGCCATCAGATAGGCCATAGTGGCCAGGAGACCCAACTTTTCTCTAGTTGTTGTTTAGTCCTATTTAATTAAATATGAAACCTTAATGAAGTACTTTTTCCTTATATTGCTTTACTCCTCAATTCTTCATTTTTCATAATTTATGTGTCAACTCTTTTCCTAAAATATAAAAATATTTGACTAAATAAGAAAGAAGGTCGAAAAAATGGAATATGGAATAATAAAAAAGAGTGGATGGCGATGTTACAGTAATATTGCAAAACTAGGAATTTCTAGAAATTTACCAGAATTAAAGAGTATCATAGCCAATGTTTAGTTCAGATTTGCAAAGTACCCCGACACTATTTTTGATTAAAAAAATTGGCCTGTTTGAATTCAATTGATGGTTTATTTCTCTTTTGATAATATTGCGACGTACCCACCTTTTTGGCCTTTGGGGGCCGTTTTGACAGTCAAATGGGGAAATAACGTAATCAATGTCCAGGGCAGTTTTTAATGTGGCATGACACTATCTTCTAGCATTTTACTCTGTCTGATTAAATTTGTTTTTTAATTGTAGGTCTCTCTCTATGCTAGCATGCCCATATGGCAACCTTTTAAAGCCTACGTGCTACTCAAGCAGTTATATCGAAGCAATTCATATTTCATATTCAGTGTAATTCTACAAAGTAGCCTGGTACAGAATTTAAGCTTACTATGATTGTAGCAAAACTTATTTTTCGGTTGTAACCTCTATTATTCACTAATTTTTGGTCCAAGTAGCTATTATTTATGATATAAGATGCCCTCCCCATGACCACATGTTGACACCATCTTCGCCTCTAAAGCCCTCGTACCAAAAAGAACGATTTGCTCTTATTTAACATTGGGTAGTCAATTTTTTGCCACCAGATGTTATCTTTCTTCTTTTCGTGCTCTGACAACCCATTCTCGTCCCTCCCTTTTCCCCCTCCCCGCTTTCCACACACACACACACATACACACTTTAACTTTTATAAACATTGACAGATGAAGATGGTTTCCAACAGTCAATGTAAATACTTTAAGTGAAACTGGTTGTAATTCTTTTGGCGAGTGTAAGAAACAAATTATTAATTCTGATTGGGGCATGGTAATTATAACTCTATTGTTGTGCTGCAATTTGACAACTTGAAACAACAAATCTAAAAAAAAGAAGTAAGCAAAATTGAAATGTATGAAACTGAGTGAGAGGAAAGAAGATAGTAAAAAGTTAAACTTAAAGGAATTCAGGCCGAGAAAAACGTGAAAGAGGAGTCGATTAATGATGGATAAAGGAATATCAATGATTTTTACTAACAAAGTTCTGCTTGTAATTATAAAAAGATAACCCATTGGCTCTTTATCTTATGTCCAAATATCTATGCATGAATATCGAAAAATGGAATATCATTGTAATTTGGCATGTACAACTAATTAAAAGAGATTACAGAGAAAATTCATGTTTAAATTCAGGTTTCAAAAATGTAGAGAATGGTAACTGATTATGAAAAAATTACCATTTGTGGAACTTTGGACAGAATACATTGAGACGATATCATATGAGGAGAGGAACTTAAATTAACGAAAAACGTACGAAGGGCCAAGGAATTCAAGAATTTAAAAGTTTAAGTTAAAGATAAAGCTACCAGGAGGAAAAAGAAGAACTTGGTCGTATATAACTGAAACACAATAACAAAGATTTAAGAAATTGGGAAATTGAGATTTAAATGTTTATCGAGGTTCCTAATGAAATAGAATACTTGATCAGTCCCACATTTTTAATTCCATTGTGGTAATAGGCAGTCTTGGAATTTGAATTCGAGAAAAACGATCTGAAAAGAAAAAGGCAGTTGCATCAGTTTGGCAGATTATATCAATGCTATTTATAAGCTGATACATAAGGGTTATTTTGAATCTTTAGGAAGCTCAGACCAGATGGTCAAGGTTTCAATAGTCTGTACTGAGAAAAAGACAGTCTGTTTACTAATAGGGTACTCAAACAAATTGAGAATCCACAGCAATTAGGGGGTAAGCAAGTCATGTTCACGTTTTTTTCTTATTCCTTTAATCTATATTTTGAGGTGAATTTGTCATTTATCAAAACAAGTCATTTGAAAGTGTAAGAAACAGTGTAAGAAACAATATCTACAAGATCCCTAGGTCGTCATCGTTAAGAAAAGTGAATGACCTGTGTATCATCACATGTTTATCACCAAAATAATAACGCTGCAATTTGTTCATTAAAAATTGGGAATACCATTGCACAGCCACTGTAGAAGTGTAATTTAGCGTGAAATACAATTTAAAAAACACAAAAGAAATATAATGTAGACAGAAACGGTTATCTGGAAAGACAGATTAAAAGACAACCTGATAGGAATGTTATAGTTTTTAATTGTTTTTCTACTTTACATAAGGGTATGAGTTTTGGAGCATTGACGTAAATACAGAGAAAAGGTTAGAAGCTGTGGAAATATTTAACCAGAGGAGAATACTTCAGCCATTAGAGCAAGCGTCAAGTAAAGACGTGAGTTATATGCTAGAGTTGTTTTGCTTCCATCTCTTATAAAAGGGTAGTCACAGTTTTTTGGAAACATCTTGAAAAAGTAAAGATTGGAAAATATTAAATTCGTATTAAAGAGAGTAAAACTTTACATAAACTGACATTTTAACTCTGTTCAAGTTGAGTAGCGTTGCAATGCAATCTGTGTTAAGAATAATAAGGAAAAACATCTTGTTAAGTATTATGATTAATAGACATCTTGTTTAAGGTAGTGTGTGCATGTGTGTATGTGTGTATGTGTGTATGTGTGTATGTGTGTATGTGTGTATGTGTGTATGTGTGTATGTGTGTATATGTATATATGCTTCCAGTTCAAGTGCTTGACATCTGTTGCATAGCTACATGCAAAAGAGTCCCTTAATTTTCTCCCTCTTCAGCTTGTCGGTGTCATACCTTTTCTAGCATTGCTCAATCTTTAGTGGTCTCTTTAGTTTCAGTCTGATAGCAGTTTTCATTAGATAATGATCGCTACCGACGTCTGGATGTCTATAAACTCTGGTGTCTAAGAGTGAAGAACTGTAACTACTACCTCATTCATGGAGCAGAACGCACTGAGCTTCTTACCATTCTTATTCTATTCTCCTACACCATGGTCCATCATCTTATTTTTTGGTTTTGGATTGCTGCCAAATTTGACGTCCATTAAGAGTTTTGTAGAAGTTGTCTTTGTGGGTTTTGTCAGGTTTGTTGATTAGTGAGTATGCATGGATGACAGACAGTTTGATATGATTGGAGAAAAAACTTGCTTTGTGATCCTCTCACTAGCGACAATTAATCGATGAGTGATGCAGCGGCAATTTTTAAAATCATGATAGCAATACACAGCATGCAAACATTATCATTCTTGCTTGAATACAGGATATTCTCGCCTGTAGCAAGCTGGTCTTGATAGAAACAGTTCATCTACTCTCAGGAGGCCTAGTATCTCAATCTCTAATTTCTCCATCTCCCTAGAACCCTAGGCGCTTTTTCGTTCTCACTTTCCAATTAACGATAGAAAATTTGGTTCTTGGCTCAAAGAATGGCAAAATTGGCCTTTGAGCTTCCTTGTGGCTTTCACCTACGTTCGCATGCTTTAGTTCATTTCCAAGTCAGAAACCATTGCCTCTCTAAGGTTTGGCAGATTAGTTTGAGTGTTCAAGTTTCTACAATCGACCTTTGCTTATCCTGCCAGTCCTATTTAATTCATACTACTGCAACTACAGTTCTGCTTTTCCAACCTTCATCACACAATAAAGAATACTGGCAGATAAAACGATGGTCGTCTTTGATGTCACGGTACTATACACAAATCTTTTCATATATGACACCTTGTGGATAGTTGAGAACCAGCTTGAGTATGATAGTTCATTGCCACTAAGAACTACACTGAATCTTAGGATATCCTGAACCTAGTATGAGCACTTCTTATCAACACTTACTTCTTCAAAAATGACAAGGAGACTCATTCCAATGGTATACCCATTGTAGCTTCTACAACTTCTTTAATTGTTGAAAATTTGCACAAGCATGTAAACTTTCAGCAGTATTAACATCCAAATAAGGGAGAACTGGTTGGGAAAGATAAGACAACGATGTCTTTGCAGTTATCAAAGAAGATTTCTTACAAGTCTTCTTTGAGAATATTAAGAATCTACACTCAAAGGTGATATTCACTATGAAGAAAGAAGGAGAAGAAAGGTAACCACCCTTTCCAGATATTCTACTAAAGCAACAATCAGATTGCACTCTTATGTTACCATCTATAAGAAAGCAACTTATACTGACCAGTATCTCAATGAAACATCACACTACCCAGTCTCAGTTCGTAACAGTGTCGTTTCCTTTCAGTTTGGAAGGGAAGGAAGACCTGGTTCAAAACCATACGACCTTAGAAAGGAAGAATAGCACCTTCATAAGGCTCTTTCATTTAATGGTTTTCATACTGAGGATATTCAGAGAATCTTATACAGAAATGGCGGATCTAATGATGAAAAAGAAAGGAAATTTCTGACAAAAATACATTTCCCATATATCAAGATTACCAGTGATCATCTAAGACGAACCCTATGACAACACGGTACATAGTTTTTCTTCACAACATCCATTTTAATGAAGATATTTTCCATGCCAAAGGAGCCAGTTCCACATAAAAACAACTCAAAGATAATTTACAAACTATATTTCAAAGACTGTAGCGTCCACACAATGGTGAATCAAAACGTTCATTGGGCCAGAGAGTACCTTACTTGTAAGATAATATTTATCTAATTCAAATAATGAATAGTTTCACAGGGCCCTATTTTTATACCTATTGACACATTGAAAAACATTACCAGATTTTAACTGTTGAATCCTGCACTCAGTTGTCTTGGGTTGAAAATACAAAACAAAATTAACTTTTACACTCTTTGTTATGACGTATTGAACATTACTTCAAGGAGTAGTAGGAAAAGACGTTAAAAAAGAGAATGACCGAATTTGGTAAGCCTTTAATTCAATTGGTTAGCTGTAATTGCAATTGAATTGAGGAGCCGTGGCTTAATGGTTAGTGCACTGCACAGTAACCAAGAGTTCCGGGTTCGATTCCCCGAGCTGTCGAGGAGAATTTAGAACTTTGCGAAAAGAAAAAGCCATTGGTTGGCGTCAGGAAGGGCATCCGGCCAAAAAATTCCTCACTGCCAAATCAAAGTCCCTGTGAAGGGCACCGTCTGAGCCCCAATTGCTGGGGGAAAATGACGTTAAAACTAAAAAAAAA
>RDPX01000025.1:572737-632349 GCA_003991215.1 Morbakka virulenta
TGCCTCTCCATCATGCTATATAATTGCGACATCTGGGCTACCAACAAAGCTATGATGAATAAAATAAATATATGCCACCGTACGCACTTGCGAACGATAACAGGTCACCTGTGGCCCAAAAGCGTAATCAGTAATAAAGAACTGTATAAAATCTGCCAACAGGATCCTATATCTACACTAGTAGCAAAGCGAAGATGGTCTATGCTAGGTCATGTCCTACGCATGGGCATCAACACCCCCACCCAGAAAGCCTTTGAATTCGCCATACCAGGAGCAACAATGTATAAAGCCAGAATAGGACGCCACTCTACAAATCTTCTCAGCACCATCCGTGAAGACATCAAAAACTCCGAACTCGGGCAACTCCGTACCAGAAAACATCTCCAGAGCCTAAGGGAAAAAGCAAGAGAGAAGAAGAACTGGAAACGTTTTAACGAAGGTCTGATTGCATCTATGGGATGTCCTTGACTACTAAAGAAGCATAACACAGGCGATAAGTAAGTAAGTTATCCACAAATCAAAGCAAATGTCATGGCTCTTTTTTGCAGTCAACGTTTATTGTTTAGTTGTCATAAATCTTTGAGTAAACAATAGTCTAATGCACTTAAAATTTGTTTTAAAATTATTTGCTCAAAGGTTTTATAAATTCTACCGATAATATCAATAAAAATTATGATTTATGAATATTAAATGAGTTATATTATGTCAGTATTATACAGTTCCTAATTTTCAGAATAATCAAACTAAGAAAAAAATGATCTAATCCTATGATATTACCTCAATGGCCTTCATTGCGCTGTTTGACATGAAAGTTCAAACCTTGCATGTCACATATTTTATGGATACTGCGGTTTCAAGTCAGATAAAGATAAAAGCGTGTTGTAAAAGCAGCACTTTTGATAATCCTATTGACTGGAAATGACAAATACTACCTTGTTGTTGCCTAGGCAGATTAACGTGATTTGGGGTGTTGCTCTATTTTATCTCTTCCCGACTTATCCGCTGATTTTCTTGTGAGGAGGGCAAAAATTCTTAAGCTTCTTTGTTGAGTTTTAGATATTTACTTCTATATTCAATTTAATGCAATGTTGGAAAAAACCAGGAAGAGTAGAACTTTTAAGTTTGGTCAGGGTAATCGGATTAGATTTCATTACGTTTATGGTTATATTCCGTGAAACGTAGTGTTTTTCCTGTCTTAAAGAATGTAGGCGATTCGTCTGATCTTGGCAAATATCGACCTGTGACCCTTTTTGTATTATTGATAAGGTCTTTGATCAACTTAGCAGCAATGCACTGGTAATACTCTTGCAAAATTTAGACCATTTTGTTGGTGTTCAGTAGGATCTAGACACTCTGGCTATACTTTTGGACTTCTGAATGTAATCACGGAACGTATGTACAGGTACAGGCTTATGGATAAGTCTTGTGAAAAGTTTGTTATAGGTTTGGATATTTCGAAGGCAGTCGGTAAGGTGTGGCACGCTGGCTTACTTTATAAGCTCTATGATTATGGTATTTATGAAGCTATCTTTGGTACCTTCAACCTCTTCTCTCTAATCGTACAGTAAGTGCCACACTTAGTGTCTTATAAGTAATCTATTAATGGTGACGTTCCTCAAGGTTCTATTCTCGGTATAACCCTCTACCTTCTTTTCATCAACAATTTTCCGTATTATTCGATTCAGTTAATCAAGATATTTGCTGATGATCCTACTTTGTACTCTGACATTGATTGCAGATCATGTCAGCAGGAACAGACAAAATTTACAGAAGATTGTTTTCATTTGTAAAAGATTGTTTCCTTGTATAATGCTTGACAGTACCTTCTCGAAGCCATTTTATGTCTCTAAAAACCTACCAATTCTCTTTGCCTAGAGTACAGTTATTACATCTGGACAGCTTCTTCCTTATATAGCTGTTCCCCCTTGTTGCAATAAATATTTCTAAAGATGTACTTATTTCCCTTATTCCCATTTATTTATCTATTTATTTATCTGTTTATTTATTTACTTTTACC
Source organism: Morbakka virulenta (assembly GCA_003991215.1). Classification (NCBI taxonomy): domain Eukaryota; kingdom Metazoa; phylum Cnidaria; class Cubozoa; order Carybdeida; family Carukiidae; genus Morbakka; species Morbakka virulenta. The sequence goes on from RDPX01000025.1 coordinate 574,755, forward strand.
TAAGCAATCAAGCAAGAAGTTTGTGGGTTTAATCAACAAAGTTGACACTAGATGTAGCTCTAATTACCAGGCTGTTGTTTATTTAACATCCAAAAAATTTCAGTCTACACCAGGCGGAATTTATTTAAATTGCGAGTTTGTAACAAACAATCAAATATTTAGCCTATGCCAGTATCTTCTCTGTTCTTTGCACTTAACACAGAGCTAGTGGTCTTCCAGACCTACATAAGAAGGTAGCAGAAAATCTAATGGTTATGAGGATAGCATTTTGAAAATATTATACTTCTTTAATTTTTTAAGGTTTAACTGACTAGATACGATATATAATTCGTATATAATAAATCAATTGATGCATAATCAGTATTTGGAATTCATAATTCCTCTTGTAGACAAAACAAATCAATACTTTTTTTAAGCTGGGAAGCATTTGTTTGCACTTGTTGAAAGGAAGGTTTCAAGAAATGAAGATGCAATGTACAAAGTTGGTAATCCTTAGTCACACAGAGAGAGAGAGAGAGAGAGAGAGAGAGAGAGGGAGAGACAGAGAGAGAGACAGACAGACAGAGAGAGAGACAGAGAGACAGACAGACAGAGAGACAGAGAGAGAGACAGAGAGAGACAGAGAGACAGACAGACAGAGAGAGACAGAGAGACAGACAGACAGACAGACAGAGAGACAGACAGACAGAGAGACAGACACAGAGAGAGAGAGAGACAGACAGAGAGACAGACAGAGACAGAGAGCAAGTGATGAGATAGAGGGGAGATGAAAGAGCCAAGAACTGATAATGCTTTTTCAGGTTGATGATTTGAAACAAAGAGCATATGTTTTGTGTATAAAAGAGAGAATATGAGGAATGAAAGGTTGATTTTACGTTTTTCTATATTTAAATAGAACCACATAGATCTACCAAACATGAATATGTACATAAGCTTAAAGGTCGTAGAAATATATATATATATATATATATATATATATATATATATAACCTGTTGTTAGCGTAATGCAATGCTCACTGCGCATGCGTGGTTTGAGCACTCTGACAGGATCCCACAATAACTCTTTAAGCTGTGTTTGCTCCGGCAATATGGCCAGAGTGTTATGTCTCAGAAGCTCTGTGCTGCACTGATGAACCCACAAAGGGCGAAACAGTACTGTCTGCAGATTGAGTATTACGCTCCCTTACGAAAGTTTGGTTGAGCACTCTATCTGAGATGGGAACCTGTTGCTGGCGTAATGCGGAGCTCACTGCGTATGCGTAGTTTGAGCACTTTGACAGGATCCCACAATAACTCCTTAAGCTGTGTTTGCTCCGGTAACATGGCCTGAGAGTTATGTCTCAGGAGCTCTGTGCTGCACTGATGAACCCACAAAGGGCGAAACAGTACTGTCTGCAGATTGAGTATATATATAACTCTTTTAACTTATATTATTTATTTTGATAAAAGCAACAATATGGCCCATCCTTTTGGAGCCATTTTGCAACACTAGTCAAGTACTTCCTTCATCTAAGGGTAGGTTAAACTGAAAAATAGAAATAATCCGTAATGCCTTCGATGGTAACTCTTTTGGCAACCAATTCAGTCCGGATGGATACCATTTGCAATGTCAATTCAAAAATACTGTTTAGCTCTTGGTTAATAAATTAAATTTAATTTGAAATTGATTTTTAAAGCGAATTAAATTCACTCAGAGTAATTACTCGGTTTTTTTATTGCTAATAAATTTTATTCTTAACCCAAGTTTTTTTAATTTACGTCATATTAAATTTATTGTATAGACACGACTTGGCAAAGTATAATTAAACAATATCTTAGTCCCCAAATCAAAGTTCATTTTGCCGCATCAACATGAAAATCTTATTCATGGCAAAGAATTTACTTTCTTCAATGCCCTAAAATTTAGTATCTATAGGGAGCTTGCAAATACAGATTTAGAAAGCTGCTCCAGAAATTACAGATCCTTATTGACAACGGTGTTTCAAGGGTGCTGAGGTCCACTCACTTTGGAATTACTTCACAATCGGCTAATAATGTCGTGACTGCCCCAGATGCCAGCAGCAAATTTTACAATTCTCGCCATTTAAAGTAGGCAAAAAATGCAGTTCAACTCCAAATATTGGTATTGCAGCAATGTCTATATTTTTAATTTTTTTTAAGCTAACAAATTATATATCTCACGAGCGAAAATTTGGGAGAGGGGCTGTAACCCGAATACGCCCCCTTTCCATGTTTATGCGACATAGCAAGCAATAAAAAGAAGAGACACATCAAGTACATTGACAAAAATTGATGTATTATTACATATTTTTACATCCCTTATATATCTCTATGCAAATATTGTTATCAACAGTATAACCACATCTAAATTCATAGCATGGAAACTGATTTTTCAAAACATTTCTAAATTTTACAACTGAGGAAATACCAAAGGAACAAGTTCTTACACAACATATGTCTAAATGTTGCTTCTAATGTAAAATTACATATGTGTGGTTTCGCCTTTGCCACTAAAATAATAAAAGCTTTGAATCTAATCTTTTTTAAATGTTAAGGTAATGGACGAATTCAAAAAGGATTTTACCTTGCAATTTCTTACTGTTTTTTCTATGAATAAATGTAAGACAGTTTACGGTAGAAAAGTGAACAAAAAATTTGCGCTCCAAAATCTGAGAATAAAAATACCTTGAACACCAAGGCAAAAGAAAAAAAATTGCAAAATAGATTAAACAAATGCAAAGCTCTGGTACAGGTATCCCTATAATAGTTACACGACGGAAAAATAAGTTAGTTGGCAGATCAAAAGGCATTGACGGAAATTCTGGCATATTATCATTATTCATATCATGTGCATATTATATGCATATTATTATTATCAAGAAGCATTAAGTAGTGTTAGTATACCCTAATCTAAGGCAATGTGTTATAGGGAGGAAAATGTTATTTGTAAAGAGTACAGTGAAGGAAGATAAACTCTCAACATAGGAGGAGCTGTGCTGATATCACGTACGTGGTCTTTACAAGACATTTAGTTTCAGAGGAAGTGTGGTGTGTATCTTGTAAAGGATGCGCCCTGTGCTTGGTAGTATACTGCATATTTTATTATATTTAACCATCATGTATCTTGGTAGATAATAATCAACACCTTTTCAAAGAACACGATAAGAATGAAGAGCTAAAGGAGTTATTATGAGTTATTATGATGCAAATATACTAAAATTAACAGTATTTTAATGTATATAAACTCAAAAACCGAATAAGTGTGGACCCTTTTCTTTTTAACTATACCGTATATTGTATTTTGTATTACACAGAGAATCTCGTCTCCAGTTAGATTAGAATACACACGAAGGCTTTAACTGATTTACAAGTTCCTTAGCCACTGGGTAAGGGAGATATGCAATCAAGTAGGCAAGTGTTCTCGCTCTTCATTTGCAATTTCGTGAGTAAGTGTGTAGTGCAGCTGTAGATGTGGACTACGGTTACACTGTTTTTTCCAGCAGTGCTTGGTTGCTTCCTTAACCACATTGACCTAACCAAGTAGTTAAGACATTAGAAACAGTATTTAATAATCGCAAGGTGGTCCCCATAACCTTTTTATGAAATTACAGTAAGAAAGTTCTTTGTTCGTTTAACCGTGTGCTGGGAGAACGTCCAGGAGACGTTACCATTAGTCAATAGCAGAGAATTACTTAGGGCAACAAAAATGAACTCGCATTACTTCCGATATCAGGTCACAGATTTGCAAGACCAATGCACATCCACTTAAGATGCCCTTACGGTATTAAGATTTCTATGGCGAGTAACTTTAAATCTTACTGGATAAAATATTTTTTTTGACTGAGTTACCTATTTTTAATCAAAATGAAATCACGTCTTTGGTGTGCAATGTTAACAGAACAACAGTGCAGTACTAGCTTTTACGTTGGGATCAGAATAGAGTTCAGAGATAGCATTTGTAAGGGGAGTGACAAATATATTTTCACATGTCTGCATAAATGTAAATTATCACGAGAATTTCTAATTTTAAATGTTTCCCATGTAAAAAATCTTTTGTAAGCCTGTGTATTTCCAGTTCTCAATTTAAATATGTTTCATACATCAACAACAAAGTTTGATCTAGATATTAAACGGAAAAATTTCTCTAGAAAGTAATCAATTTAATTCAATACATCATCATGAAATGCATCATTCATCGTGATATTTTGAGACAGAAAGTACAAGGACGAGAAATCAAAGTTTTCTCTGTTCTAATTTTGTAATTATCTAGCATCTAACTATCAGTTTTATCAATTGAAAATTTCTTTTGTTCAAGCAATATAGAATTTTGTCACAGTTATTCTCTCAATTATGTCACAGTTTTATTTTTTAAGTAATCAGAGATTACAACTTTTTTAGCCAACAATCTAATCAAATTGTAAACATTTTGCATTCGCTTATATCAAAAACCCAGATGGTTACTTATTTTTTCTAAAAATAATTCTTAAGATGGCGGGGAGTCGCTTAAATTAAAGGACTGCACAAAACTGGGGATTTAAGCGAGGAAAAAATTACTAGTTTCATGTTTTCTTAACAATCTTCAAACTGCAATGAATTACTACAAAATTTCGTGTATTATAAAGATGCAAGGTAATTATAGTACACTCAAGAGAATAAAGTATTTATTTATATTTTATAAATGAATAGATGAATAAAAGTATACTCAAGGGTATACATAAAGTTACAAACCGTAATACATACTCAGGCAAACAATGTCAGTGTGAGGTATGTAATAGACCTGGTGCATAGCCATTGTTTGCCTGAGTATGTATTACGGTTTGTAACTTTATGTATACCCTTGAGTATACTTTTATTCATCTATTCATTTATAAAATATAAATAAATACTTTATTCTCTTGAGTGTACCATAATTACCTTGCATCTTTATAATACACGAAATTTTGTAGTAATTCATTGCAGTTTGAAGATTGTTAAAAAAACATGAAACTAGTAGTAACTGCTAAATTTGTCGTTATTTTGTATACTATACTCGATTTATAAACGCTCTGGAAACATTAAGCACTCTTAGTGAACATTGGTATACTTTACTACTATTACTACTATATATATTTTATTTATATATAATATTATATATATTATATATATATAATATATATTATATATATATATATAATATATTATATATATTATATATAATATATATTATATATANGTATTACGGTTTGTAACTTTATGTATACCCTTGAGTATACTTTTATTCATCTATTCATTTATAAAATATAAATAAATACTTTATTCTCTTGAGTGTACCATAATTACCTTGCATCTTTATAATACACGAAATTTTGTAGTAATTCATTGCAGTTTGAAGATTGTTAAAAAAACATGAAACTAGTAGTAACTGCTAAATTTGTCGTTATTTTGTATACTATACTCGATTTTTAAACGCTCTGGAAACATTAAGCACTCTTAGTGAACATTGGTATACTTTACTACTATTACTACTATATATATTTTATTTATATATAATATTATATATATTATATATATTATATATATATAATATATATTATATATATTATATAAAATATATATTATATATAATATATATTATATATATACAAAATTATTTTCTTTTGTCTTTTAATAACTACTAATATAAAGCTGTCTGAGATTTATTTTTCAATTATAAAACCACATCATTTTTTTAAATATGATGTTTTTCTCCTCAAATTTCAAAATTTATGACCACTGGTTTTTTACATCAAATCGGGTTTATGGTATTTTTCATAAGTTGTTCCGCTTAACTAATATATTAGCCTGTTTCTACAAATATGAATTTGCTCTAGGTCATTAATAAATCGGGAAATCTTATCTGTTAAAGCTTTGGTTGGCAAAAGACCTTATCTCTAGTAAAGAAGAGTTAAAAATAATATAAGAAATATGTTATTTTAACAAATTGTTTCTCTATCAGAATGAAAAAAGCTTCCTTCAGTACTTTGCAGGCTATCAGTATAATATTCACTTGGACTCAAATGCGGTTTATTATCGTCATTGTTGTTCGACATTTGAGAATCTTGGTTATTATCTTTAAAAGTTACCTGTCTTTTCACTTTCCTTAGACTGTTGGAATTTGTTTCAGGACTGTCAGGCAATGCCAGAGAACTTTTTATTAAGTTATCTGAACTGTAATCCTTGTAAAGAACAGGTGTTTCTTCCTGGGATAGATTAGGATAATCGGATTCTTTTAAATGTGACTGTTTCAAAACCATTGGCTTTAAGTTTTTTCTTATAATTTCTTTATTCTTGTTTATTCCTGAGTCACAATTAAAAGCAGGATCACCGGAACTATATCCACTGTCATTTTTTCTAACAGGAAGAGCGAGCTGTGTCTCTGCCGTTTCTGATTTATAACTTGACGATCCATAATTCCCATTTTGCGCCGGGTTTATAGCGAAAATAGACATATGCATCGGTATCTCAGGACCTGAAAAAGGTGAATTTAGTCCTTGAAAAAGAAAACTTGAGTCCATAGATTTCATCCTGTAATCAGCGGAAGCCTCAGTTCTAGAAGATAGTAATGTGTCTTTGATTTGTTCTTCAGGTTTGACACAATTACACCCTCTCAGCAATGCAAGCAACCCCTCATCGTAGATCATTCTTTTATATGCCCTTCTAAATCTTGGGTTAAATCCACCGTATATCCATGGATTTAATACAGAGTTAGTATAAGTTAAAAAATAAAATATCGAAGAAACCAACAAGCTGGGTCCTCCGCTATTGCTAAAGTCTGTCCATAACCAAGTAATTTGATTTGGTAGAGCACAAATGGCAAATACAATAATGACTGCAATGAACATTCGCAACGTACGCATTGTCTGTTCGTAACGTTGTAATGCAACTTGGCAAAGTGGATCAGGTTTTCGAAAGCTTTCTTTAAGCCTACTAAGTTTCTTCCCTACACTAGAATCATTACGAACAAGTTGTTTTCTCAGTCCACTCCTTCGTTTTTGTATCTTTACATCGTCATTATGTCGAGATTTTTTACGGTTGCTATTTTGAGCTATTCGAATGGTCTCCATATTTTGATGACGGAGTTTATTCCAAGACAGAGAGTACAAAATTATTATAACAGGTAGAGGCACTGCATATTGCAAAAGAAACAAAGTCAAAGTATATATTTTTCTAGACTTCATGCTCCATACCTCGAGACAGCCTTTTTGGTCCTCAAAAAATTTCAGGTTCAGTGAATAAGGAATCACAGAAAATACTCCAACAATATGAGTAGCACAGATAATTAAATATATTCTTTTTTTATCGAATTGAAAATGCATTGGAGATACTATCGCCTTAAATCTTTCTACTGCAATTGCAACCATTGTTAGAACTGCTGCGTTTATTCCACTAGTAGCAAGAGGCCATAGCACTCTGCATCCAATTTTCCCAAATGGAAAGTAGCCAAGTTCTTCATGTGTTGCCTGAAATGGTATACTTGAAATAACTACTATCATATCACAAACTGACAAGTTCAAAACTAAAAAGTTGGGTACGGTTCTCAGTTTTCTGAATTTGAAAATTGTGCACATTAATATAATATTTCCTGTAATACATAGAATGAAAATAGAACCGTACATTGAAAGTTTAAAAGTACGGAATACCGTATGATCTGATGATGGCATGTTCCCGTTGGTGAGGCTGTCATTCACAGTCATTTCCCTTTACTTTGCTGACATCAATCCCAAGCTGCCTATTACAGATGTTCCAATAAATTCTTAACCAGGAAATTCACTTGAAATACAACTGAATGAATATCTTTAGAAGAAATATTGGTACGTATTTTAATGACATTTGAATTTACAACTGGAAAGAGTCATGTGATTTTCCTAAATGACAGAAACAGCTGCATCAGAGCACAACTTTAGCTCTGAGTAAATTAGGGAGGTAGTAGATAATCCCCTGGATATAAGGCTATTTTCCTTGCATTCTTTGAACTGGATGAAATATTAATCGTGTAGTTAGTCCCTTACTTTATTTCTGCAAAGAAAAATTGAAAATAATATATAAATGACACAGCTTACTTCACCCCCTACAAATCGTTATCATACAACCTGATTATAATAGGTTCAAACATCCGAGAATTTTAAATTAAATTTTCATTTTTTTCTAAAATATTTAAATACAGAATCGAAGACTTAAAACTCATTATGTTATCTGTTATTATCTTTAGTATCTATGGGAACTAAAACGAAAAGAAATCAAACAAAGGTGAGTGTTACAATGTAAACAATACTCAAACACGCTGAGAAGGCTCCATTTGGTTTAGGATGGGTTTCTTATCATAGATCATCAATCGATAGATAGTCATGATACACACTCCTTTTGCTTCTGTTGAATAAGAATGACAAAGATAAGGTTTATAAATTGAATTTTCATGAGAAAATAATATTGCATATTGGTATCAAATTACACTTAAAAGAGAGGCTCTGTAATAAGATGATAACAAAATGATTTTACAAATAGATATCCTTGCTTAGCGCTTTCGGAATATGGATGTTATGAATCAATTCACTTCAAGTACATTTATATTCTCCTGTGAGATTGATGTACAAAAATTTTATCATCATTAATCAAATAGTTATTACTTAACCTAAATTGCATTAAATTATTTTGCACAAATAATGGGCTCTATTGCAAAATAAGCATCACAATTATAATTTCTTTTCATTTTCTTCAACCTCATAATATTTTCTGATGCCCCTTTTCCCTTGTGGTTGTAGCTTTTATTAAATGGTGATTTTCATAAGCATATTTTGTAAAAATATTGATTAGTAGGAGACCAGCGATCAAAAGGTGATACAAGTTCTGAATTTGTGCTCAATGAAGAGGTCATCAAAGAATGTTTTAACAATGAGAATTATCTTTTTAGTGGACATTTTTATGTCTGCATAAATCTGTGAGGCTAATTCAAAGCTAAGGTACGTAAGAAATATTTCTCTAGAAACCGTTTTTTATACACTTTGACGAATACTTCCCTACTTATTTATTTCTCCAAGCATTATCGTACCTTTAATTTACCTTTAATCGTACGATTTAATTGAAAATATACAATTTAGATTCAGTTTTTCGTCTCATACAGGATTTGTTTTTAACCAACAGTCAACTAATGGAAATAAATATATTTTTTTGAAACTTGACTGCTTCATTTTGATTTTCTAGTTCTATCATTTCTACATTTGCTTCCTTTTATACTGTTTTGGTGTAATGTTAGGTGCTTGATCTTTGATTAGATCCTTAAAGATTTAGTCAATATATCTTGTGTAAGTCATTTCCCATACTAGTCTGTGAATTTTTTTGTAATTTTTCATTTTTTTTAATGGCATTTGAATATGCACCCTGTTTACATTGGCAGTCTATGGAGTATTAATATCCAACTATTTGTTATATTTCAATTTTCTTTTTATTGTCAGTACTTTTGTTTTTCTTGTCATATGTAAACTATTCTGATCAGAGGTAATGATGCAAGAATCTAGTAACCACAAATATGCTGTGGTTGTGAAATGAAGATAATTTTAAATATTCACTTCCTATATATTAATAAAATTAGATTTTACTGCAACATATCGGTCACAGTTTATGCAAATAAAAAAATAGGATTATTGCCCTTTGTTTACACTGCCAAGCAAGTAACAAGACTCCACATGTCAATTTGTTCTTCTGGTCATGATTTAAGGAAACCTCTATGCTTTTTCCGCTTGACAATAGATCCCAAGCAGACACATGAATTGTGCCTTAAGAAGTACTGCAAAACCAACCGTAAAGAGTGCGAATTTCACCATCCGTGTCTCCTTAATCCTTAATCCTTTTATCCCTTAATCCTTCTGAGGATCGCTAGAGTCGTCAGCGAGTCAATGGCACCCAGCACACTTACACACACACACACACACACACACACACACACCAACCCACCCCCCGAAAGACAAATACACTATCCTTTCCCGTTCTGAATGACCTTAGTAACTTTTTATTTAATAATCTTGGTGCACAAGCTCATAAAAGTCATAAGTAAAAAAGTTATTTTGTAAAGATTAAAAAATTTTGGAGTGAGACTTATCAAACTTTAAAAAAATTGGAAAAGTGATGCAGTTTAAATATGTACTCAAATAAATTTAAATCTGGTGCACAGAAAAGGAGGGGGAAAGAAAAGCGAGATGAAGAAAGAATGAAAGGGTCCCGCACTTCAAGTTAAAGTAACGGAAGCTGTTAAAGAGTTAAACAAAATGTTTATAGAATAATTTGTAACTGGAAGACAAAATGTCTATATGAGTCAGCAAGTTGACACCAGGATTAAAAGCCATGATGCTTAGTAACAAGTCTACACTGAAGGAAAAAATATGTCTAGTACAACAGCGTTTGCAGCACCATTTGATATTGTAACTTTGAATAAGTTGCCAATGACAAGATAGCTTGAAGATATGCTACGATCGGGACCATTTCCATTCCCATAGCATTTACTCTGCGGTATTGATGATCAAAAATTCCCACTTTCTGTTCTTGTTTGTAAGCTCAAAATTGGAGAAACAAGTGAAAGAAACTGGCTTGTATTTAGTCTTACTAAAGAGGTACTATATTGTTCACCACCCAGATTTTCCCCATGTCATAAACAAGTCTTTACAATCAGGATTGTTTTCATCTGAGGATTGAGATAGAAATACTTGAAGAAAAAAACATGGGGAAGAACTTCAGAGCATGAAGAGAGTTCAATGCGCACAGAGTGTCATCTGTATTTATGAGAATATAAGACACGTATGGAAATAAGTGGAGAAATAAATGTAATGGCCAATGCCACAAGGTAGGGTCTTTGAAAAAAGGGTCTTGAATCCTTTGACTGTTTGTTTCAGCAAATAATCAAAATGGATTTAATTGAAAACTAGTTGTCCAGGAAAGAAACACAGCAGTGTGTTTTCAAAAAGTGGGATCTATTTCACTTTTAATGCCATTTTTCTGTCAGAATAATAGTAATAGTAGTAGTAGTAGCAATAGTAGTAGTAGTAGTAGTAGTAGTAGTAATAGTATTAGTAGTAGTAATAATGATAATAATAATATAATAATAATAATAATAATAATAATGGAGCAATAGAGAACCTATGTTCTGGTATGCAATGACAAAGAAACACCAAGCTGACTGATCTAGATTTCGTCGAGGAAATCGCCTGATAGCTCAAAATGATCTATCATGCCAACAAATGACAACAAGACTTCAAGAGAAAAGCACAAAAGCTAGGCTTCAAATTAAGCAACCAAAAACCAAAATCATCCGTACGCGTCTATGCCAAGCATAACCAATGGTGATTAATAAAGTTTCCCTGGAGAAAGTGGACATTTTCGCTTTACTTCAGAAGTATACTAAGAAAGGAAGTAATATCAAAGAGGCTGTTAGAACAAGACTATTTGAAGCCAGTCCAACCTTCCAAAGGATGAACTAAGCCTGGAAAATAAAAGTTATTTTCCTTCAGGTTAGATATCCATTATATGTGTTAAAAGTGGTGACCACTGCTATATATGCGTGCGATGAATAAAAGTCTACGAAGAAAATTTCAAAGAAGCTAGACGTCTTACATCAACGTAATCTGCGTCGGATTTTAGACATAAGCTTGAGAGATTACATAGCAACAAAGGAAGCTCAGAAACAGAAAATAGGGATTGAGAAGCACAGGAAGTTAACAGGACATATTCAACGCCTACCATGAGATATACCTGATCTACACTAAAGACCAGCAGGTGGTTGGTGTAAACAAGGCATACCGAAAATAACCTGGCAGTCGACATGCCGACCTGACTTCAAAGCAAGACGCACTGATATAGAGAATGCTCCTGCTCTATCTGATGACCGTTTTCGATGGCGTTTCCATGCTGCTCGATCTTCACAGAACTGAAGAGAAGTATGCCATCTTGATATGTATCGTACATTAACTAAAATAGCACTTTTGTCTGAAAAAATTGCTTCATGCCTAAAAGGAAATATCAGGCTATTGTATACAAATAAACAAAAAGAACATATGAATAGTCCACACTGTTGACAAAAAGGAGATGAGAAGAAGAAAAGAATTATCGATAATCCTCAAAAGAATAGAAACTTGACTGGAACACTCCAATGAAACACCTAGTCAATTCACGACTTTTCAACGAAGTGCTCGAAGTATTTAAGAACCCCTTTACTGACTTACATACTAAGTAACACCTCTGACATATATTGATTAATACATTCTATTTGTAGTTATTACTTTATGGTATAAGCATTTATGTTTTCCACGGAATTTTGTTTTATACCATACTACTTTTTTCTTAATGAAGTTTTCCTCATTGCTACACAAAATTAAGATCACCTTCTAAGGAATTACAGGGTAAAAGTGCTTAAGAATGGAGCTGACTTAAACTTCCTTCTAAATTTCCTTTCTACGATAAATGTTGTGAAACAGTAGATTCCAGTGTTTTAGGTTGCTCAGTCCTTGCACATACAGAACACCAAAACTGCCACTACAAAATAGGAAAGTATCTACAGGTGAAGTTATTCCAGCACTTTAATCTCCCACCTGCTGATTAATAGTCTGAACGAATTGCGTCCGTACTTTCCTATTGGGTTCAACACATGCTAGCATGTAAAACGGACGTTAAACCGAATATGATGATGATGATGATGATGATGATGATGATGATGATGATGATGATGATGAATAGCTTCATTGGTCACATGAAAGAAAAATGTATTTTTGTTATTGTATTTTCCCTGTCTGGTGCTCAACTTTTAAAAGTGCTTACATCTTTTCAGAGTTAAAGACATTAGAAAAATTTAGGATTACCTTGTGCTTCTGATTGTTCCACAACAATAGGGTTGTAACAAAGGCCTACAAATAGGAAGTATACAAAATATAAAAATACTGCTAATATTGGCTGAAAATAATCATGTGAAATAAATAAAATTAAGCTGTTTATAAGTGGAACACTAGAAATTATACCAAAAGCATTACACAGAAGACTTAAAACACTTGTAATAAGCACCTTCATGGGATAATGACGGAATACTTCGTTAGGAACCTTCCACAGGTGAGGTGTTTGAGTTTTTAATGAGATCTTCAATACCGAAGTCCAAAGGGACAAGTCCACTAATTCAATACCACAAGTTTACTAATTGAATACCACAACAACATTAACTAATATCAATATTTAATAAAGAAAACTCAGATATGTTGAGCGCTGCAAATTTGTTTCGTAAAGTTCTTTTTTCCTGAAGTTGTAGACCTGATGAAGGGGTGAGCGAAACCGGCGTCGATAGACAATGCTATGCGAAAACACATTTTTTTTCTTTCAACCTCAATTTCTCCAGTAACTAGGGTTCAGACAGTGCCCTTCATAGGGACCTGAATTTGGCAGTAAGGAATTCCTTGACCGAATTCCCTTCCTGACGCCAACAAATGGCTGTTTCTTTTATGAAGTTCTTAAGTTTGTCCCGTTTGGGTAATTGAACCAGGAACCTCTTGGCTACGGTGTAGTTGTACTAACCATTAAGCCACGGCTTCTGTGATTTGTCCATTCAGACTTATCAGACTTAACATCGATGACAGGGACGAAAGACAATGTTTCATCATTGATGTAGTCATTGCTGGTGATTAAAAGGTTAAAGACAAAGAACAGTAGAAAATAAGCAAATCTAGTGAAATGTAGCTGGGAGAACTAAGATTGTGAAATGTTGAAGCATAAGTGATGTCAACAGTGGTTAAGGGCACTTGTTTTCATATCAAAAACTTTAAGGCAAGATTTGAAAGGTTTAGTAGTATCAGGTCATATTCACTACATCCAGAAATTATTCCTTGTTGAAGCACATTGTTTACTAAGGATAGTATTGATTGTCTGAGGCTACTTACAGTCTGACGTTCGATAAGCAATGGCCGGGAGAAAATACTACGGGTATTACTACCGCTACTGTTACTACTACTATTACTACTACTACTACTACTGTTACTACTACTACTACTACTACTACTGCTACTACTACTATTACTACTACTACTACTACTACTGCTACTACTACTTTTACTACTACTACTACTACTATTACCACTACTATTACTACTACTACTACTACTACTATTACCACTACTATTACTACTACTATTACTACTACTAAAACTATTATTACTACTACTACTGCTATTACCACTACTATTACTACTACTAGTACTACTATTACTATTACTACTACGATTACTACTACTATTACCACTACTATTACTACTAATATTACTACTACTACTACTACTACAATTGCTACTACTTCTACTTCTAAAATATATATAAAGACTTTTGTGCAAAATTTAGCTAGGACTGCACGTAAAGCTCTTGAGATGTGATGACTTCATCCCTTGACTACCTTTGCTATATATATATATATATATATATACATATATATATAATATATAGAAAGTACATATATTAAGTAATATAAATATATATTACAAAGGTAGTCATGAATTTATTATATAAACTTCTTTTAAAGTATATTCAAATATACTACTTAATATAGCCCTTAACCCTTTTAATACAAGGTTAGTGTTTGACTGATTGAGTTTGTCTCATTCAAAGAAGCACTTCTTTGGTCTTGATTGGCAACCCGACAGAAAAGTGTCTCGATAAAATCACCGGCGGTAGTGTCACCACATTACCACTCTTTTTTTATGAGGGCAATTATGATAGACAGTGGCTGCTGTCATAACGCTTTATACTACACAAATCATAATTTTTATGACAATTTCAATTAAAAAAACCGCCCTCCGTATCCGCTAAACCTTCAAACGTAAGATCGTAAGAAGAATTTCCAAACCCAAGAGTGATCACATATCCAATAATGTAGACTCACGTTGTGGGAGTACTGGCTCTAGACAGACCCTAAAATCTTATTTCAAAAAGTACCCTCACCTTAGCTTTATTTCGGCTAGACTCCACAACTCATCTTTATAGTCTTGCAATCAGTGCTCGAAAGGATTATTCAGCTATTAATGTTCAAGATGTTGAAGCTAAAGAAAAGCTTTTTAACTGGTTTAGATTGTCTCTTTTTCATGTCACCTAATACCTGTTTTACTTGTATCGATCTCTCTTTTTTGTCTTTGATGATTTCAGTAGTGATCACATGACCTGATTGATTCCTTCTTAGTGGGATGACAGATCTGTAGAAATTGGAGAAATTAATTTTCTATAGATTTACATTAGTGTTTCGAATTCTGCTACGTCTGTCATTCCTCCACGTTTTGTTGATGTTCGTTTTTCTATATACTCGAAGAGAAAGGCTCCTCTTTGGTAGATTATTTCCAGCCATTTCTTTTCGAAGTGACATTAATCTCTTTCCAAACGTTTTAGTCATTGCCTACAGGAGCCTTGTTTTCCGTCTTTATATAAGATTTCTATTATTGTAGTCAGGTGATCCATATAATCCTGGCAAATATCGATGAAATATCAAACGTCTTCTTGCCGTCACTCGTAAGGTCTTTGAACAAGTTATCAACAATGCAATGCACAGATGGAGGTTTTGCTGAAACTAGGTTCACTATGGATTTAAAAGGTGTCTCTTCTCAATGATGACCTTTTGACTGTAATCACGGAAACGTCCTTTAAATTTATGGATAGGTCTGGTAAGAGATATGCCTTAGCTCTGAATATTTGCTAGACATTTAATAAGGTATGACAAGCTGGCTTACCTCATAAGCTTTTTGAGTATGTTGTTTGTGTAAGGGTCTTTAGTATAATTCAATCCTTTCTGTCAGATCACAAAATGCGTGTCACTCAGGAGGAATTAAATCAGATGGACATAATATTAATTTTGAAGTTTCCCAAGTTTCTATTCTTGGTCCAACTTTTTACATCCTTTACGTCATTAATTTTTCTGATAACTTGATTTAATTCATCATTGTCCACAAATCAACTCATAAGGAGCAAGTCAAACTTGTAGAAAATCTGACATAAAGGCTATCAGTGCATAGGGGAGGAAGTGGCTGGATTCTTTCAATGCAGCTAAAACGAAACAGCTGTCGTCGAATAAAAAATGAACCGTTATCACTCTTCAATATTCACAGGCTCTCATTCTGATGTTACACCGGGGAGGTTGCCTCTCCTGTTGAGGAATACTCATCAATCAGAATGGTTGGTTAATTATTTTTTCCGAATCTTTATTTGGGTTATTATTTCAATTTATTGGTAAACCGGCTTTTAAAAAAGGTTGATTCTTTGTATTGTGCTAATTGTATTAGAAATTACCTTATGCCTGACGCAATTTTATATCTTTGTAAATCTACCATCCGTTCTTGCCCGGAGTACTTTTGCTGTATCTGGACAGCTTCTCCTTCATCTCACCTTTTTGTTCTTTGTCGATTTGGGAGACCTGTTTGTAAATTGGTAGGTACAACTCTTGCTGCTTCTCTTGAACTATTGCCTTTTCGAAGAATAGTGCCTCATCTTAGTCTTTAGGTGTTATTATGAGAAATGTTTTAATATGTTTTTTTACTGACACCAGCGTAGTTTGTTGTTGTTGTTGTTTAACTTCTTTTTTCAGTCTTTATTCTTATGCACTTTTTGTCCCTCTTTGTAGTAAACCTCTCTGTTAATATAGGATATTTTTTGCCTTGGACAGCTTGGTTGTGGAACTCTTGAACTTCTAAGTGTTTTCCACTATCTTATTAATGAAATGTTTTTAAGCGTAACGTTGACTCTTATCTACTGGCTTAATCTTCCTCTTTTAACTCTAATATACAATATAATATATAATATATGATATTTTCCCACCTAGCTGGATTCGAACCAGTGGCTATGCCTATCCTAGCCACATGTTCTAGTGTCAGAGTCACCGGCTCTCGACAGTCACCAGATCCCTTGTACATTTGGGGAAAGAACCAAGCCCTTAAGCAAATGATATGCCAGCCATATCTTTCACTTAAGTACGCCCTTAGATTTAATCTAACCAAAAACATTAGAAAAGAGAGATGAGGATTTCAGGGTGGGCAGTAAATTGCATCAATCTTCAAAGGTCTACGTTGATATGTAACTAAATTTAACAAATATGAGCCAATAATAGAAGTTTTAAAAATACATTATTAAAGGGCTTTAACTTAGTATCTGGCCTTTATACCTTTACACTTTACTATCTACTTCACCATTGTTCACAGTCTCTGATCGTTGTGAAATATGAGATAAGCATCTCCACACATTGGTGACACTACAAAACCTCTACAGACTGCTGTAGACATTGCATTCAAAAGAAAGGGGCCTGTGGCTCTTGCTTTCAACTGTAGCCCAGTACAATGCTATTTTGAGCAGGGGCTTTTTATTTCGTAATTAAAATTAGTGTGTCCAAACAAAAAACTTTAAGCTGGGTTTCCATGACCGAAGTCTTAAAATTAATTTTCAGGTGAGACAGTAGTAAATTTTAAATATATCCCTACTGTCTACCAGTAATTGTCCATAAAATTTCCTTTGTCCTTGTTTCCTTTTGACACTAAGTACAAAGGAATTAAAACACCAATTTTGATATTTTTATGATAATTGTTACAGTGGTTATTAAATATCAGGGAAAAAATAAAACAGGAGTCCAACAAGTATAATCTTTCGTATGTATTTTTTAAAGAAAAATCTAGAAATTAATTTTATTAATCTAAAATCTTTAAATTACACTCTCAGTGACCTAAAGCATGGTCCTCAGTCTCACGTTTTTCTTAGAGCTTCAATATTCGCAAACCAGTTCGGTCATATCTTACAGTGACTGAAAGAACGTGACTTTGGTTAAAGAATAACAGTCACGTTAATTGGTCCAAAATCAATCATCTGTCTTAAAACCCTCGAGTCTGTAAGAAAGCCCAGTGAAACGTTTGAGAGTTAAACAGTAGTAACTAAATCTCCTTTATTGCCAATCCCTTTTGAATTCTTTTCTGCCGATTGTCGCTAAAGTATAACCTGTCAATCTCCTTCAGTCAATTACTTTACCTTTCTTCCAGTCTCTTGTTTCCATCGTCAGTTCCAGCATATCAAATATATCTGCTGTCTCCCTAGGCTCTGTGTTGCACTTCAACCATCCATAGTCTTCTTTTGTATACCCCAATACTATTTCACTTGCATTTTCCTTTCCTCGAAGTTCTGTAAACGCACTTCTTTTGTTACCTCCTTGAGTTCTTTCTTTAGTTTTCTCCATATTAGTTTCCAGTAGTCATATCGCTCTTCATCGCATTCAACAAATCCTTAACCAAATTTTATCTCCTTACTGTACAACTGCAAAATATCTTACACCTGAATTTTCCATCTACAAACATTCATGGTATAACCAGCCACTTGAACCATTCTTCCATTAATAGCTTGCATGAATGCTTATCACTCAAGTTTCGTTTGACCATTTGTCTTGTCTTCTTTCGCACCCCTTTCCTCGCTCTTTCCACAACCATTTTCACATCTGTTTTATCCTTTGAGCATATCCTAAGAACTTGTAGGCTTCCTTTTTAGTGCTTTTATCCTTTCTTCCAGTACGGCCAATCCTTCTCTTTTCAGCATCTCACCGTCTCGGAAGATCACTTTTGCACATTTTCTTACTCCATACTATGCTCCTGTATCGATACTAGCCTTCACTATTATATCATCCACTACTTCGAGCTTTTTATGGCTTTCCTGTTATACCTGTTATTCCTGTTATACCATCAATGAACCGGCTATGAGTCTTCCGGATGCTTCATTATTATTATTATTACTATTACTATTACTTTCAGTGAAATGTGCAATGCAGCAAACACGAGGGCTTTCTTTCAGCCAAACTTTCTAATATAATTATTTGCACCACATGCTACATATTCTGTCGTAGAAACCAGTTTTGTAGAAACCCTGAACTATTGTAGTTTTATTATTTTTGTTAGTAAAATATTTAATTTTTTTAAATAGGCAAGTCAATGCAAACTAACTTGATTAGTGAGGTTTGTAATTGTATGTCTTCGGATGAGAAAATATGGAGTTTCCCATTATTATTATTATAATAATAATAATAATTATTATTATTCTATTTTTATTATGGATTTCCTTTTCATATCTGTTTTTTTAAGGTTACTTTCCGAGTTGCTGCAAAAGACCTTGGCCTAAGAAAGAAAGTTTCTGTGATTTTTCTTCTCTGTTGTGATATTCTTGTTTAGCTTGATAGTGTAGAGAGTATAAAAATATAGGATATTTGTAATTGAAAGTTGTATGCACAATACACTTCTTTTTTTATTTGTCGTATTTATGTTTAAATTGCAATCGTTGTCTTGTTATGTTGTGGTTTTAGTTGATAAGACCTTTATGAGTGAGTGTGATGTATTTTTCAGTAGATTTTTTTGTATTTCTTGAAGACTTTGTTGATCCAGGTAACTGTAGGGATTTTTAAAATTCTTCCTACCATAGCAGTTACATATCCTCTAATAGAGTTTCTACTGCTTTCCTGTTGAGTGCAAGGACCGAAGATCCTGCTACAATAGTCTATGCTGATTTGCTATATATATATATATATATAAAATTTTGTTTGGAAACTTCTCAAAACAACTGTAATATTTTTCACGTGGCTGGTACCACGGTGTTCCTGTAAAAAGGGCTTGGTTTCTAGGTCCTGGTTAGGACCCAAAATCATAGCAATTCTTTCTCTGCCAGTAAATAACATTTCCTGTTAGAGTGATTTCGTTACCGAAATTCATGAATTTTTATCATTATTATTGTTATTACTATCACTACTAAAATTATTATTATTATTATCATTATTGGTGTTGATCTTCTTGTTGACACCAAGATGCTCCAGCCCATAATAACATATCCTGCGCTTTTCATCATATAAATGTCAAATTGGCTTTTCAGCTTTGCCATCAACAGAATGTTACAATTTTTTTGCCACTTCTACTACAAAGGCAAGAGACAGTAGAGACAGCAAGCTTCTGTGTATGGATGAAACGCGAAGACCCAAAGTGGATGCGATGGCACGGAGATAGAAAAGATAGAGGCGCAGGCGCCGAAACAGTGGGAGTGGTTCTTCCTAATGATGTCCTGAGGTGATGAATAGACAAATGCAGATGCTAGTAGAATCCGTAGCATTTTGAGATATTAGGATATCAAATGTTTAAAGAATCTCACTTGTAGTGGTATGTTTTATAAATCCTTCGACATTTCCAAATTCAAGAAGCCCATCTTAGTAAATCGCAAGCTACTTTAAAGTCAAGTATTAAATGCTGCATATTTTAAGGTAGTTGTTACGGTACCACAACATACTGTTATTTTCAGATTATTAGACAAGAAAATAAGATAATCAACCAAATTGTGCGCTTTGGCTTAAGAAACTTGTTTTATACAGGTGTAAGGAACACCTTTATTATACCAAAGTGCCGAAATGGTTTCAAAAAACAAATTTTTATAGGACTTGACATTTTCATCTGACGTCATTCGTAACTTCATATTACAAGGATGAGGTGACTTCATATCACAGGTTTTGAAAGGGGTTAGTCAGAAAATAAATCAGTATGAATATCTTGCATTATGTTTTTAAACCAACTTTTTAAACTTTTTCAAAGACTTTTGCCTTCAAATTGCTTCAATTCGTATTCGCCATTGGTGTTTGTCACATACACACTGAAAGCTTCCTTATTCTGCTTTTTGTAAAAACCTACAATCAGCTACCATTGTTATCATGGACAATTAATTAGTTATAGAAATAGAAAAGGTCGACTTAAAAACGTCTATCAGAATTAATAGTCATAATACCAGTGTATAGCTCCTTTTAAATAACGAATGTTATAATAATTTGTTGTCATGACCTCATACGTTAAAATGAGTAACGTATTGGATTCCCTTGTTTATGATATTTCTGCCAAACTCTCATAGCCTCATGCGAATTCCTTAATGACTATATAATTATTAAAATAAAATTCTTTACAATATGTCAATATAAAAACGTTTGTAATACTAAAAAGTGTATAATAAATTCCATTTGATATTATCATAAAATTTTGTAGGATTACAGGTGATGTACTTAAATGAATAAGCATGAAACTGTCTTTCACACATTCTTCGTTACCTCAAAATTGGACAATGTTACTTTATTGTCAACAAAATCAAAGTTTCCAAATGTGACTGAGTTCAAATACCTTCAATTTGCTTGACTACTACATAATAATACCTGAATTCAAATAGGTTAATACAGTGAAAACAAAAATGCCCTTTAAAAGACAACTTTAACAAAATGAATTCAAGTGATTTTTTAAAATTGATACTAAACATTTAATACCAAATCCAGAGTGTTAACCTCTTACTAATGGTCTATTCTTACCCATCCTTACCAAAGCTGGAGCGTCAGTAATTCTTGTTTTATCAAAATAATAATAAGAGCTTCATGGACAGAACAGAAATCAAATATAGATGCTTTATATACTAAGAAAACAAAGAGATCTCTGCTTGAAACTATCAGAAAAAGAAACATGCAATTCCTTGGGCACAAATACAGACAAGAAAGTTTAGAATAGCTAACACTTTTTGAAAAAGTTGAGGAACACTTGGTTAGG
The DNA here is from genome assembly GCA_003991215.1 of Morbakka virulenta. NCBI lineage: Eukaryota > Metazoa > Cnidaria > Cubozoa > Carybdeida > Carukiidae > Morbakka > Morbakka virulenta. The sequence goes on from RDPX01000025.1 coordinate 596,345, forward strand.
GTGGAAAAGTACAATTTTCTCTAACCTTTTGACAGATGGGCAATCAAAAATCTGGTTGCGAACGGTCTCGCTCACACCAATGAAGATAAGAGGGAAATAGAGAAACAAGAGTACAGATGCCAGGATCTGGTCTGCCACTTGAAGTATAGTAGTTATTCAATGATATTCATAAATTGGACCCCATCGTGATTTCATGAGGAGCATGCCATCCTTTCATTGGTTTGATGAATTAGTTTATGCATACGGGCTTCTACTCAAGGAAACAGACTTATACAGAAATGCCATTGCATTTTCCTTTTGGTGGTAATATGATTTTACTTAAAACATTAGTCAACAGAAAAAGTGATAAGACAAATACAAGTAGACTGAGGAGACGTTAAGATTATTTATTGAGCCGAGGATTTCCGGTCATTATACAGCTTATAGTTTAAAGTACTCCCAGAGTAACCATAGATAATTTGATACGTAACTTTGTTTTACTCGGTATTGTGCTGTGACTGGTATTTTACCTGTGTACAAGGAAATTAATTGAGTTCATTTTATGACATTAAATAGATATTGTCTTACTTTAAGCTACCTATCTTTTCATATCTAATGCCTGGTTTTTAAAGGATCACAAAGAGAAAATTATTTTAATGCATCTTCTCTTAAAAGCCAACGCCTTTATAATATTTCTCAAAGCAACTTTCAAGTTAACAAAAGCCTGCTATATATTATCAGGTAAAAAGATTATCAATTATAATTGTTATATAAAAAAGTCGAACAAGAATAAATAGAAAATTCGTATTCTTTTCACTTCCAAGTACAAGAGATGGATTTAGAAGTCATGCTTTGGTAATTAAAACTTTATTACCACTCTTAACATCTAAACATTTACTTTTTGAGCCGATGTTTATTTACAAATGTGTTTAGTGTTGAGATATGATGTGTGTTCAGACAATATTAGTACTGTATTTTAATGTTCCTTATTAATTTTTGTCCAGACCTGGGGATGGTTTATAGAATCTGAAACATAAAGGTAAGTATAAGTTAAATATATAGTTAAATTTTAATAACCTTGTTAGTCACCTTCTATGAACAGTTATTCGAATGCCTCAGTATTTCTGCCATATTCGTTACTTATCATGGAACTTGAACGAAGCCTCCTTTAAAAAGTTTCTACAGTATTATTAAATGTTACATAAAAAGAGAATCGCAGTCTTCATATAGAAATGTCTGGAAAAGTCACTAAAAGCTAATAAATTTCCACGTTTTCTAAAAATGAACTGTTATAATCTTTTAAGTCCATATTGATAGAATCAGAGCTTTTCTAGCTATCGTACAATTATGTTTACAATATCAAAAGGTTAGGGAGCTAACACGTAGCACTGCTTATGTGAGTATGCTCAAAGCATTTAGGGGCGTTATATCATCACTGTAACGTTTTTTTATCGTAATACATCCATTTAATTGAGTTACTGTAGATTCATTAATTATTACAGTCGAATACGAAGCAAAACTATGATAAAATTTTTATTCTTCTAGTGTTTGCACTTATGTCTATGTATACTTACCATAAAATATAAGGTTTGTTTGAAATGGGCATTGGGCAAGAATATATGCTATTATATATATAGTATGAGTGCCAAGCTCACAGCCTTAAATTTTAAACAGCAAAATTAAAGAAATCCAACCAGGCATTAACACAAACAGTACATGGACAAAACAATGACAGTAACAAACATAAATTGAGAAATAGGGTATTAGGGTACACATAAATGTAGAAAAAATAGTAAAAAGATAAAAAATTGATAAGATGGTGAAAATCGCGGATATATTATATATACACATATATGTATATATATACCCTATAGTAACAACATTTAATTGTCAAGTCACTTAAAATTTTACCAATTCAAATTGACCAATGCCATAAACGACAACACAAGGACATCAAAAAATTTGAAATGCCATTATTTCTCAAAAGAGATTTAAACTCTTACCACAGACTCAGACTTGATATAATACTAATCCAAAACTACTATCACCCATTCTTTCAACAACTGGGTAAGGATAAGTACCAGAAGTAATTATCTCTGTTTTTGTAAAATTAAAATAATTGAGTTTTGACTGATTTGTACAACTTCCATTTAGATTTGCCCTTCTAATAATCAGTAAGTACTTTTAAACAAACATGACATACAAATAACTGTTACTGACGTAAAATGCACAATCTATTATTGTATCTCTATTAATATGAATGCAGTAGCAGTCGGAATAATCTACAGATTACAGCTCTGAGCTTACTGTACATCATTAATATGAAAAAGCTTTTTGAAATGGACTCAAGGATAAGAAATCTAATGAGGCATGATCATAAAAATAACTCTTGTGAAAAATATCCTTTACTTAGTTTAATCTCAAGTTTTTTTAATCATACTAAAGAAATTAGTACTTGTAATTACATAAGAAGAAAGGACGACTCATACCGAGAAATGTTGCAAGTCCAACTAGAAAAATAATTTTCACAAGCAATTCCTAGAGTAAAATAAACCAAAGAGAGAATGGCAGTCAATCTTTTCATCATTAAAAACTCGGTCAAAGCCTAATTCTTTTAAATACTGCCTTGTGAAAGAATATTAGTTTGTACTACATCTAACCAATCAATCAATTTTCCTTTATAACTTATTGTGTGAGGAATTTATCGAGAGTAAGAAAATACGTATTTAGTGGAACAAGGAAGAGGAATTATTATTTCCCCATTTTTCTCTTTGGACTCCGGGGGCTACTTATGAGGGGAAAAAAATTGGTTACTTTGTCGGGGTGGTTAGGTGGACTGGATCTAGCTTCGTCAAAGTAGTATAGTAGTAGATAGCATGTAATTCCTCCTTATATGGAAAAAAGTCTTACAACTTAAAAATTTGAGGACGTGAGTACTTTCTAATGAGCTAGGTCACTTACAGGGACGACATATCCTCCAATGGAACAGTCTTCGAAATGCTGGTCTATTTTTTATCCATGGATTAGGGGCTCTGACGGTAGCCTGAAAATAGGAGGGCGTCATGTAATGCGAGAAATGTGTGCACAAAAGACGAGCATGACGATTGGGGCAGGTGGTATAGTTCCTAAGAAAATTGTTAGACTTTATGCTACTAGAATTGCTATGGTAACCATTTTACTACACAGTGTACCCTTCTTTCCATTTAATAAACTTATCATTAAATGCAAAAGCAAAAATGCATAGCTCAGATATATCCACAATAGCTAAATGTTTTATCTTTTAAACTACTACTGGCAACTACGGTCTTTTATTTTTGATGTCTGAAAACAGTTTAATATGCGGTATCACTCTCCATATACCGGTAGACATTGATTGTCAAAATCAGCAAAGTTCAGCTAATCTGTAACTTTTTATGGAGCTTCAATATCGTGAGAACATAAAAATCTCTGCCGGGTCACAGTGGCCTTCGACTAAGTTTTTACTCTACGAGATAAAGAAAACAACGTTTCTGGCATGGTACTTGTTGCTGGCTTAACAAATAAAAAATGTTCAACCTGTGTTGTTGTTTGAATAAATAGCTGGTCTTCAACAAATTTTGTGAATATCATGGAAGCGTTGAGGTGACAACAACAAAGGTCTTTGTGAAAATTTCCAACTTGACTAGCAATGATTTACTAGAAATATCATCCCCATAAATACTAAAAGAGTGTTGCCTCTCTTTTTGAATGGTTTGGTCTGAATTGCATTCAGCAGGATTGCTTCCAGCTCCGCAAAAGATTTTAAATTGGCAGGTTAGAGCATTCCTTTAATAAAGAAATGACAGCATAAACAGCTTTGAAATATAAAAATTAGTCACTAGTTGTTTGGGAAGGATGGCTTTGAGTTATTTGGTTGTATCATTCAATAAAACTAATAATAGATGTAAGAGCTTTATCATGTTATGAGCCGTAAGCTTTTTTGAGCTACGTTTGCAGAGATACTTCTCCCATGGTCAGGTTGACGATAGGAGAAGAATCTCTCGAAACGTAGTTCGAAAAAAGCTTACGAATTATGACATGATAAAGCTCTTATATATATGGCTTCCTCTGAGTCCATAAAGTTCAGAATTTTCAAAAGTAATAAGGTATTCTTTGGCTTTCTTCTCTTTCTTACCAAAGTTGGTACTGGAATGGATTCTTGTTCCCCTATCTTTTTCCTGTTTTTGTTGAAAAACAAATTTTAATTAAAAATTTCGCCTTTCTTTTAGTGTCTTTACTGTTAAGTTTACAAGGGGCTTGCTCAAAATAGCTGACATTCTTTCAGTCTGAAAATTTCTGGAAAGGCTATTAGTCAGAAATTTCAGGTTGTGTCTGATTAAAAGCACAAAATAAAATGGTAAATATCTCATCTATGCCTCGCATTAAAAAAACATGCCTTAATAATTGTTAGCTTTTTATACAGACACTCTTCCCACACTACGGAAAGCTCCTCCTAGTTGTCAATGATCTTAGAGAGCCAAGAAGCACTAATTATCCATCTTACGGTCAAAAATTTGCCCAAGCTCATTACGGTTGGTATCACAGCATCAGGTATCTCACCCTCTGAATTCTGTTGAACTGCTCCAAGCGTTTTCTTACGCTTCAGGTAGAATTGAACTAGTACACATATTTTTCCTACCGTACCTATGGTATTATTTAGAGTCTTGGATGATGAAGTTGAATCCTTAACTGGCATTCTTAACGAATGGCTACGATAGTGAGAAACTAAATTTGGCATTGAACGTCAGAAACTTGAGATGCAACACCAAATTTCTTATCCAGCATTGTTTGCACCATCGTAAGTCATATCATAACAGTTTTAATCTAAACAAGGTGTCTATTTTCTGCTACGATGGCACTACTTTAGATATATTTTGTAATTCATAATGGCCTGAGAAATCCTTATATATATTAAATAAAAAGCCCAGGAAACGGATACGAAAAGATACTTTTTTCTTGATAGCAAACACGATATACTTATCACAGAGAATTGCTAAATACTAATTTTCTTTGATTGATTTAAACATTTTTGAAACAAACATTTTTNTGAGATGCAACACCAAATTTCTTATCCAGCATTGTTTGCACCATCGTAAGTCATATCATAACAGTTTTAATCTAAACAAGGTGTCTATTTTCTGCTACGATGGCACTACTTTAGATATATTTTGTAATTCATAATGGCCTGAGAAATCCTTATATATATTAAATAAAAAGCCCAGGAAACGGATACGAAAAGATACTTTTTTCTTGATAGCAAACACGATATACTTATCACAGAGAATTGCTAAATACTAATTTTCTTTGATTGATTTAAACATTTTTGAAACAAACATTTTTGCCATGACTGAAAATCAGTATGGGTACACTTAACTTTATCGCTTCTGCACAAATTCAATCTCTTAGTAGTACTAGGATAGCCTCTTCCTTTTAAGGGAGCATTAAATGACTAAAATTATCATTTTTCTTCTTCTTGTCTCATTTTTTGCCCTGCCTTTCAAGAAACTATACACACACCATGAGTTAAAAAAACTACATTACCACTTTTTCTTTTAACCTTGATCGTGTTAGGAAATCGTTTATGAGTTTCATAACATAAGAGCACATGAAATGAAATGGCAGTCTTGTGACATGGCGATGCTCATCACAACCCTCTGGGACTGACTATCTTTTGTGAGTGAAATCCTCAAAATAAAACTGATAAACCTTCTCTTCATTTACTTCGTAAATTGCCTTTTTTCCCACCAATGACAAAATAAGTTTCGGTGTTATTGTCTTGATTGTGATGAAGGTAGCATAAATGTCGAACCAAGGAGATTTTTAGCACTTTCCTGTAGAGCTCAGTTTGGTCTTTGAAAAGGTTAAACTCTTCGACGGACCAAGGTGATCCTCTTTCGACATACTTGCACTGGTAGACAGCCCTTCCCGTGAGAACTATTGACTACTTTGGGTTACTGAATCAGAAAGGATGACGTCTTGGGATATGTTTAGGGTATTCGAGGCAAAATAATTTGAAACAGATCCACAAGATCTTATAAAGAGTTTTATCTGATTTGATTTTGACATTTCAAAAGTATATTATCATAAATGTAAATGTTCCTACTATCTTAAAATTTCGGCTCAGTTTAAAAAGAAGTGCTTCAGGCTTCCTTTTTAGACAAAAAGTATCTTTAATGATTTCTACGAATATAGGAAGTTCGTTCTCACCTTTAGGCTTAATGTTGTGTTCCTCTTTCTCAGTGAAAAATTATTTCTAAATATTATTTTCAACCTCAAGCCAGACCCTTTAGCTTTTACAGCAATGATTCTGTTTATGATATTGATATCTTGCAGTAGACCGCTATAATATCCTTGATATTCCCGTTTTCATGTTTAAGATTCGTTTGCCAATGATATATTACATCAATCTATTCTATGACGCTTATAATTCGTGAGTGGTGCCTCATGTGTTTCCTGTCATGCGTTAATTTTTTCATTAAAAGTTATTAGCATATATTAGGAAGAGATCATATTGGGCCCTGCTCTCACTGTATTCAGCAAACTTGATAAATATAACGCCTCTTGTTTTATCTTTGGTGCAAACATCAAAATTTGAATTGATAAAATGTTTATTTCGGAAAAGGGCTCACAGATTCCGTCGTGGAGCCTTAAAGAATCAGTGAAAGAAAAGACATTGTGTCACTAACTTTAAAAGTGTCTCGAAAGAGATTCCAACAGAAAATTAGAAAGTCATATTAAGAAAATAATTCTTCACCTATAGTATACAAATTAAAAGATAGAAATTTGCTTTACCATTGGTAAATAAAGTAGGACATTTGGAGTGTTCAGTTTTAGTAAAGAAAGTTTCAAGGAACGTCTGGTACTGAAATTGTGAAATAGCTGCATTTGGATCCATTCAGACTTGCTTGTAAAATATAAAACTTGATTTCAAATAATGTAACTTTTATTAGTTGACTTGGAATAAAGAATATAAAGCAAGAGGACAGCAAAAATAGCCTTTATCTTAAAAGACTTTAAGGTGCTTTAAAAGTTAATGTTTAAGTCATTTTGCAAAAAAGTATATGGATAAGTAAAGGGATATGACTCCGTTATGCCCATTTTATCAATATGCCCAAGGCTATAATGGCCATATATAGTAGTCTTGTTTGTAATGATAGAGAATTGTTGCAATGCTATGGTGCAAGTAAAACTACATTTGAAAATGAAATAAATAATAAATACTACTTAGGGTGAGCTTGCAAAATATTTATTCTATGACACAGCATAACAATTCACGAATTTTTCAAGCAAGAATCCAGTGGCAAAGTTTGAACATTTATAGGAAGTGAAAAAAGAGGGTCTGCCTATAAGATATTAGAGTCCAGATGAAGCTTTTTTAGCCAACAGTTTTCTTGGTGATATCAAAAAGAGTGGACGTTAAGTTATCATCTAGAGTAAATTGTAATAATAAGTGACAAATCAATAAATGTTTCCTATAGAAGCAGTAGGTTAACCTTAAGACGGTGTGGTTAACTGTATAATACATTTAACAGTGTATGTGCTGCAACTTAGATGTGACATTACTACCTGTTAGTTTAATACAAAAGAGTACAAATGTATGAAAATTTAACGTTTGTTATAATTATCTTTCTGAGCTGCACATTTTTGAAACCAAAAGATATCGCTCCATCTTCACAATCTTATGTTACTTCTACATCGAAAAGAAACCACCTGCTTTGAAAGTACGTTACTCTCTCTAAGGCTCTAATTCAATGAAATTCAGAGCTACAGATACGCTTCCGTCTAAATCATTTATGTTTTAAGAAGTTAATGCAGTAATGAAACTTTTTAGACCATCAAAAAAGCCAAACGGTAAAAAATGAGTCTTAATAATCAAAGTGTCAAAATAGCGTCAAAGAAACAACTGTTTCGCGAATACCTGACACACCTGTTTGACGTCGGTAACGTTGTATCAACAGAGTTTAAGAGGGCTTTAACTGGTAGATTTTGGAGAGGATTCAGTCACAAAAAACAGCTTGAAAAAGATAATATCTAGTCTACATTGAAATATAAATTATATGTGTATAAATATATATTTGTGTAATTTGGTGTATTCGTATAAAAAGTTGTCAATGCATATAGTAGAGCAATACACATAAGGTAAAACACGAAAAATAAGAACTATGATTGCACCTAATAGTTCTTGCTTTTCATGTTTTACCTTTTGTATATATAAATATAAATATAAATATATATATATATATTTATATAAGAGACGCCTTGGCTTAATGGTTAGTGCAAATGCACCGTAACCAAAAATTCAGGGAACGATTTCCCGAGCGAGCGACTTTCGAGCTTCGTAAAAGAAATTACAAATGCTTGGTATATATATATATATATATATATATATATATATATTAACAAATGAATATGAAATGTCATCAGCAACCGTGCTCTACCACATTAAAACGTAGGATCATATAATCAGATGAACGAGTATAAAAAAAATCCAACTTTACAGCACTCAGAGTTTTTCTTACTCGTATATCTGAGTATATATATAAAATTATATATATATAATTTATATATTATATAAAAATACACCTTGTCATATTAGGGTATCATGTTGTTTCAATGTGAAACTAGTTCAAGAAAAGTTAACTGTTAATGTCTAATAAGAAAAAGAAGGTTGAGTGTAACAAAAAGGGGTATAAGTTGCTTATTTTGGTATAATTTTGGTAAATTTTGCTTATTTCTACGAAAAGTAATAATTCTAACTCAAAATTACGATTTTAATCTCAGAACAAAAATTCTTGGCTGGAAGGCCGGAAGAAGGAATTCAGATTTTTGTACAATTTTATCTTGAGTTGTGTTTGTTCAGGATGGTTATCTGTTTCAGCTTACTCTGCTATTATGCGCTTATCAGGGTGAATGTAAGAGTTTGAGGCTAGGGGTTTAGTAAACCTCTACTTAATTGAAAAAATTTTGAAGGATTTCTTACCAATTCAAAGTAAGAATTATGGTACTAAAATACAATCCCAATAAACATGAAATACATAAAAAAACTAATACATTAATAGTAAGTGTGCGACTATTATAATGAGCATAACGGTGATAAAGATAGAGCCTGAGAAGGATATTTAGATTAATAATCTCCATGGAGAGGGTGCTTGCACCCCCCCAGATTCAGAAAAACAAACAATTAGAGTTACCCTGGTGATAATGTTATGTGATAACTCTCTCTCTCTCTCTCTCTCTCTCTCTCTCTCTCTATATATATATATATATATATATATATATATATATATATATATATAGGCATAAACAATTGGACTTAAACTGAACTTCTAGACGATAAAATTAGTTACTAAGAATATATAAAAACTTCTTGTAATATACTTGTGTCTTGTTACAAGTCTGAGGACCTGTAATAGCTGGGTTTGTACTAAACCATAATACTACGATGAAACGTTTGCCAGTCACCCTAGAGGACAAGATTTGGAAGTTTTTAAAAGAAAAAAAAAATTAAATTTTCGAAATATAATTTTTTTCAAGTTTAAATTTTAACCATTGATTTTCAAAAATAATCTTTACGTTCTCATATTTGTCTCAAAAACAACAAAAAGAAATTAAAACAGCAAAATAAATGAAAACTTTAAAAATAAATGAAATATAATAATATGAAATAACGATAAATAATGTATATACATTACTACATATAGATGTAATGTAAGTTGAAGTTGAGGTTTTACAATTTTTTTCTAACAGTTATTTATAAACCTGTGTAATTATATAGGTAGTGAAGATTTCTATCTGTTATGCTTTTTTAATCAGTAACGGTTTATTTTGGTGATATGATGACAAGGTCTGGGAGGTTCATGATTTAAAAACAGTTTGAAATAACCGAGTCACTAAATCACTAGCAAACTACAGATGTTAACAATAGGGGTTATTAATCTAGAGTTGATTTAAATTGTCGGAAAGATCTATTGATTAATTCCGTTATTAAGGGAGGCTGTTTTTCTTGGAGTATTGTAAAAACATGACAACAGAATCTCAACCAACATAGAAACGTGTAAGCTAATCTCACAAAGGAAGGACTTTCAATCAGTGAGACAACAAGATCCAAGACAAGATATTTCATTCAACTAGAGGCTTTTTTAAGTAAATAGTAAATTAACTGAGCAGGTTTTGAAAGTTTTAGATCCAGGCCAAAACATTCCAAGATTAATTATCAATATGAGATGAAAGAAAAGTCTATGCTGCAAAATTCAAATCGAGTTAACAACGTACCTCTAATAAAAGTTACAGGGATAGGTTATTGGGAGAAAGAATGACCATAATTAATAAGGATATGAAAGAAAGCTCCTTAATTGGTAATCACTATCTGTATATTGTGTTCAATATTAAACGAGCTAGACTTTACAAACATAAATGCAACCCAGTTGGGGTAATTAAGTGCTTATGGAAAAAAATGGACTCATGCCAATGAGAAACAGTCAAAACAATTTATATCACCTGTGATGATTTATCTCGTCTTTGTCTTGAAACAGAACCCACATTAGATATTAGAATTAATGGCCTAAGCAAGAAAGAAATCATTTTGACACAATAAAAGGCTGCCTACTGTTGTGGTTTTCAAAGTGGTATTAAATTGCTTCTAATACAAAAATTTTACAGAATGGAGCCATAAAAGAAGTATGTCAAATATACATAGAAAGAGGCCTACGAAGTGACGAAAACAAGACTGGTGTTTGCTTAGATGAAAGAAATGCTCATTTCAAATAATTTTCATTAATATGTTATGGAAAATTCAAATTTACTTTTCACTTCTATAGTAAACATGAGAGATGAGTGATCTCTACCAGAGAGTATAGGCAATTTTACCGTCTGAAAAAACTTTAAAATCTGTAATGCATCGTTCAATAGTCTGCATACTTTAAATATTAATTGAAAATTGTATTGTGAATCTAATTGCAAGTTATCAACAAAACAAAAGGCTATTTTAATGGACTCATTTTATTAAAATAATAATTTATCGACATAAACTCAAAGCTAAATGACAGTTAATAGGCTTCTTTTTAAAAGCTCTTGCTCTTACCTGACTGCTTTTTAAATATAATTGTTCTTATCTACTTCAGACTTATTTAAAGACAGCAGCTGTTGTCACTACCATTACACAAATATTCTGGAAATGGAGAGTGCTACAAGTCTTTGATTGATGAAATATAAAGGAATTATAATTTTGATTATCCAACATTATTTCCTATGTTGTTTGTTGTGAGTAGAGAACATCAATCCAGAGAGTAGGGGACTTATTTTTTATGAATATGAAACACAGAAGAAATAAAGCCACTATTTTTGAAAAAAAAACAGAAAAAAGGTTAGGTCAAGGACTAAGAGTTTATCAACTACATTCAAGTCAAATGTCGGAGGAAAGTATTCAGAAACCAAAGTTTCGCAGTCTAGCCATTTGGAGAACAAAAATACATTCATAAAAAAGATTTATTACAACGAGGTACCGCAACAGTTCGAGGATAAAGATGTTAAGTAAATTGTATCACACTGCTTGAAACAAAACTAAGTGGAAACTATTAAGAAAAGCACATGAGAATACTCCTCTTATGGGCGTCCATGAAGGCAACCTCCACGTGGTGATGCCTGGATGCTGATTAGCCAGGTTTTTCTGACTAGTTAGTAACGAATAGCCTTCGATTCAAGCTGTTCTTCCGTACCATTGAAGAAATCGATCTCGTCGTTCATGTGATTTTGAATCTGGTTCGTCGTCGATTTGGAGAAATTTTTTTAAAAAATCCAACCAGGAAATGTGCGTCTTCGNTCTTCCGTACCATTGAAGAAATCGATCTCGTCGTTCATGTGATTTTGAATCTGGTTCGTCGTCGATTTGGAGAAATTTTTTTAAAAAATCCAACCAGGAAATGTGCGTCTTCGACGCCCCTGTAGTTGGGAGAGATATTCCCGGTGCAGCCTACTCACTTGGTCTCCAGCAGCTTACACACACACACACACACACACACTCCTCTTATAATACCAAGAGAAAAGACTAAGCCAAATCTACTAGTACTCTTTATATTTTTCAATTAGAAAAATATAAAAGAGTACTAGTAGATTATTAAGTTACATATACGTCTCCGAACTCGATCAAGAACATCAAAACGAGACAAGAAAGCACCTTTATGCATACGATAATTGGCAATAAGTTTATTGCGTCTATCAAATGTACACTGTTTGTTTGCATTTTTACAAGGTGGCTAATGGGTTATTTTAGCACAGGTGGTAGATGTGAAAGGGTGTCAGATTACATTAACAGAATTTCAACAAATCAGCATGATGTATTTCCTTCGCCTCGAATACATTACAATGCCATAAGAAAAGAAATCAATCATAGAATAACGAAATAAAGCAAAGGATAACTTTGTAGTTTTATAGTTTAAAAACAAATCATGGTCACACAACAGGGATATTGAAAGTCTTCACTAAAACATTACTACAAGCAAAAGAAACTAGAATATAGCCACAATGAATCCAAAGATATCTTGCTTCCTAAATCGAAACCCTGTTTTTTGTGTACTTCTTAAGTGTGAGCTCCTGACATGAGCCATTTCCTAAATTCCTTTTGACATCATGAACAAGCATAATGTAAACGTACTATTTATAATTTCAGTATCACAGTTCCTTTAACAATAGTTTTGCTATATTATTTATTATATCTTTAATGTTCAATGAACAAAATATTTTTAAATAGAAAGGTACATATTCCATTCTTTCATAAATACCTTTCTTTTTAAGATAGAGAAAGTTTAAAAAAATACATTAAAATTGAAGGCGTTGATGTGGTGGCTAGGTGCATATATTGAAACAATATTGACGATAACACATTTGAAGGATCTGGTAAAAGGTTTAAGAGATTATTCTGTGGAAAACCCAATCCGACCAGATTAAGAGGACAAAGAGTATTATTGCCTACAACGAAATAGCTTGTTATCCAATGATATTGGTGTGGTTATTTTAGTTTGAGTCTAATCTTTCTTAGTTTAGTTACTCAGACAGAGATTTTCGTTTGGCACATGGAAAAAAGAATATCAATTTTTCTTATCTAAGGTTAAAATTAATGGTTTCCTGTATTCACCATCAGAAAACTTGTCTTCAAAAAAGTATCGAGTCACTGGGAGTCCTGAGAAGAGAATGGAGATTGCCTGTAGCATTCTTTCGTTATGGTAACACCAAGCTATTAAACGTTCAATGATAAATTTAAATGTCTTTTTAAATGTTCTTTCTAGATTAAAAATATTCCATACATAATTAAGGGACGGAAAAATAGGAAAAGATGTGCAGTCCACATAGTAAACATTTAAAAAAAATCAGTTTCATGACTTATCTCAATACGTATAGGATATTTATATATATATAATACAAGTTTTCCGTCGAAGACCAAGAGGTTGCTTTCTAAATAACTACAAAGGATCTTAAAAATGTAGATTAATATTGTTGCTGGTGAACAGGCTTGGAACCACTTCAAGTGAATTCAGAATCTTAAATACCCCAGCTATATTCAAGTCTGTCGAAGAAATCTGTGAATTGCTTAAAACATAGAATGTTATTCCTTTTCATTGTTTTTATACTGAATTACTTTTTCTAGTTTTAATTAAATTATTTTTAGTTCAACCTCTAATATAAAACTAAACAAAGAAAACAATTAAGTTTTAAAATAACAAGGTAACACAAAAGAGAGTAAGATATATCATGAATCCATTAACATACACTTTTATATTTTCGCTCTCTTTCCAACAAAAAGGATAAAGAGACATGATATCCCACGAAGCTTCAAAAACTGAAGATGAAGCTGTACTGATAGCTATAAGGTATTTGTGGTTAAGTAGGACTTTTCAACTGTGGATGGATAAGAATTTTCTTGAAGGATATCTTTTATTAGCTATTGGATTTGCCAGTTTTAAAGAATTCGCCGTTCAGAGATTAACTGCCTGTTCTCAAATTTTGATATGAAAGTAAAAAGATTTTTATTCCGCTTCCATGTTTTCCAATAATAAAGTTAATGGTTTTACAAAGCAGTTCAAGGATTTTCAGTCATTTTCCTGTACCTATACTCGGAAAAATGTTAACAATAAATTAAGGGGATAAAATTTCAAAATAAAAGATGCCTGAAATGCCTTGGGTATTACTGCCTAATTATTTTATACTACGTTGTACGGAAACAAGTGCCTTAGTTTCCTAAATTGTGATGATGTTAACACTGTCTTACTTACGGTTTATAAAATCGATTAATGCTCAGATAAGCCCTAAGATACCAAAAAGCCGAAATACCTTTATACGTAAATATATATATAATAAACATAGTATTAAATAAGGTCATGTGATGCTATACTAGTACCTCAGATAATACAGAAATACCTCATTTTGTGCATAAACATATATACCAACAATCGAGGTAATTCTCTTAGATTGAGACTTTGAAATGAACAGCAGCTGAGTTATATGAAAACTGAACAATAACAGTGAATTCAAAGACAAAACGATGACAAAATATTTACTTTCTTACATGGTTGTAAAAGAGATCCCTAGTTTTCCTTCTCTCTTTCCTTGTAATGAGCAAATGAATTAAAACCTATTAATGTACTTTAGACAGTCACTTCAAGTTTAAGTTCGCATCTTTAAATGTTTTTTACTATACAACAGATTGACTCTGCACGTTAAACAGTCATGGATGCTTAACCACATTGAATCGAAGTTAGGAATTACCAATTAAGCAGTCTCAAAAGAGCTCATATGAAAAGATTTAGCGATTATGCAGATGGGTACTTATCTTCTAAATGGCTCTAGTTATAATGCTCAGGCACCACTTAAGAAAAGAGTCAAGAAATATATTATTTCTGTTGCATTTCTTTCTAAAATTTTTATTTACAAGAGATGTATTTTAATACATTTGAATATATATATTTTATATATAAATATAAGCTCTTTTTCATATAAATTTTAAAATATTAATAATACATATTTTGCCACACTACTTCGAAGCAATATTCTCTTTATACATACCAAGATTTCACTTTGTTCATTAAATGTAAAAAAAACCCATATTTTTTTTGTTTAGCTTAGAGGGAAAAGGGGAGAGGGCCCCCTGTGTTTTTTGCTTCTGTCTTATGTAGTTGTGTGTCCGTTTATACGTAAAAATAGGCCAAAATTCCTGATATAATTCAATTTCATTTACGTGAAAGTGGAGTAATGGAAGATCAAATAGCTAGACAGAAACATAGTTGTTAAATTTTAGTATTGAAAAGTAGGCCAACTATAGTAAGTCTAAAAATAGAAGATTGTAATAAGGAAGATTCGAACCAATGACTTCAGGTACTCAGGATATGGTCTATCAACTCAGTTTTCAGTCCTTATTAACAACTGAATAAAAAAGAAGGCATGTGGATATATTGCTATTTAGCTCTGGACAATATTGAATTTCTCAAACTAAGTAGTATGTTGATTGTTGTTGTCAGTCCAATATACCAGTCATTGTCGTGGAATTGTATATAATAAAGACTTTTGTTTGCTTTTCGTAACGATACCGTTTACAATATCACTGAGGAGATAGTAAAATTTATTTTTTTTAAGAAAAGAAATCTAGTTTATCTTAGCGATGTTCACCTTATGCCTTTGGATATAACCACCATTCTGATTTTGTCAGTAAAATAAAAAAAAAGTAATTCATTTTCTCTCTTATTATCTAGTATGTCCATGTCTTATCTTCTAAATTACAACACAATTAATTTTATTTCAGTTTTCAAGCGCGATTGTTTCAACATAAAAAAAGAAAAATTTTCTCAGAGCAATTATCGGTATGTACGCAAAAGTTTCATTGACGTTCTCTTTTTTATGACGTCTTCTTTGATGGTTTTTTATCAGCAAACTTAATTAAGATAGCTATATGTTATACTCAATTCAAACTAGCCTTAACAGTGTCCTAATTTATCACTGAACTAATTATTACCATAGTCGAATGAAGTTGCTATCGTGTCGATAAAGCCTGTGGCTTCTGAATTTGTTGACTATGACAGTTGACATTTTACACGAAGTAATGCTAATCATTTCACTGTACAAGAAAAGGAACCATTTTTATTCTTGTTATGAGTATCACTTGTTTATTAATGGTTGCTTTTAGGTTGAGAAAAAAGATAATTGCTAAAACTGCATCTTGTTTACTTTAATGAATGAAGATGGGTCCACCCATAGGAATAATGACCATACGTCAAATTCCTAATTTATGAAATCAGTTCGCTTAAAGAAATATTGGCCTATAAATTAAATGCGTTTAACTTCTTTTATGAGAAAATACGGTTGTGTTCCTTAGAGTATACTATAAAACTAATGAGATTTTTTCGTTGCAAGTTTTTTATTTTCAGAGAAGCACAAGTGCTTACTTGCAGTACTATCCTTATGATGCACAAAGTGTTGACATCACGGTGTTCCTGATATCGTAAAGGTGAAAACCCAAGCTTACAAAACTTTCTGTTTCCTTCAAGATCGCTTTCAAGAATTCAGCTCAAAATGGAATAAATAAATTTTAAGATAAACCAAAAGTAAGTTTTTAGTTTCTACACAGTGCTATCAATACAATTGTCAATACATGGTCACCCGAAAGAATTTTTTGAAGAAGACCTGTGGTTTCCTTGTGACCTGATGTGTCGAAAGGTCAAATATGTATTCCTGTCTTGGTCAGATATTGGAGTATACAAACATTAATAACACGTCAATGGTTTTTGTAACAAAAGTATTTAGAGGAGTGCAATCAAAGGAGCTTTTAACTAAGAGTAGGATGCGGTTAAATGGTCCAACAAGCGGGCGTGGATCTTCATTTGAGGTCATATTAGCTTCTTGAAATTTATGCTTTGGACTTCCACTGGATCCTGAAAGGTTATTGATAAGTGCTATGAATAATGTTGGAATAATCGTCGGTAAGATGACGGTTAATGCACTGTCATTATCATATATATCATTCCTAAGATGTTATAGATTTTCATAGGAGAAGAAGCACTATAACTTGTAGGAAAAGTGTGCATTTTTACAGAGACTTTCTACTTAGATCTAATCAATTTTGTGGAAAAATACGAGTCCTTAACCAGGAAAAAATTACGATAAGGGGAAAAGCATGATTTAAAGTTATTATCCCGATCAAGGATACTGCATAAGGAAGCAAGTGGATCCTGTCCTTCTCCTTTATTAGTCAATATAAAAAAACACAGTCAAGTTCCTCCTTGTTTATTAAAAGGTCTAAATGGGTAAATTATGTTTTGCCGTTGGATTGTTTTGCTTAAGATAAATTTACCATTGTCTTGTACAATAATAATTGAAATATTTAATAGCATCAACACTAGAATGAAGAGAAATTTGCTTACAATAAAGAGGAAGAATTGAGCTTGGAACTTAAATAAACCTGGACGTTGCTTGAACTACTATGAATTCACGATCAATGCAGACAAATCTTTTGATAAAATCTATTAAGAACAAAAATTGGCACAAAACCAAAGGGAGTATTTTCTGACATAAGGAAAGTAATCTGAGTCCCCACTTAAGATGATCTTTCTTTACTAGCTAATGATAGCTTGAGTGGGGATCAAGGGGGTCTACTAGTATTCTAGGTATTTCAAAGATAATATAAATATGTAGGACACCGTTGTAACTAAATTCAGTGCTACACCAATTTTTCAAATTTATCTGTAAACAATAAATGCTCTAAAAATGATTTTTTTACGAGGGAGTTTCGGGAAGAGTTTTCAGTCATATGAGAAAATAAAAAACAAACTGTAACAGAACAAAATGATGAAATTTTAATATACTGGAGTTTATTTTAAACAATAGTGATAAAAGGTTCAGTCTACTATCTACATATAATGGTTACTATTTAAATAGAATAAAGATAACACTATAAGATAAAGACCGGGATTTAATCCATTTCAATATAATTACTTCATCAGATGTTTTATGTCAAAGTGCTACAAACCTAAACCTATCAAATATGAATAATGTATTTGTTATTTATTTAGCTTATATTACTCATTGCTGCTGGTAATACTGTCTTTTACATCATTATTATTGTTATTATTATTATTATTATTACCGTTATTACTATTGTTACTACTGTATGTTTCTTCTTGCCATGTCTCAGGAGTTGGCTTAGCTTTACCAGGACTTTAGAACTGCTTTAAATAAAAGGTTTTGAATTTTTATCTGAATTGAATTTTGCTAAATGTTAGCCAAAAGTTACCTACTTTAATACTATTCGAGATTTCTTTTAAGTTTGAAAAGTTGCTTTCTTCTAGTGTGTATCATTTGAAAATATTTTGTTAAACTTCACTCAGAAAACAAAGCAAATAAAATGCTTCTTATACATAGACCAGGTATTACTTCACATAGCCATATTTCTTAAACAGGATAGTGATAGGTGTTGTAGTCTGAAAGTGCTTCCACTGAAGCATACTCCCCAGCAGTTCAAGCCAAAGAAGTAATTACCCTTGAGATTACTTTTTAACTGGGATAAAAGTAATCCTTCCAGAAAGTAAGTACTCCCTAGAGTAATGTAGCTTGGATAGAACACATATAGGTTCAATAGAAAATCCACCATGTGCTAAAAACAAAGTTTTTGTCCTTTAGGTAAAATAAACCATCAAGCCCAGCTAACATTAAGAAATGAAAGAAGAGCTTCGTTTTTCACTGTTGTTCAAATGTTTCCCCATTTTTGCACATCAAGGTGTGCCTCCAATGGTAGTTTGCCTTGAAAAATCTTAGCAGCAAAAGCAATAACAAATGGACCACAGTTGAATCCTTAGGTATGTTTTTGAATAGAAAGAAAGGTAATGATAAACTCTCTGACACAATTCTTGAAAAATAATACACCCATTTTCGGTTAGTAATACGCTAGAAGTTTTGAAGCCATTGCAAATTTGGACCATGCCTTTACTCCAAAAAGTGAGTGATCATTGACCAGGACCGTTATAAGTAATTGAATGTGCCTATTGTCCACCACATGATTAGCCTTAGGTCCATCTTTCTGGATTCACGGCCCTTTGCAAATTAGCTTTTGAGCGATATCCATAATAAAGGCATATAAACAACTGGTAGGAGATCAATCAATTTTCTCTTTATAATAAACATTATAAAGGTGGTAAAGATAGCTTTTTTGGCAACATTCAACATTCACATTTTCAGCACTTTGTTGTTGGTTGGATTGATTGGAGAAACCTACCGGCATTTCATCAGCGAGCGTGCTATCATCGAAATTTACATAAGGCTTAGTAGTGAAACGTTGTACTTGGTCTTATGCAATCATTCAGAGGTCGATGTTGAGTACCATCGACCTCTGAATGATTGTATAATTATATTCCTATTTGCTCCACAATCTTGTTTTTTTATTGAAACACTTTTAAGCTTATCCGATGTTTTCGGATGTTTTCCGTGCCTTTTTGCCATTGGTCACATTTCTAGTGAAATTCTCTTCACCATTTTTTATGTTATACTCGAAGAAATTCTGTGGATTTTTTTCTTCGTTGCATGTTTTCAAAGGTGGGAAGCCACTGATTTTCCCTAAGCAAAATTTTCTCATCCTTCATGAGCATTATGTATTATTGTTTTTGTCTCTGAGAAGATAGAATAAATAGCCATATGTATTTGTACATTAATCTTCCAATTATTGATGAATATGGTTTACATGGTTTCCTGAAATTTATCCTTTCACTAAGCAATTTTGGAGAGGTAAGTCTTTATTCTTCAAAGTTTGGTTGCTTCTCCATCTTTCGTTGATTCGATTTAAGCAACTTCACTTCATTTATAAAATTTTTATAGAGAGAGATTAGAACGCTAAACCTTCTATTAAAGCATCAATTTCATTTCAAACTTTCACCTTCCCTCAGAGGACCACTTGTTTTCTAAAAGGACTACTTATTTTCTAGGAAACTTTTCAAGGACACTATTTGGAAAAACATGCTCAGCAACTTATCATTTTTTCCCCGATAGCTTTTCACGAGCACTTATAAGGGACGAAAGTTGCAATTCCTCTATTTACATTTTAGCTTGTTGTGTCATCTGCAGGTTTTGATGGGGTTCTTGTTGTAATAATAGTAGCTTCTTACGCTTCCAAAGACTACAAGGTTGTCTATAAGCATTCTCTTTCACTCAACTCCTCCCTGCAAAATCTGCCTTGACTTCCCATAAGTCTTGTATTTATATCGACAGAGGGAAAAGGCCAAGTCGAAGGTACAACATTTGAAAAACTTATGAAATTTGGATATTTTAGGGTGGTTTCTGTTAAATAAGTTAAATAACTGTAGAAAGTGTACGAAATTTCTTGGAAGCAGTTTACTCTTCTATCCAACTTACTGTTTAACGTGAAAAATACCAAAATAATAGATGACCGAATGAAAGTGATGATCTTGTCTTCGATAATGATCTCCTTCACATTTTAGAATTTTGCTTCACCGTAGTCCGACTTCCCAGACAAAAATAAAACTTAATGGGTCACGCAACATGGTCATTAGTCTACTTTTGTTGGAGTTGGAGGAGTTCTCTTTGTAATAAAAGCAATTGTGACCCTCGGTTGTCCCAAAAATGTAAGAAAAAGCTGAGAACAAACCAGGGCTGGCCTCTCTTTGACGTCTTGAAAACTTCAAGATGATAAACTACCTCACATAGACCAAACGTTGATATCTGGTCGATTTCTTCTTCACCTCATGCACGTTATCACACCGAGTCAAAACCAGGTGCTTTGAGACCTCAGGCTTGTGTTGCACAAGTTTCCCTGGAAGTTGAAGTAAGTCACTATAGTTGGCATGTTATTTTTGAAAATAACAGACCCCAGGAAATACAGTTAAGCATCCGAAATGATGAATTTTTTATCGTCTAAATTAGTTTTAACCAATTTCACTAAAGAAAAACAATTTAAAATTTAGATCAATTTTTATGACTATGAATTATTTTGCCTCTGAAGGATTTCAACTCCATTGGATAAGAAAAAAGTATTTAAAGTGAGTTTTCGAACTATGTAACTAAGCATATCATTAAAGCATAATTTGAGGTTCAAAATGAAACCTTGGCAAAAGTACTGGGGATTAGCAGTGTTTTCTTTTATGATCTTTAGGCAACGTGTAAACGGTAAATCTTGTGCTGCTCACTCAACTAAAGAAGACCAACTCCTAAGGAAAACGTGAAAGTTAATAAACACGAAAAGTAAGCCTTACCTTCGATGTCGAGAGAGACTTACTCACTCACGCTAAGCGTTCGAAAATAATTCGAATGAAGCGGAAAAATTAGGAAAAGATAAGAACGAGATGTTTCAGGAATGTTTTTTTATATAATATCATCGTTCAAAACAATAATAAATCCATAGAAATAGTTCAATAATAACAAAGAATTTTTTTTAGATTTACTTGGTAGGAAAACGAAAGAAATGGTTTATAATTACTGGTCGTGAAATTTGAGAATAATATATTTGCTTTTCCTTGTAGAGTTTTGTCCCCAAACTTTCAGTTTCTACTGCTTTTTACATTTAATTTGACCCGTATAAATAATAATTTTGTAGAAGTCACCAGGACTGAAAAACAAACTAGGAAATACAACGTATTTATAAATTTTAAGCTAACAGCAACCTTCTTATAGAAAACAAGAAACGTTATCGAAAACGGATTAATAAATAACTACAAACTGTAAAGCCAACAGGATTCAAACGTCAATACAAGACTCCAACTAGGAAATCACTTTTTCAACCAAAACAAAAGTAAAAAACTCGTACAGTAGAATTAAATAGTTACTGGAAGGACAGTGAGACTCTCCCTCTTCTGAACTTAAGCTTCAACAGAAATTGTTCCTCTTATGATTTGTTGATACTGTCCTTCCATGTGGCTTTATAAACTACCATAATAGAGAGATCATAAACTGTAGAAAGTATGTCAAATTTCTTGGCAGTCAAATGAGATTGAATCGGGAAATTACAAAAGGGAGTTTTACACACAAAAAAATTACAAAAAACAAAACGTCTGCAATGTTTTTTTTGGGTTTTTTTTCACAGTTAAAAGCTGAATGAATAGGCACAGTTTAGCAAAAACTAAATTTGTAACTGTGCTGGTTAAGGGTAGTTTTAGTTAATTAATTGGGTACTTGTAATAAAATTGAATTTTAAAACATTGTTGTATACCAGCTCAATATCTTCATCTCGCTGGTTGATGCTAGAATAACAACGATCTTCCAGGTAGAACTATACATGAAGAAAACAGATGGCAAAATAAAAAAGGAAAACCTTGAACAAAACGAGATGTAGTAAGAGATGATAATAAGAATGATGAGGATGATGATAATTATTATTATTATTATTATTATTATTATTATTATTATTATTATTATTATTATTATTATTATTAATTCTGAATTTGGATACAGAATTTATATACACTCCGTAATGTTCTGAAGCTAAGGGGAAGCTAAGAATAAGAGCAATCCGAAGGTGAACGTAATGCTGAAAGCAATCGCCCGCAAAAAATGTTTTTATTTTTCAGTCTTTTTCTCAATTGTAATGGTTAGGAGTGGAATCAAACAAGATAATAAAAACGACAATCGTTTTAAAAGAACGAGTAGGAAAACGTTTCCCAGTTTGTTGCTTAGAATAATTCTCAGTATTNATTATTATTATTATTATTATTATTATTATTATTATTATTATTATTATTATTATTATTATTATTAATTCTGAATTTGGATACAGAATTTATATACACTCCGTAATGTTCTGAAGCTAAGGGGAAGCTAAGAATAAGAGCAATCCGAAGGTGAACGTAATGCTGAAAGCAATCGCCCGCAAAAAATGTTTTTATTTTTCAGTCTTTTTCTCAATTGTAATGGTTAGGAGTGGAATCAAACAAGATAATAAAAACGACAATCGTTTTAAAAGAACGAGTAGGAAAACGTTTCCCAGTTTGTTGCTTAGAATAATTCTCAGTATTCCAAACATTACCAGAGTTTCCAACTTTTTAATTTGGTAAATCTTCAACGTTAAACTTACTATCACAACTTCCCTCGTCGGATAAGACAATGCCATATTTCAAAAATGATATAACAGGTGTTTATTTTAGAACTCTACATGTACCTTCCCATACTTTCCCAACCCATTTCGTAAACAAGACATTTCAATCAGATGCAGTGACATTACAATTCGTAATTAGGGATATACTTTTGATGATAAATGAAATGAGATGAAGTAATCCCTGTTTTCCCCTACTACTTCTGTTACTGCTCCTGCACCTTGTCGCTTTATATTTGATTGTAATAACTATTGTTGTAACAAATTAATTGGGGAGGGGGGGCGGTGTACTGATTAGTTTATCACTCACATGAGTAGATTGCTTTCAGCTATTGCTTTTAGATATCCAAATAGATTAACAAATTTTTTTACCATAATACCATTTGTTCTCATATCTTGAAGTTGTTAATACAATTTTTTTTTCATGTTTGGATAAAATTGGTATCCCCATTTCCAATTTCCCAACACAATTGCTAATTAATTCTACAAACTCTAATTGTGTTCTATTTCCCCTTTTTTATTTAGTTTTGTAGATAATTTTATATCTTAGCTACTTTCTTACATCTTATATATCAATATTCTCGAGTGAAGTTCTAAAATTTTTCTGACGTATATTAACATTCGAATTTCGTGTTTTTTAATTTTACTTTTAGGATGAAAAAACCTATACAGTGACAACACAAGCCATTATTAATTTGAAACATAAAATGTTGTGCAAGAAATGTTACAAAAAGTATGGCTCCAGCATCCTAAGAAAATATCAATTTGAAAAGGTTTAGTAGCATTTATTTCTCAAAGCAGAAATTATACATTTTAGTATAGCCTTCGTCTTACAAGCTCAAAATTTCCTTGATGTTGCTGTCTGCAACAAGGGTTACAGTATCTTCCTCATATTAAATAGCTTTTAAATTTTCGTAGAATTTTTCAAAAATTGAAGTATAGAACAAAAACCCCAGATCTCCAAGTATTGTCTCTTAAAGGGTTCTGGTGGACAAAGGCTCTTAATTTGAACATGTTTCGCTTATGGCAGTTATTGAGTTCTCTGGAACAGATAACCATTAAACCATTCCAACTCGTCTCTGACAAATTTGATACTTAATTTTAGTTGTTAATCAGATTCCCATGACTAATAAAATCAAATGCTCTGCTGATATTCTAGAAAACAGCTCCAAATAGGTTCTTTTATCCGACTTTCTTTTAGATCAGGTTGCATAACATGGTGGCAACCATCTCTGGAAATCGCTTTGGTCAGGAACCGCAACTGATGTTTAAACAAGAAGCTGTTGCTTTTTATATGAGATCTATTGCTGTTTTCATCTCTACCTCTAAAATTTATGAAAACACAGGGAGTATCCAATTCGGACAGTAATTTTCAGGTAATGCCATTGTTCTTGTGTTGTAGATAGGTAGCCTAGAATGCTTGCTTTTTTCCAGATCATTAGGAATGTAGTAGTTTCTAGCGAAAGGTTGATAATAACGTACAAGACCGTATATTATGAAGCTAAGTACTGCAGAACTGATAGTTGCGTATTGTCTATGCTAGATGCTTTCGAGCATTTCAGTTGGTTCACCTGCTTATAATCAAAATCTGCAGATAAATATTAGAGGCAAAGTATTTTATCACTGCTTCTTTTTCTCTGTCACCGTTTCTCAAAGCGAGCAAATAAGATAATTTTTGTTAATTCTGTCCAAACCAAATATTTTCAAAACAAGGTAAATGAGGTTCTGAGAGTGTATACTACCGATGTTTTGGATGACTGTCGACAAGCGCATATGTATTTGAAAATTCCAATATAACCCTCTGACAGTAGATTTACAAATATCAATCCTTATTTACACAAATTATACAGTTTAATGTTATGAAGATGTGGCCCTGAACAGCTTCACGCATAATCGCACATAAATAACATAACAAACGCCTTTGTTATAAGGTCTTTTCTGGAATAAGTCTATAATGACGAGTAAATAAAAGTTTTTTGGTTAATATTATATGTCTTTACTATTAAGCCTAATAAATATCCGAATAGGAATAATATAAAAAATTTCTTATAAATAACAACATATAAAATTACATGGCTGTTGAAGAAGTCAGCTCTCAGACAACCCATCATTAAAGCTTTGCTGCAAAATTCAATTTAAAATCCACTTTTCTCGCAAGAGAGAACTAATATAGCCCCAAAGGCTCACCACATAGTTTGTCTTATGTTGGATTAAATAGCCTTCCTTTAGAAAATTTAAAGCCTAAAAGTTTTAAGGAGAAACTAGAGAAACAGTAAAACGATTATTTTCTGTCAGTTACTCAAACTCGCAAACTTACTTAGGGACCAGAATGCTAACGGATGAGAGGGAGACTTTGCCTAGGTACCTACTCTTCAGAGAAAGAGGATTGGAGATTTAAATAAGCTAACTGTATCATTTTTAACTGGAAATTATAGTGACTGGGTATTGCATAAAATATTTAACCTTAAGATGCCCAAGGTTTTAGCTGACCATTAGTGCCCAAGGTGGGTCCTCTGGGACCCAATGCGAAATTTATCATTTGCTTTTGAAAATGCTGTTGTAGAGTGTAAACTTGTATTTCATTACCTTATAGGGCATAAAATTTTGCCTCTTGCCCAACTGGGTGAAATTCTGAGTGTCCCAAAGAAATTAAAAACGAAGATATTAAGTATGCATGTAACATTTTATTGGAAACATATACATAATGATAACCTTTATCACAAGCACAGGATATCAAAAATGAAATAATACTTGAGCATGACTCTTCCCCATGTTCACAATTACTTTCTTCAGTATTTTGGTTGACTACAGGCAAATGACTCTTCTTTTGTTGAATGTGGAGCACAGACACTCCTGTTGCATTTCTGGCATGTACGCAAGGATTTTTGTATTAACATGACTCAATGAGCATCTGTAACAGTGCTTTCTGGTGGATTTCTTTCATTACATTGCAAAGAAATCACCTCTTATTGGGTGAAAAATTTCAATTTCACTTGCACGCATTTTGTTCTGAATAGCAAGTTGAACTCCGTCCACATTTTGTGCTCTTACAAGCAAGTGCGGCCACACCAAGTCAATCGCGAGCTCGTGAAGAAACATCCTCCTCGCAAATGATACACCTTTTTTCCAACTTTGGCAATGCATAAATGCGATTCAAGCGTTTATAACAGAAAGGTTTAGCATATTCATGAAGTAAGAAAAAGGCCAACGCTTTGTTTTGCGTTGCACTGAATAAGAGTTTGCAAGCTTATCGACTGTATCTATGCCTCCTTTTGTACTACTGTAAAAGATGATCATGTCAGGTTTCTCAGTAGTACTGTCAACCTTAGCATCATTATGCATTGTTGACAGAATAACAATGCATTTTCTTTTCTTTGGAATAAATAAAACCATTGTCACATTTTGATCAAATGCGAAGCGGCAACTGCCAACAGGAAGGCCTTTAGCATTGGTGAAGCCTTCTAAGAAGTCATTTTTCTTTTTTCTTACTGTTCCAACAAAGGTCAACCTTTTCCGATAAAGTTCCTCGACGAGACCAAAATCCGTAAAGTAATTATCGGCGGTGATATTTCTTCCGCTTCCATGAAATGGCTCTGCTAATTTCGTAACTACTTTCGATGCTAGTCCAAATGTAGTTTTTCCATCAGCTCCTTTTCCTGTGTATGGAATTTAATCACAGATGTATCCAGTGCCACAATCAACCAGAAGAAAAACTTTCATGCCATATTTATCTGGATTTGAAGGTAGATATTGCTTGAATGGGCATCTTACTCTGAAGGGAATGAGCTGTTCATCAATGTACATAATCTCTGAAGGATTATAGTTCTTTTTGAACTGTGAAATGAACGAATCCTATAATGTACGGAATGGAGCAAACTTATCACATGCCCTCCTCTCTTGCCTGGTCTCTAATTTATCAAACCGAATGCACTGTGTAATTTCTTCAAAACGTCTCTTTGACATTGTGGCAGCAAAAAGTGGCCTTGAAAGAGGTCCATCTTTCCACATCTCCTTGATGTTTTCTTGATTTCCTTTTGACACTCCGGCTGCATACAAAAGTCCTATATATGCCTGAAGTTCTATAACTGTAAGAGTTTGCTAGTCACTTTTCTTACATTTTCCGTATTTCTTTGTACATTTTACAGTCATTTCGATAATTTTAGAGATTAAAAAAAGATCCAAAGCTTCTTGCTTTGTTTTCACTGTAGATGCGAGTCCTTGGTTTCCACTAAAAACATTTGTACCATGAGTTTTGAAGACGCAGGTGGAACACTGGAACACTTTCTCACAGATGGAGATGAATAGCCACTTCGAGAAACTACACCCTGGTCCAGATTGAAATCTACGCCATCTACCATGTCATTATCCTCGTCATTTGACATCTCAGCAACATATTCAACATCATCAAATGATTCAACAGAATCATCAAGATCGTTGGGTGAATTTTCTTCTAACATCTTCATAAGACGACTGGCTGCTTCATGTGCTGAATATATTCGGTTTTTAGCTTCCATTATCTAATCACAGATTTTACATGCCTATATCAAGACGACGTTGTGAAATAGCACAATTCCAGTGAATAAAAGAACAACAAGTCATCAAAATCTTGAAATTTCTGAACTTAATGGAGTCAGAGGAAG
This sequence comes from Morbakka virulenta, assembly GCA_003991215.1. Classification (NCBI taxonomy): domain Eukaryota; kingdom Metazoa; phylum Cnidaria; class Cubozoa; order Carybdeida; family Carukiidae; genus Morbakka; species Morbakka virulenta. Next base: position 624,050 of record RDPX01000025.1, read on the forward strand.
CCATAGATGTAAGAGTTTTATCATGTCACGAATCGTAAGCTTTTTACTGAGGTACGTTTCGAGAGATACTTCTCCCATCGTCAAGCTCGTCAAGCTCCCAGCTTGACGTCAAGCTGACGTCAAGCTGAGAGCTCAGTAAGCTCAGTAAAAAGCTTACGACTCATGACATGATAAAACTCTTACATCTAAGTCATCAAAATGTCAATGAAAATCACTTGCAGCAATCATGGTTTTGTTTCGAATATTATTCTTAGTGTTGCCATGGTAACCAGTATAGTTGCAAAAAAGAGATGTTTAAACAACAGGATTACAAAAAATGCAATGTAAGTCAAGCAAAGGTGTACCTGAATCGCTTCCTATTGTCATTATTTCAGTACACAATATCGTGATAATGTAAATGCCCAAACCCTGGGGACCCATCACCCGTGTGGACAAAATTCAAAATATTTCAGTATTTTTTTCGTTCTATGTTTCAATAATTTGATAGATAAAGAGGATAGATAACTGTTGAGGAATAGCAGGAAAATGGCGAAAAACCGAGAATATTAAGACACAAATAAATTACAATTCCTCTCCTTTGGGTACCTCGGGGACCCGGCTTGAACATTCAAGGGTTCAAAGAAAATTTTTTAGTCTAATGGTTCCAGCAACAAAAATTATGGATAAAAATTCAAAATTTTTTCCTAAGACTAACATAAATTTTTAGCAGGTACACTACATTTTAAAGGTGGTACTGTAATGATTGTTTTCAGTCACAGTTAAAGCTATTGTTTTATTTGATTAAATCAAAATTTGTATTTTTACGAGGAGCCGTGGCTTAATGGTTTGTGCAACTGCACCGTAACCAAGAATTTCGGGTTCGATTCCCCGAGTTGGCCACTTTGGAAATTATTAAAAGAAAAAGCCATTGGTTGGTGTTAGGAAGGGCATCCGGCCAAGAATTTCCTCACTGCCAAATCCAAGTCGCTGTGAAGGGCACTGTCTGACACCCAGTTACTGGGAGAAAATGACGTTAAAACCAGCTTCAAGCTAAATTAAGTGTGCGCTCGGTTAAATACAAAATTACATTGCCCTTTGAATCCTATTTTGCACAAAAACTTATTTATTCTTAATTAGAAATTTTCCTTTTTGAATTTGGGGCCTGCTATCTCTTTCCCCTTTCCTTTTTAAAAACGTTGCGTTAGAAATACTAAAATGCCTTGCATAACTAGGTGCTATTTTCTAGATGATAAAGAACAGCAAAGGATTTACAGTACTTCTATTGATAAACCATTTGGATGCAACCTTTTCCGAGCAGCTTTATAGAATGCAGGAATTCAATAAATTGATGAAAAAGTGACAAATTGAAAAATTCATCATTAACGAGAAAGGGAATAAAAAACAGACGCAATAGGTGTTGCAAAAGGAATCAAGACATTAAAGAATTATGTTTTTAGGAATTGAAAAACTTAAAAGAAGGCAAGAAACCAGTTCATTGTTCCAGACAAATACTGTGTGAGGACTAAAACTCAAGTCCTTTGTGAAGCCATTGTAAAGAATTTGTTAGAAATTTGTTAGATAAAGATATAAAAATATGCCAAGCTTGCAAAGCCGTCCCCATTTTTAACCTGCCTCATTCTGGATAAAACACTGATATAATATTAAGGAAGATATTTTGTTATATCTTGTCAAATCTATGTAAAAAGATTTTCGCCTTTAAAAATAGTGGTTGTACAAAAGCAAAGGATGGCATTTTTGGACAAGGCCAGATTTCATAGCTATCTGTGTCTTATTTGCTCCATATGCTAAGCCTAATATCATTTGAAATTTGTTTGTTCAACATGTTCCCAACTGAGCAACTGAGCAAAGACTTCTTGTAAACAAAAAGGATTTTTAGCAAGGCTATGCTGTCAATATATGTAAAAAAAGTTTAATGTAACAAATGATAAAAGAAAGTAAAATCCTAAGGAATTTAATTACTCAACTGACTTTAGAATTGGTTTTTTACCTTCCATTCTATCGTCGATCCACATCAAATCCCACTCTTGCTAATTATCCAACGTTTATCACAGTTAATATTATACGTAGAATTTCGTTTCGCCACATAAATCTTTCGTGTTATTATAAACAGGATGATGATGGAATGTTAGCTGTACTGATAATACGATTTATAGTTTTACATCCTAAGGTGTACATAATTTAATAGTATTTTCCTCTTTCTTTTGTTTTGTAAACATAGAAAGTCAATATTCTGTTAAACTGATGACCTCCATATAGTTTCAAGAAGCATAAATAAACAATCAGTGCTTCCTAACCTTTCATCTGTAAACAAGTCTATTAAGAGCAATTGTGGCCATATTGACTACTTAAACTCTTGAACAAAATGCAATTAATACTCATTTATATTAAAATACAACAGGGTTATGACTTATTTACGCAGAATGTCTCGTAAATACACGTTATATAATCGCGCGTCAATATTCCAGTAACTACCAAGTCCTTTGTTGAAAACCCGCGTCTTTCATCAACAGCTTCCATTTTCTAAACCAATTAAATTAATTTTCTTTAGAAAATGTGTTATTTAAATAGGCGTTCTTGGGTTCATTCATTTTTGGTAAACCGCTGTAGATCTTAAATGAGCCATATTCTCTATTTTTTGAATCTATTTAGATGATAACTAACCCCTGTTTAGATCTGAGAAAAACAAACTTATCAAGAGCCCACACCTTATTAAAGGTAAAGTTTTTCCCGGCAATTGAATAGGAGCACTATGCTATTTTTTGACATTGCATGTTGCAATTTCCTTAACTTCTAAAGTTATTTCTTGTCCATTTAGTTGTGATAAAGGTACAACAATTAGGCTAGAAGTTAACTTTGTTTCACTTGATGAACAGAAAGAAATTCTATAGTTCAATTTTTGAAAACAATTTTCTTCAAAGTGATCAAAGTGGAGGCTACTAATTGACCCTTGGAATTACTCATAGAAAATCTGACAGAAATTCATTTCTGAAACTGCTTTTGATGTATTTTTTAGATTGGTTTTCTTTTCAATTTCTTACAATTTAAATCCAATTATAAGCTATTTCCCGGCAATAAAAATCATTTGCTAAACTCAGTAGTACATACAAGCTTACTGATCAGCGTCTCCCCTCTTTTATGCAGAATTTAGATTTGTCCATGTCTGTTCTTAGACAAACCAATTTAGCGTCTCATTTTCTTAAATAAAATTGAGTTCACTTCCTTAAAAAAATTTCAACTTTTTGAGCAACAGAAAAAATGATTTAAATAGCAACACCAGTGCTTTATCTCAGAGATAATTAAAATTCCTTGTTGCTGTAAAGTTTTCAAAAGTGATTTTGATACCTGAAATTCATACATCTTTCTCTACTCTTCATAAATATGATGATTACCTTAACTTTGTAATACTTCGTGTTAAATTCAGATTTGTTTCCATTTTTGTGTTATTTTTTTTCTACTTAGTGTCTTTTTCTTTCCATCCATCCATCCATCCATCTATCTATCTATCTATCTATCTATCTATCTATCTATCTATCTATCAATCTATATATATATATATATATATATATATATCTATCTATCTATCTATCTATCCATATATCTATCCATCTATCCATCTATCCATATATCTATCTATCCATCTACCCATCTATCTATCTATCTATCTATCCATCTATCTATCTATCTATCTATCTATCTATCTATATATATATATATACCTACCTATCTATCCATTTATNTATATATATATGTATAATGCTCGCTGCGCATGCGTAGTTTAAGCACTCTAGCAGGATCCCACAATAACTCTTTAACCTGTGTTTGCTCCGGCAACATGGCCGGAGACTTATGTCTCAGAAGCTCTGCGCTGCACGGATGAGCACACAAAGGGCGAAACAGTACTGTCTGCAGATTGAGTATATATATACATATATATATGCATATATGTTTGTTTATGTACCAAGTTTTAGAGTGCTTAACACAATCGTAGAGCATTTACAAATATTAATCAAACAAAATTTCACATTTGTTTAGCAACTCAGTGTTTCATGTTTGTTAAACAATCATCAGATTACAAATGAAGAAAATCTTCGCTTACAGTTTTATAATATATGGAGAAAAAAGAAAAGAAAATTACAGCATTTTGTAAGAAATAATAGATAGTTGGTCTATCCCCACAAGTGAGTACTCGTATAAAGTAAAGTAAAATTCAAATACTACTTCATAAATAGGGCTATTATATATCTTACATTTTGAATCCCATGTGTCAGTTCAGGTTTGATAATAGGTATTTGTTTCGGTGGCGACACAATGTAGATTATTTCAGTTCGCTTGTTCAAAAATCCATTTGGCTCATATCTTATTATACACTTTTCCCCACATAAACTGATCCTTTTTATTCTACACATAAGACAATACATACGATACTCCATTCCTAGGTATAATCCAATTCGTCCTTTTTCTAATTCCAAATATATTTGGATAATTCAATGTCACTATTATGCTTATTTGAGCTGAATACTTTTGTGTGATTGTTGTAACTTGTTTTGGATTTTCTTTCGCATGCTCCATAATAAAGGTATTGGTATTTGGTTGTAGTGGTTTTCGCTTGGTAGGAAAGACAAGTTGATGGGCACTTAAAATTCAGTGGGTAAATTGGCTTCGATCTGCAAGCATATAGTCATAGTTATTGTTTGTTCCCTGCATTGAGTATCTTTCTGTTTGTTTCTTGATTATATTACCAATATTAGGGGTACTACAACAGCTAAGTTTTAGTGTGTTTCCATTGAATATTAGATGAAATTTCAAGTGTCTCTGTATCTGTTTCTTGACTAGTTGAATAAATTTCTTTTCAACTTTCGTCTTAACATTCCTGTTGTAAGGTGGGTTAAACCATATCATGTTTCTTTTCCTCAGAACTGACACATTGGAATTCAAAGTACAAAAGATATAATTGCCCCTATTTATATCGTTCTATTTTAGTTTTAGTTTTATCAGTTTTATATCAGTACACAAATGTGGAAATAGACCAACTATCTCTATTATTTTGTACAAAACACTGTAATTTTCTTTCTTTCTTTTATAAACTATAAGACTGTGGGAAAAAGTTTGTTCACATGTAGTCCGATGGTTGTTTAATAAATATGAAACTCTGAGTTGTTAAAGCAGTGTAATATCTTGTTTGATTAAAACTTGTTACTGTTCTACAGTTGCATTAAACACACTGATTATCAACTAGGTAGATAAACACACTCAATCACACGCACACACACACAAACACACACACACATTTATATGAACAGTACCTACTCAAAATACACGATGCTGATGGATACAGGAATGTTCGATCCAATTGGATTAAATAGCATTCTATTAAATTATTAATAAAGAAACCTACATGTATGTAGACATACATTTATGTAGTTGTACACAAAGTTCTTGAATAATGTAAAACTTATCGTGGTATGTCTTTCGTCCTGTTTTCTTCTACTAATATATTAGCTTTACAATATCCTATAAACATTCTGCTCAGACAGTGTCCTTCACAGGGACTTAGATTTGGCAGTGAGGATTATTTCTTGGCCGGATGCCCTTCCTGACGCCAACCAATGGCTTTTTTATTTGTGAATTTCCAATATCGCCCGCTCGGGGAATCGAACCCGGAATACTTGGTTACGATTGCACTAACTATTAAGCTTCTCTGACGACCAATGACTTGGCAACTGTCAAATGTCGGGCTGGTTTGTTTGATTATCCTCTTTTTCTAATTTTGTTGAAAATATACTTGAAAAGTTTGAAAACAACACGAGGCTCAAGGTAAACCTTCTGTTTATTTGTAGCAGCAGGACTGTAGCAAGAATTCTCTCTCAGTGGGAAAGTTAGGGGCAGACATTTTATTAGCAACAGATTACAAATGACATGGAAATTCGTATGTTTATAAAGCTCATCCAAAATAATTTTTATTGCAATATTCATTTTTGTATTGGCTCTTTTGTTAAACTGTAAATTATAAATGGATATTTGTAGACACGGGTAGTAACCCCTCTCCATTATTATAGAATAGGGACAGGTTTGGATATGTAATTATATATGTATTTATATGTATTTATAAACATTTATATTTATATTGATACCTATGTATATATGAGTAAAAACAATATATAATACAAATTAGATCTCAATTTGCAGCATCTTTAAGGTAGGGGGAGAGGTGGGAAGAGGAATAATTTCAATGCAGTTCTTATTACCTGAAAAAGCTCAAAGGAAAAGCTAAATTTACATTTGCCAACATATTAAGATAAGGTTCTGTGAAAACTTACAAAAACAAAAGTAATAGATGAAACACTCTTTGTTCAAACTTTTTTTTTAAATTCAGAAAAATTATAAGAAAAGGCACATAGGTCATTTTTCTAAGGATCTACATTCATTTTTCTCCCATTGATTGGAACCACGACGCAAGGTTTACACTTTTCCAACTGACCAACTATGTTTCGTCAGAAAAAACTAATAAACAAAGATAGTCACACATATTGAATGCCAAGCTATCTTAATATGTGATTTACATCCGTCTCATCATCAGAAGCATAATTTTTCCCATTTGATTCATTGAAAATCCAAATTTGACTGATTTGTATTGAAAATTCTCAAAATTAATTAATAATAACTCAATTGGTTAACGACTTTGTAATTATTCAACAAATATTTGTTTGCAAAGAAGAGATTACAACAACTGGATGTGAATAGGGTCGGAGGCGCCGGAGTGAAAAGCCGACTATGTCTAATGGCGACTGGAAAGTGCTCAGGTTAGACATTTGCATCACAATTCAGGGCTGTCACTTGTACAGATGTCTACCGACATTAAGGATTTTTATATTCGTAGGTTGCAGGGAAAACCGACAGGATAGTTTGAATAATGTAGGTAGATTTTAATAAAGTGTAGGTGTACCTTAAAAATAATAAATTTCAATCCAAAAATGGAAAAATTGCATCGAGAGCTTGGTAAAATATCGTATACGTGATGTTTAAATGATCTTAATGGACGCTATTGTTTTAATTTTGAAGTAGTAGCAATGTGTACGTCATATTAAAGCGCCTGTAGCAATATATTATCGATCAAATTCTATCTATTTCCAGACCTGACATTCCTTGCTAAATAATTAAACTCTTTTATGGACAGGAAAGATAAGTTGACACCTGGAAAACAACCACGCCATCCATAAGACTGTGGTAGCTGTAGGGGAGTGCTTTCAAAGTAAAAACCGGAAAATGATTTTCTACCTAGCCTGTTCAGCTCATTCAGATGTTCTAAACCTGATAAGAGGACAACAGACTCCCTCACGAAACCACAGTTGCTTAGTTAACATTCCGTAGTAGTAAGTTTGTTAACCATTAAGGTTACCAGTGGCTTTGTTTCAATAATATTGATCTAATTTAACTAGTTGGCATCAATGGCATATTATAACGATGATATGTATATTATATTTTAATTAGCGAGAACATAGTATGGTAGTATAATATTAGGAAACGGGTCCTCATACTCACCAAAGGCTTCTTTCGTTGGGCTACTTCTGGTGAAACAAGTTTTCGTGTTTGTAAATGAATTTTAAATGTTCGAGTATTAGCTGGAAAGCTGCTGTATACAGCTGTGACATGATAAAAGGATGTTTTGTCTACGTTATTTATTTGGCAAGAAATAAAAATTCTTGTTGTAAAATTGCTTGAAATCCTTTTTGTTCCTGCTTGACTGCTGAATTCTTCCTATTACATATGTGCACTTTTTTTGGCTGTGGTATTTATGACGTTTTATTTTGTGCAATTTTCATGTTTTTTCGTAATAAGTTGTGGTACTTTCGCCCACAGTCACTTGTGGTGTCCACTTTTGTCAACCAGTAAATTTCATCACTAGATCTCCTTTATTTTAGTATGGTATTCGTTTCATTAATAACGTATAATAAGTATCTTTCTTTATTATATTTCCCTCATAATATTTTCTACATTGTATAATAGTCAAGATGTTAACTCTCAAATACTAAACCTATTTTAGTATCTTAAACTTAACATCTTGAGTTGTTAACGACATGAAAGTTTGTTTTAAAGAATTCATTCGCACTCTTCCCAGGGATGCAGAGTAGGGCTTTTCACAGGATATTTAGAGTTAAAGAAAGAAAAGGACGTGTGTGTGTGGGGGGGGGGGGGAGGTTCTACAAAAAATATAAGCCGCACCCATAAAGACCCTTTCCAAGGGATGCACATTTAGAAAACAACAGGTAGACTATACAGTCATCTTCATTTTTTTTTTTTTT